>CM031242.1:970251455-970341455 GCA_018340775.1 Taxus wallichiana var. yunnanensis
TATCCAAGATGCGACACATACATTTCTATAAGACAATAATCAAATTTTTTTCAGGGTAGGATATTCTTGCAGGGAAGGCAAACTAACATTACGTATTGGGATATTGCTTGCATCGTCCATCATGTTAGTTTTCAATAATATAGTTGGTGTACATGTGTATCCAATAAGATAAAATTTATTTTTTTAGATGCCATTTGTAATTACAATGCAAGATTTTCATATTGTAATTATATAATTGCATAAGTATATTATGAGGCTTTCATGAGTTGTAGTCACGAGAATATTAATCTTCCGACTACACTTAATGAAAAATGAAAGTAAATTATCTTTCAATTAGGGATCAATATGTAAATTTAATTTTAAATTATTCCAAAATGATTTCATGTATTTATTTGACAAATAGAACTAATATTCTATTCTCTTCTTTTAGAAGAGAGTTATTGTATCTTATATAAGAAGAAAAGATACCATAAGAGGTCATAAACCCCTAAGGCTTCTGCAGATTTGAAATAGACACACAATCATCTAGTTATAGATTTTTGAGATAAAACACATGAGGAATTATATTGTGCATCCTTTGTTGGAACACCAAACTTCATCAATGTTTCCAAGTATTACTATTATGAATCTATGAATAATGAAAATACATACATTATTTAAAATTGTAATGGTACTATATTTGTTTTAGTCATTACTAATTTAATGTTTACACCATCCTTAAATATTTTTGAAGAATGTTCCTTAAATAAAAATTGAAACCAAAAATTTTAAAAACTAACAACGAGATAAGAAAATACTTCTCTTTAATAGTAAGGTATATTATAAATATCATTGTAATTTATTATGTTATATTTTGAGTAAACATCGAATTTTAATTTCTATTTTCCTTTTTCTACTGAAATTTTGTTTTTTCAGTTCCACTTCCCTTTTTAGAAAGGAAAAATATTCCACCACCACCACCACTCAAACAAGTTCAAACTAGGGGAAACAAACATATTTTCCATCCAAAAGTGGCGACAAAGGTGCATCCTGAAAAAGAAGTTTCCAAATTTATCTCTTGGTGGTGTTTCTCATGTAAGGTGCACTACCATTTTACATCAAATTGATCTTGATGATGATTTTTGGGTGTTGAGATTGGTGCACAATGAGTTTTCTAATCCACATGATATGATTCATGGCTCACAATTTCCTCTAAAAGTGCATGTTTTACGATCAACGACACAACTCGCCATCCAATGCACCTACTCCACCATAAATATCACCATTTCTTGATCAATCAATTAATTCTTTGTTACATAATTTATTAATGATGTTCTTATTTAGGATATAAACACTTTGAAAACATGGGATTTTTGAACTAATGTTTTAATGAGGGAAATAAATTTCCATTTTCACAACCATTCCCAAAGTAATCATTTAAATTCATTAAATCAAAATGAGCCAAAAACTATAGATGTATTATTGAATCGTACTCTATCGTGTGTCATTACTTGTAAGAAATTATTATAGTTATAACGTTTTGGATTTCATGTTAAACAAGTTGGAGAATTTAGATGTTAAATCCCAATCTTATTATAACAAATGGGATATAAACAAAAACTTGTTGTCATTATAAATGTTGATAAAGATAAAGTTGTGTTAAGTTTAACTTTTTTTTGCATTTAACTTTAACATATTTATTATTTTTAGCTAATAATATTTCTTGGTTCAAATGTAGCAAAAATATGAAAATTTGAAGAACAAAGTACTAGTCTAGGATATTCACCTCAAGAATGCATGCAAAATTTAAAATTATGTTATTTCATTGAAGGAAAAACTTGTGATCCTAAATAATCAGAAAATCAAAACTAAGAAAATAATTAAGGAGCACAACATGGATCCAAAGATATTATTTAAGCCTAAATCTAATGTGGATCCTAGTTTGTTCTCAATAGGTGATGTGTCCAATCAAGATAGGGAAAATATTTTCAGTATCATTGTTGTAGAAAAGGATCGAATGGAATCAAGAGAAATAGAATATGATGCAAGACTAGAGGGAGTATCTACAACAACGGAAAACACTCCTCAGTGCTAACAAGAATGAAAATTGTCTATGTTTAATAATATTGTAGTATTGATAAAAAGATTGAGTTGTTAATCTCAATTGAGATATTTTGCACTTATAGAAAATATTTTTTAATTTATTTTATGACACTATATTGATATATATTGTTTTCATAACATCTCTGGTGTTCTATTTTTCATTACAATATGAAGTGTAATATCGAGGTTGTGCTCTTAATAATTTTTTCATATATTCTATTATGAAATTAATGAACTCATAAGAAATAAGGATTATGAAATAATTTTACTAAAAACATTAATATATAACTCGTAAAAATTTCATACGATTTTTATATGAGAATAACTATTTATAGTACATATCGAGGTAAAACTACGGAAGTGAAACAATCCTTGAGCAACCCTTTCTTCATAAAATACCTATGTATCTACCGTGTTAGAGGAGAATCCACTTCTTGGGTCAATATTAAGATATATTTGTTGGTTGTATTATTAACTCCTCTTGTTTCAGCAAGTGAAGTCGAAATACCAAGCTCACTTTCATAGGGAAACATATCCCTAGGATAATGTGAAATATACTGAGGCCTCACAAATCTATCCATATTTTTATCCAATACATTAGAAAGTTTTGATTTAGCAAAAGATAACGCACTTTTTATACACATTTATCTTCCATAGATCCCAAAATCATTATTTTCCAAAGATCATATAATAAAAAATATTCGCTAATATTTTCTTGGAGAATGATGGGATACAATTTTTTCGACAACCTTGTGATAGCTCCATTTTCCATTGGTTCATTTAGATGTATATTGATATTAATCAATAATTATAATTAAAAAATATGTTTACTGAGACATCAATAAATAATTTTACATAATGCTTTTAAGTTCAACTCCATTTATCTCTACTGTACATGCTGAAAATTTTAAATGGTTAATCAAAGCATTCATGTATTTGAGAAGTAAAATACTAACTAGTTATTCATTATGACCATAAAGACTATTACAAAATATGGGATTCACTACTACCATGGATTCAAGAAGGTCATCCCTTTTGAAATGATATGAAATTTATTAAGATAAGATTTATGAAATTTTTATCAATTTCATCCACATATCAAAAATAAAAGTGTCATATACAAAACACATTACAAGAACTTCTTCAATGTATGTTCCAATCAAATAAACTCTTATTTTGAAAATTATGTAGTGGTATCTCCTTGTCATTAATGAAAATACAAATATAGTCCTTAATATAAAATTTCAAATATAAATTACGATCCTTTATATCTATTAAAATTTTCCAATTTTCAATTAAATGCCCTTTAAAATTGTCTTTGGATAAGTATTAAATATCTAAAAGTTTAGATATCAATTTTCTCAACCGTATGAAATCAAAAATATATATGGATCTCACTTGAGCATGTTTAATCAAATAATTGATTTATTTCAACATGGGTAGAATACCACATAATGTAAATAATGTTTCCAAATATGTTAAATGGTACAACAAATCTTTTGCCTTGTCAACTTCTCTACAATATTTAAACATAAAACTTTCCAATGATAAACATTCTTCAAAACTTTGCATGTAGGTTCATGCATAGAAATCCATCTTTTATCAACATATTTTAGAAGATTTTTACCATCTATCACTCCAATTGCAAATTTTTTGAATTCTAAAATCTTTCAATCTTGTTGAACATATATGCTTATAAGTCACGAGATAAGCTCTTCCACTTTCACAACACTTTCAAATGTAATAACAATTTTGTATCTAAGATTCATTCTATGAGCCATGCAATGAATTAAAATCATATATGGGGTGAAAATGTTTGTAGTCAAATGTAAATACCATTTATGTTCCCTTCAATTTCTAATGCACCATTAGTACCAAGACACACCAACTTAGTAAGTATAGCATTATCATCGATCATAGCTAGTTCCCTCAAAATTGAAATAACTAACTTGTAAAGTTTTGTAGCATTAAAATTTTCTTCCATTTTATGGAATAATAATAAATTAGGATGTCTTAAATGGTTCTCAAAATTATAAACATGAATGCAAACACATGATGTGTTGTCAACTATGCAGTTCTCTTGTCAATGGACAATGAGATAAACCGTGCATTTTTATTGTTTCTTTCAAATCGTCCTTCTCAATCATAACCATACATTTTTCCATTTCCCAAGCACTAATATTTGACCAATGTGATTGTGGAATATTAGGGAATCCATTATGTTGAAATAAAATTTTATAATCCAGAAAATCAAAAATAGGTCTACCCTTTTTTAGAATGTGGTAAATAGTTGAGAACTATATATTTTTGGCATGTAGATTAGACTGAATAACTTTTCCTAATTGAGTTGTAATTATTCATCCTTTCTCAAAAATATGTTGTATACATTTTTGTTCATTTTCATACTCAATTGCATATCTTACATGCATGCATTCTTTTGCATTTTTCCATCTATATGTTCATTTTATTTGACCATATTTTTGCTTAACTAATACATATATTTTACCACAATATTTCTCAATTGTGTCCATCTTGAGTTGCATTTTTGTGTTCCTTTCCAATTTTCTAGCTATAAATTGTACATTTACATTCTGTTGGAGTATCATTACCACTTTTTGTCTCTACTCATTCAATGAATGGATATTTAGCTTCCCATTTGAACTTAAAAGACCTTCCAATTGTCCATCTACTTCTCTTTCTTTGCACAAATCTTATATTTTTAATTGAGCTAGGTGTTTCATGTGTAGAAATATCTTCGTTAGTTGGTTCTCATCATCAGGAATTTCTCTATTCCCCTCTTCACCGGCATAAAATTGCGAGTATAAATTATAATTGAAGTTGGTGTTTGATGACGATAAATGTCTTATTATTGTTGTATATCATAATCATTAATGCTACCTAATGAAGACACATAATGAGTATTTTCCTCAAGTGGAGGCATGTTATTATCAATAATATTTTGAGATGGTAACAAGTTATTGTGATCATTTCTTTCATGTCGAATATCACTATTAGTTAGTTCTAGGTGCAAAAAGGTTTTTGAAATTTATGTTATTAATAATTATTAGACATTACTATAAACCGACAAGTGAGAATACATATAAAGACTTAATTGTGTAGTTAATACATAGTACTTGTATTTGATGTGGATGTTGGTTGCATTAACATGACCCATTTTTGTGGTTGGCCAAAATAAGATAAAAGGTTCATTTTTTTAATGATTGGCCCACCACCTTTTGATTATCAATAGAGGACATCAAATATTTATTTGATTGCAAATAGGAAAACCTTGGTGAGGTTATTGATGGATGCCTCCAATGAAAATGAGTGATTGTAAGAGTTTGTAGTGTAGATGATCATCTGTGAGTGTTGTGTGTTTTTCTATGTTGTAGTCGTGTGTTTGGAATATATTTTTTGGTGGTCATGCATCGATGTCTATTAGGTAATTGTGCATCTGTGTAAAAACTTGACAAGTAGAATATCACGACACCTTTTCATAATGACATAATGATAATTTTAATTGCACATAGATGATGTTATGGAAGCGAGTGACTGATGTTTATAATTTTATAAGTATATATTGGCAAATGTGACTTGTTTGAATTTCGAGGAAGAGGAAATTCACATTAATAAGTATGAAATTTATTCTAAATTCTAAGTGAGATGAATCAAAAAATTTACTTGCATCCTAATATTTTAGGTGAAACGGTGCTTTGTATAACTCCAAATTGACAAATGAAAATTTCAAAATTTTAAATATTCATGAATTAGAGAAAATTCACCAATTAAATTTTTAACGGTAATTTACTATATATATATGATTATGTTTATCTACTATAACCAATCTAACATCAAAATTAATTATTCATCATTGAATCCTTGATCTCGCTTATGCCTAAGAGTCCAAAAGTTCTTGAGATTGTTATTCATAAATAAAACAATACTTCTTGGAGTCATTAGTAGACCATATAAAAATAACTTCCAATTTCCCTCTTTTCTTCAATTTAGGTACGAGTCGAAGAATCCATTTTTGGTTTGAGCCCACCTATAGAGATGTCTTTGGAAAAAATGGCTAGTATTTTCCCGCCCTTGTAATTATATGCTTGAGCATCGTATTGCTTGAGAAAATATTTAATGGTCATGCCCTCATTGTATGAATAGAATTGGAAGTTTACTTGGTCTATGAAGTGACCGTATTTATTCCATGGAGCCACGATAATGGGTGTGTACTTGAACCCTCATCCTCGAACAAAGCAATGGATTCCATGGATATCGGTTTTTCTCCTTGAGTTGAATTATTAATTGACTAACAAAATCAACAAATATGGTGGGATTTGAGTGGTCGAAGTTCTTATAGTTGATGTCGATGTCATCGAGATGATATTATGTAATTATAGGTGACAGAGTGGAGATAACGTTGTTAACCCAACAGAGGGATAGAATTACATGGCAGTGTCATCGTCTCCTACCACGATGTTGCCTAAGTTGATGGAGACCCTGCTGATTATAAAAATTAGGCACATAAAATAACAATTAACATAAATAAAATAAAGAATTGCAAATAAAAAATTATTACAAAATCAGATCAACACTTCTATACATATATTTACTCTTCATTATCAGAGCTTCGACTCAATACAATCTCTTTTAATGTGTTATATCAAAACACTTACAATTTCCTCTAATAAATAAATGGATTTAATCTAACAATAAAATACTTAACTCTTAAAAATAGAACTAAAAAGCACATGCTTCTGTGCAATACAAAGATTTGGATTTAATTTCTTTATTAGATTTTCCTAAAAGTAGGAATCTAAACCGAACTATCTAAAAATTAAAATAATGTAAAATAACAAACTTTTTGTTTTATTTTCTAGGGAATAATTAAAATCTTTTTCAAACACCCCCTTAATTTTGACCTTCAAAATTTTATTCTTCTAGAGTTGAGTGTGCACTTCCAGATTTGACATATTCTTGATCACAAACTCTCAAAAAATTCTCAAATACTCAAAAACTTCATTTCCCAAAGCTTTCATAAAAATATCAGCAAACTGATCTTTGGATATGAAAATTCAAGACAAATTTCCTTGTTGTTAACCAACTCTTTGATGAAGTGATACCTCGTGTCTATGTACTTGCTCCTCTTGTGAAAACATGATTTTTGGATAATGTTATTGTTGAATTGTTGTAAAAAAATACATGTAGCATCTTTTTGATTCTGCCTCAAATCTTTCAACACTCTTCTCATCCAAACAACCTAACATGTTGCTCATGTTGCTGCTACATACTCTGCTTTTGTTGAAGATAATGTGACTATGGGTTTCTTCTTTGATGCCCATGAAATTACACATGTTCCAAAGTGAAAAACATATCCGGATGTACTTTATCTATCATTAATAATTTTGGTACGATCACTATCTATGTAGCCTACGAGTTTGAACTCATTTGATATTGAATACAAAATTCCATGATTCTTAGTTCCACATAAATACCTCAAAATTCTTTTTCCAGCTTGCTAATGTGAATCTTTTGGAGATTCCATGACCCTTGAGATGGGGATTACACCATACATAATATCTGATTTGTGGTTATCAAAGAGATGAGACTTCCAACCAGCATTTTGAATAATGTTGAATCTACAAATGATCTGCTATCATATTTTCTTAACTTCAAACCTCTTGTATCAGCAGGTGTTGGCGTTCGCTTACAATTTAACATGTTAAATCTCTTCAAAACATCATTATCTTACCTTGTTTGTGAAATAAAAACTCCAAATCCTAATTGTTGAACTTCTATGCCCAAAAAATAGTGCATGGGGCCTAGATCTGCCATCTTAAGTTCTTTCTTCATAGATGATTTTAATGAATCTATAGATAGATTTCTAGTGATGATTAAATCATCCACATATAAACAAAAATCAAAATTTTACCTTTCTCATTGATCTTGATTTATAAGGTAGGCTCACTACTGCTCCTTCTGAAACCATTCTATATGAAATAAGAATCAATCCTACTATACCAAGATCTAGGTGCTTGCTTGAGACCATAGAGTGATCTTTTCAACCTTGATACCTTTCCTTCATGACCTTTAATATCATAACCTTATGTCTCGATTCACATAAAATTCTTCATCAATAATTTTGATTTTACATCCATATGATAAATAGGCCATTTAATTTGAGCTACAATTGTTAAAATGATTCTTACCATGTAACAATGTGCTACATGTGCAAATGTCTTGTTGTAATCTACTCCATATTGTTGTGAAAAACCTATTACAACCAACCTTTCTTTATGTTTATGTGTTTTACCATCAACAATATATTTGGTATTATAGACCCACTTCACTCCTATCATGTCCTTTCTTTCTAGAAGATCTACCAATTCCCATGTCTGATTCTTCTCTATAGCATCTATCTCATCATCCATGGCTTGAACCAAAAATTTATTGTTTATAGCCTCTTCAAAGTATACTAGATATGCAACTTGAGAAAACAATGCAAAACTGAAAAAACATTAGTTGTATCAACATTATAAATCTCACTAAGAGTCCTTATTTTCCATTGCAAAGGGTCATCTGATGATGGATTGTTTTTTACTGAAGGGGTTTCTTTTGGTGTTATTTATGGTGTTTGTTGGATCGTTGAAGATGACTAAATTTTGGGATATCTCCTACATGTAGATGGAGGTGTAGCTTGTGCAAAAATTTTTAGTGCAAGTCCAAGATTCGAAGAAGATACAATACCTTGTTACTCTATGCTTTCATCTCCCTTATCATCATGAGGAATATCTGATGCTACACTGACTATTTTTCCAATACTTCCATCCCATGCCTTGTTTTCAATAAACTGTACATCCTTGCTGATTAAGACCTTTCTAGTAATTGGATTAAACAACTTGTAAGATTTTGTATTCTCTAAATATCCAACAAATATGCATTTTTCTCCTTTATTATCTAACTTCTTCCTTAGCTCATTAGGAACATATGCATATGCCACATAACCAAAGATTCTAAAATGAGAAACACTATGTTTCCTTTTAGTCATGGCTTATTGAGGAACCATGTTTCGAACAATTTTTGTTGGACACTTGTTTATGATGTAAACAATAGTTGCTACGATTTCGCTTAATACTCATTTGAAATATGCTTTTCCTTCATCATACTTCTCACCATCTCCATGATGGTTCTATTATTTCTCTCTACCACACCATTCTATTACGGTGTATACCTAAAAGTAAACTTCTTGTGTATACCATGATATTTGCAAAAATTCAGAAAAGCATTGGAAATATACTCACCTCCTCTATCTTTCCTCATAACTTTGATGTAGTACCCACTTTTCTTTTCCACTAAAGCCTTGAACTACTGAAATATATAAAAAGCATCTGATTTGTGTCTCAAAATGTACACCCATGTATTCCTTGTATAGTCATCAATGAATGTCATAAAATATGAGCAACCTCTAATAGAAGTTGTTTTCATAGGTCCACATAAATATGAGTGAACAATTTCAAGTGGTGCACTTGATATTTTATTTTACCATCACGGGAAGAAATATCTATGTTGCTTCCCCAAAATACAACCTTCAAAAAATCTATTTGGTTTCTAAATCAAAGGTAAACCTTTCACCATATTTTTCTATGCAATAAATTCAAACCACATAAGTTTAAATGACCAAACCTGAAATGTCACAGCCATGATTCATCATTTTCAACTGACTGAAAAGATGATTTAATCTCCTTACCTCTGAACTGATCTGTAGTAGGAAATTCAGATGTGGCTAGTATAATCTTCAAAGGAAACATTATGTTTCTTGTCATCTTCACTTTAGCAATCACTTGGGTACTTGGAGCTTTATTCACGATCACACATTTGTTGTCTTCAATGTAAACTCTATATCCCTTTTTTACTAATTGACCAATGCTCATAAGATTGTGCTTCAAACCTGCAACATAATAAACATCCTACATAATATTTTTCTCCCCTTTTTAGTTATAATGTTGATTGTTCCTTTTCCTTTTATAGTCACTATATTATTATTCCCAAGGGTAACTTCTGTCTTTACTGACTCATCCAAATTAGAAAATAAATCTAAGTTACCTGACATGTGATTACTGCAACTAGAATCCAAATACCACACATCACTAGGACTCTCTTGTGATAGATTACACTCAATAGGTGATGCTTCGGAAATATTTTTGCATGCAATAAACATGGAGCTTGGAGTAGAGCTCCCAACCTGATTTTGATTCGATTGTTTTGATCATACTAATTTTCCTACATTCATAAGCATAATGCCCATATCTCTTGCAATAGTGACATTGCACATGTGACTTATCCTGTCTCTGACTTAAAAAATGATTATGATTGTGCTCTTGACTATGTCCTCTTCCACTTGAGTTTGATGGACCGTTGTTGCGTCCTCTAGATGAACTTCTTCCTCTGCCTCTAGGGATGAAATTTCCTCTTCCTCTTCCATGATTTCTGATACCTGTGATGAAAAATCTTGATCTACAACTGCATGTGATCTATTCAACCTCTGTTCATGATTTATTAGTGATGCATGCAACTCATCAATTGAAAACTGACTTAGATCCTTAGTTTCTTCAATAGCAACTACCAAAGGATCAAATTTTACAGGAAAACTTCTAAGCAATTTTTCAATAATCCTTCTGTCCTCAATAGTTTCACCATGAGATTTGATTTGATTGACTAAACCAACTACAAAAGTAAATAATGATTCTACGAAATCTGAATCTTTCATTGACATATTTTCAAAATCTCTTCAAAGTAATTATAGATTTGTAGTTTTTACTTTCTCTTTACCTTTATACACAACTTGGAGATTTTCCGCACAATTTGTGGTTTACTAGCTGTTGCTACTCTAGGTAGGATGCTTTCATGCATGACTTGCTTTGAATGAAGAAAAAATCTTTTCTGTCTTTCTTTCTTAGTTCCTTCAAAGTGTATTTCTATGCCTATGAGAGTGCGTTATATGTTTCTACATCTTTGGGCTCTGTGTACCAATTCTCTATGATTTCCCATGAATTCTAGGATCTAAATAGTGGCTTTGTGGTTAATGACAAATGCTCGTAATTCTTTCCTATGAATTTTGGTGTCTCGGCAGACGGATATAGAAACCATAATTTGTATTCAATTAGAAACATGTTGAAAAAAATCCACACTCTGATACCAATTTGTAGAAGCTATGCACATAAAATAACAATTAACAAAAATAAAATAAATAATTGTAAATAAAATAGATTATTGCAAACTCACATCAATACATCTGTGCATATATCTCTTCTTCCTTGTTAGAACTTCAACTCAATACAATATCTCGAATGTGTTATATCAAAACACTTACAATTACCTCTAATAAATAGATGGCTTTCATCTAACAATAAAACACTCAACTCTTAAAAATAGAACTAAAAAGCACATGCTTTTGTGCAATACAAAACTTTTGATTTATTTGCTTTATTAGCTTTTCCTAAAAGTAGGAATCTAAAAACAAACTATCTAAAAATTAAAAGCATGTAAAAAACAAACAATTTTTTTCTTTTCTAGGGAAAAATTAAACTCTTTTTCTAACAAGTTCTTATGCTTCGACTTGATGGCGATTACATTCGAGGGGCTCAGATTTTCCTCGTCCGAGAAGACGTTGAATTTTCCATTTGTTGGAGTTGGAGATTGAGCGGATTTAGTGTAATAGATGGAAAATGATAGAATAAAGTGAAACTCGACTTCATCATTTATCGCACGCGTCGATAATTTGACGTTGAGGACCTCGGTGCCTATGTATTCCTTAAACAATGTAGAATTAGCACTGCACACAAAAACAACAAGAAAAATATGAAATGATGAAATATTCAAACTTAGTAAAACAAAAGGGGCATTCATTATATATCCAAAATTGGTTATGAGGAATGTGAATGCTTACACAGTGAGTTAGGAAGAATGTTCAACATATACATAAAAATGAAAAGCTTTGCGTAAAGCCCCGTGACTATAGAATGTAAAGAATACAATTGTTGAGAGAGGAGTGAGGAGCATCGTTTATATAAATACAAAGTGCTACATGTCTCTTGTCGTTTGATTCTTGAATTTAATTTCCTCCAATGCGAAATGAAGGAAAAGACAAGGAAGTGAGCGGATTGGACGACACACTCACTCTGGACTGGGATCATCTTAATCATACGAATAATAAATCCCAATTGTCGGTTAAGCTACATACAAGGAAAACAAGAGTATCACCTTAGATTTATTTGTACATCCGAGTAAAAGATATGTGTTTCAATCTTCACTTCTCAACCGGAATATGTTTTTGATGCATTCAATCCATGCCAACAAATCATATTCGGTTGTAGGTTTTGCATCCAATTTGACATTTTAGTGGACTTTTGAAACCTTTCGGCTTTGTTGGAAATCGAAACAACACTCATGATGCCCATACTTTTACTCTCCTATATGCCCTCACTTAATTTCCTTTCTTTTTGCTTCCTTTATTATATTGCCAAAGGCAAGTATATTGGCTTCACCAATACAATTAACATTTTCCCTCCAACCAATCATTTTGTGCCACATGGAAAATTTAATTTTTGGTTTTCAAGTTCTCTAATGTTTTTAAGGGAATACACCTCTACCATTTATTAGAGTATATTCTATCATTTTTTTTTTTGTGTCAATTACTGGTTGTTTGTTGTTTGTTATACTTTTTTAAAACTTGAGATCTAAAATTGGAAAGTACAACACATATAAGATTTTAAAAATCTATATGGCCTCTCAAAAGAATGACATTACCTTTTATTTTATTAGAGAATGATTTTAATATTATTTTTATACCTTTAAGGTCTTCAATGCTACTATCATGTAGGCACGCATTTTGGATGCTTCCACCACCTTCCTTTTTTGTATAATTTCATGGTCACCGAGCTATTATCCTTATTGTTGAAGTTGGTAAATTACATTTCTTCTTTTATTCTTGACTAGAACCTATGAATTTTCAAATTATATACTGCACAACATCTAATAACAATTTATTAAACAAAATAATCTTATTCACTTCTTTCAATGGATCTATTTGTAGATCTCTTTCTAAGGTCTTCACCGTCCTATTCATTTTAATCATAGATTTGTATTTCCTGTCTGATTGTAAGGCACTCACTGAAATTTTTAAAATGTCTTCTTGTTGAAGAGTTGTAATTGTGTTCAATACCGTTGCCCCCAACATTAGCTCCATGCTTACAAGGACGTCTGAAAAGAATCACAAATCATATTTCTGAGATATTACATAAAATGGAAAAGAGGGATGCAAAATATTCATTGGAAATTTCCTATTGTTCTTCCAGCCGCTTAGTGTACAGACCAAAACTTGTCACTTGTGGAAGGAAGGTGTTGGCCTATAGTTCTACACACTTGTAAAATAAATTACACATATTCTAGATTTATAAGTGCATGCTTATAGATTTTAGAATCTAATAGAATGTACACTAGTGCCAACATAATCTTCCTATCTATGCAAGTAAATAAGTCTTGGATTTGTGTATGATAGTTAACCCAAAATAGTGACTATGCCCAGGAATACATGTAAAATTTGGAAGCATATGTAAGGCATGTGATCTGTTAACAAAATGTCTCAAGGAGATATGACATCATAGCATCTATAATATGTAACTAGAAATTTGTCATGTTTTGTATTTCTTTACTACAATCATTGCATTTGTCCACAAACAAATTTGGGTAAAAATGTTCTTTTCGTTGTCTAATTTTTTAAAATATAATTTTTGGAAGGGTTTTCCCATGGTGAGCATATGTTAATCATGCTATTTAGCCTCCTAAAAACCCATTAATAATACTAGATTTTGTCTCTACTTACACGGTGTATTCTACCCATGTCACTTATTTTCCCACAAAAACTAACGGTGATATATTTGTTAGAAGGTAAACTGGCTATTAGTTTTCCCATGTACCCTCTTATACCATCCAGGAAAAAATAGTATTTCAAACTCATCCAATTCCAAATTTTCACCTCTATATTGTGTTTTGTTTTTTTCCTTGGAGCAATCCTTTCTGACTTAAACAATATAATTTGGTAGGAGTACATAAAAAATATAATTTTAACCCTAGACATGCTGTAGAAGAAATAGGACTTCTCAGATGCTTCGTTTGTTTGATTTTTTTGCTTTGTTTTCTTATTAATATTTATTATAAGATTTTGGGCCTTTCATTATCCAAGGTTGCTAATGATTTTCAAGTATTCAAGACTAGTCGCGTTCCATGGGGTGTATATAGATTTCATTTTCAGATTTAAGCTTTATGCTCAATTGTAATTATAAGTATTCCCTCTAACCAAAAATCACAACCTTCGACGAGTATTTTTCATATCATGACCTTGTTTTTATATGTCACTCATTACAATTAACGTAACTAACAATCACACACCAATTTTGAATGGGACTATGATAGGGTATTCTTGACATTAATTTAGATTATCTTTGTTTCCATAGGAAAAGAAATGCACCAAATCTTGGCACATTTGAATATAAAAAGGAGTTGTTACTCTAAAGATATGATCAAACATCTTCAAAAGTGATTAAGTTATATAAATATGCTTATTGGAAAATAAAATGTGAAAAATTCTCTTATTCCTTCTCTCATATGCACAACACAAGCCCACAATTTGAATAGTTATGGCAGTCACCAAGTGAAAAAGAGCATAATGTCCACACGGTGATAGAAGCAAAGCAATCAAAAACTCAAATTTCCAACCATAAACCATTGACACAGAGCTTCTAAGGTTAGCTCAGTAGTCAACATAGTTCATAATATGAACTCATCACAAACTTGGAACTTAGAATTATGAAGATTTATCATCCCATTATAATCCACAACTTCAAGTCATGTTTGAAGACTATGAATAACACCTTATAACTCAACATTAGTTATCCATTAATTTCAAGGACAATAAAAACATTGGTAATTTAAAAGGTAAACATATGATAATACCATCATAATTTTAATTTACAATGAGTAGACAAACAATGAAACTTCCAAATGAATTTCAAGATTAGTTGTCTATAGGTGTGAGTGAAGACACTGTTAAAGAGAGAGACATCTACAAGCACAAATTTTCAAGTCCCTTACATTCATTTTCAATCTCATATGCAAAAAGTGAGCCAACAATAAATAGTTATGGTAATTACCAAGTGAATAATAACTGAATGTCCACAAAGTGATAGAAGTGACAATCATAAAATAGAAGTTTCAATCATAAACCATGCACACAAAGTTTCTAAGGTTCAATCATAGTCAACATAGTTCATAATATAAACTATTGTTGAACTTGGAAATTAGAATTATGAATATTTTTCATCCCATCCACAACTTAAAGTCATGTTTGAAGACTATCAATGACACTTTACAACTTAACGTAAGTTATCTATTAATTTAAGAGATAAGGAAATGGTAATTTAAATGTAAATAGATGACAAAACCATCACAATTTCAATTTATAATGAGTAGAAAAATAATGAAACTTCCAAATGAATTTGAGGATTACTTGTCTATAGGTGTGAGTGAAGACATTGTGCAAGAGAGATGTCTACATGTGTGGTTTCCCAGGCCATACATGTTTTAAAAGAGTAGGAATTATGAAGAATAGGGATAGCCATAGGTTTTGAAATGAGGAAAAATTATACGATGTGCTTGATGGATTTCACTTCAGAAAAAAAAGAGAAATGAAAGGGGGCATAAAATAATTGAGTTGGGTGTTAATAGAAAGTTTTGCAAGCAAAAATTATTTGTCTACAAAGGGTAGACTATGCATGAGGAAACATCCAAACAATGAAACTTCTATATGAGTTTCGTGTTAGGAATTCATGGTTAATGTTCACATGGTTATTAATATTTACGTGTGGTAAATATTTGTATATTTGGTAAATGTTGTATTTATTACATTTATGTGGGTGAGAATATATTTTATATGTGAAGTTGTTAGACAACTCACGTATATAGCTATTTAGGTGAGAGATTGGGTTGTTGGTTGAGTTGGTTGAACAACTCGTACAAGTATGGGTTTGAGTAGTTTTAGGAGATTCCTTAATAACATGAATTCCTCTCCTATATATATGTATATTTTATTCCAGTAGAGTAATATACAAAGTGATTATTATTTATATTAATATTATTGATTTGTACTTTCCTTCGGCTCTCCAAATCAGTAGATTTGGTATCGAAAAAAAAATCCTCTCAAATGGAGAATTTGAGTTTTTAAATTATTAGAAGGGGAAGTCTTAATTGTTTTTATTCCCCATCATGAGAGTTTAGTTCTCTATAAATTTCGGTACTATTAGTTTACAAATATCTATATTTCTGTGTACAATCATCCACAAGTCTAGGGTCCCGAGAATCACGGGGATGTCATAGATAATTTCTTGATTTTGGATTCTCAAATGCTCTCTAGAACTAGATTGCAGACATTAAATCTCAAGAATACAAATATGAATTCTCACCATTTACTATTGTTTGTTGTGCATTCTAAATTGGATTCATGATTGGCGAAGGGATAAGTGCATACACTTACAATCAATAGTTTGCATGGTTTTGCATTAACTATTGATATTTATCGATTCAACCTATGCCTGGACATCATAAGTAACACATTTCTTATGGAGTGACCTCCATTAATAGCTAGCTATTTGTATTAGTCTTCCTTTGCATAATTCTAAACTCAGTTTGGGTGAGGGAATATCTAACAAGTCTTCTCCAATGGTAGTAGAGATAATACATAGGTGGTGTTGGTGCTCAATTTGATCTCACCCGTTTGTATTTGAAACTTTTTAGTTTGCATGCTCTTTCGTGTTTTCTATCTCCTCGTATTGATGCATGAAAAATCTATCCTCCATTGGGTTTCCATGGTCAGTCCATTCTTTTGGTGAGGATAACTTAAAATATAGATTTTGTTTTTTGTTCCTCTATCCATATGAAAGAGTCTATGCAAAATAAGGATATCTCCATATCCTTCATCAAACATGGTTACACTATGGGTCCTCTCACCCTGGTTGAAAGGCATGGCCTAAAGTAGTGAGGATAGGTCAAATCCTCTTGAAGGTGCTATCCATCTCTCCATAAATCTGAGTGACAAAGGGCCAATTAGATCTCATCCCCAACTACAAAATGACACACATTATGATCTATCTGTCTCTAAGCTCCATGTCAAATCTGTGATGTTGCTTAGCTTGAAAAGGAGAACAAATTTGGATACTAACACTCGTGGTGCTATTGTTGGGGACTCTTTGAAGTATTTTACAAATGCAGTACATACAGACCCTGGTAATGTTTCTTACATGATCTAAGTGCAAATACATTGTTGAAACATCATTATCTGTTCAGATCTGTAAGAATTTTTCAAAGTTGTAAGTTTTGAGTGCAATATTTCCAACTTATACAGTTATTACACTAAATTTTGTATCATCATTGATAAATTTGGGTAGAAGAAGAGCATATCTTGTAAGCTTTGCATGAATCTAGTATTGATAGACATCTTAATAGGTCTTTCACGGTGGATTTACAGAAACTAAGGTGAAACTCCTTAGTGATGACTCTATGCTATTTAAATTCTTAATAAATACCATTGTCTTAACATATATCAAGTAAGATTTTTCATTAATTTATACAAAGCTGGAAGGAAGAAGATCTGTCTTCTCTAGGGACCCTAGTAGAAGGTTGTTTCAAGAGCTGTGAAAGTCTAATTCAAAAGGAAAAATAATTTGGAAGGTTGTTGGAGATCAAGCATCAAGAAAAGAGATCTTCATTGGTGAAACTGATCATCCTGTGATTGAAGATTGCAATACTTCCAAAAGTGCTTCTAAATAAGGTAGTCTCTTTGTTGAATTGGATTCTCCATTTGGAGAGATTCCTTCTTTTGTAATTTAAAAAAATTTCTTCTCAATTTGCCTCAGTATTTTCCAAATTTGATAGAGTTTTCTAAGAAACAGAGCCTTTAGAGGGCAATCATTTTGAAAATTACATCCCTGTACCACACAAACCTCTCACTCCTCATCATTTTGTTTCTCCTGTAAGATCACCTCCTCAAAATAATATGGCTCAGCCTCTACCCAGACCTCCATTTGTTGTTAATACTTTTGGTCCCATCAATTTTAGAGGTATGGTTGGCTATCCAAATTTTGTACCACAAGATGTAAGAAATAGATTGCCTAAGTTTCAAGGAAATAATGCAATCACTGGTGATCAACACTTGAATCTCTTTGTCAATATGATGGAGGACTTTGAAATAGAATTTGAGGATGTATACATTAAATTGTTTATCCATACTCTAGAAGAAGATGCAAGGGACTGGTATAAATCTCTGCCAAATAATTCCATTGACTCCTAGACAGAGATGAAGAATGCTTTTAGAATGTAGTATGGTGATAAAATAGACCCTAGGTTTCTTTTATCAAAATTTGAAAATATAAAAAAGAATCCTAATGAATCAGTGCATGATTTCAATACAAGATTTAACAAAACATTGAGAAGACTATTTGTTCATTTGAGGCCATGTGATGAATCATTTATGATAAAGTATTCAGATGTATTTGATAAGAAAGCTATTTACTATTTGAGGGATAAGAACCCTGGAACTTTAAGGCAGGCCTTTACCATGGCTTCGCAAATTGAAAATAAAATTAAAGCAGTTGGAAAACCTCCTAAGAGGGAGGGTGTTAAACTGATCAACCCCGAGAAACCTCAATGAAGTAAGCTTGTGGATCTTGAGGAAGTTGTAAAGGCTTTGGTCGCAATGTCAAAGAAATATCTTACAAGCTAGCCAAGGCAAAGTGAAAGGAATTGGACAAGGTTTTCAAGGTCAAGCATAGGCAACAAAGACAAGATATATTTGTAAATCATCCAAGAAATGATTAGATATTTGATGACAGAGGTAAAGCACCCGTGGGAGCTAGAAAACCCCAAGCTAGGGAAAATAGAGTAGTTCTGATCCTCTAAATGCCGAGTTTTTATTGTTGAAGAGACAAATGAAATTGATTGGTGTAACAAATGTTTTTAACCCCACCCGCCATTTGAAGTAGATAAGAAAGTTGAAGAAGAAGATGATGATGATAACACTGCGATGATGATGTATGCATGGTGGATTACCTGATGATGTATAAGTATAACATAAGAAGTAAAGTTTTCAAAGGGTCGGGGGCCTCAAGCCATACCAAAAACCCAGTTCTCACCAATGTCCTAAAAGAAAATCCAAAGAAAGATGCATCTCGCAAAAGGCCTTGTTGTCTCAAGTAGAACTGGTGTTCCCACCCATGCCCAAAATGTGAAAAATATTGTGCCACCCGATGAGTTTATCACTATTTCTCCAAATGATGCTTTGCTCATATACATTGCTTATGACATTGCCCAATTCTTGAGTCGAGATCAAGATTTATGTCCCAATTGTTGAACCGCTTAGGATTCCTAAGAACAAGAAGAGGGCTTTTGAGTATTTAAGATTGGAAGAATATAGGAGTACCCAAGGCAGAAATATATATAATGTAAACACTCCTCCAACCATTACGAGACCTAGAAAATCCACCAGCATTGGAAGAGATAGGTGAACCACCTGAAGTTTACTTGGAAACATCTTTGGTTGAGTCTCAATTAAATGTTGATCCATTTTTTACAACACTGATTATTAAGGACAAACTGCTGCACAATTATATGTTTGATTCTAGAGCATCATGCAATGTTATGCCTCTAGAAGTCATGAATGAATTGAACATTATGGTAACAAGACCTTATGCCAAGTGTATTGCAATGGATTCTAGAGAGGTGCAAGTTGTAGGGTGCGTAAAAGGTTTGGTGGTATAACTTGCGGACTTATCTGGGTAAAAACATGAAACTTGATGTTGTTATTGTTGATTGTCGTGCCAAATGGGGCATGTTGTTATCAAGAAAGTGGGCTGCAAGTTTTGGTGGAAGTGTTCAAATGGATATGTCTTTTGCCACCATTCCAATTAAAAGTAACCTTGTAAATTTGTATGGAGAGAAGAAGATGTTGCACCTCATTGAAGATCTCAATAATGCTTCTTATAAAGTGTTGTATGCTGATGTAGATGTTGATAACTTTGTTGGGTTTTCTAATGGTAAGGAGCACAAGATCTATCAATGTAAATGTCTTGAACAAGTAGGTTTTCCTTGGAACTTGTTATTCGATGGAGCTTATTCCAAGTTTGGAAATGGTGCTGGTATTGTTCGATTTCTCTAGGCTAGGAAGAGTTAGTTTTTTCCATCACACTCAAATTTGAATGCACTAACGACATTGCTGAATATGAAGCATTGTTATTAGGTTTGAGAATTGCATGGAAATATGGTGTAAAGGATATCATTGTCAAAGGAGATTCAGAATCGATTGTCAAGAAAATTAGAAAATTGTATGCTACTAAAAATTAGAGAATGAAACAATACAAGCATGTAGTATGGGATTTGATTGAAATGTTTGACTCATTTAATATTATACACCATGATAGAAATTTTAATGTTGTTGCAGAAAAGTTAGAAGTGCTAGGATCCAAATTTGGAAATTGTACAGTATCTCTATTTTGTGAGTATGATGTTGAAATACTAACAAGGCCATCTGTCCTTGACAATGTTAAAAATTGGCAAGTGTTTAATGATGATGCCCAGGGAAAATGGTTTATATAGAACCAAGGTGAGTTTTCTGACCAAAATATAGATTGGGAACCAATGGTGTGTGATGCTGAAGGAAATGAAACTTTATTTGGCAAAGACATCATCTAGTGAAGAAAAACATGATTCCCAAGGTTTGGTGGCACTTGAATCGAAATTTGATAATCTTGCTTTTATTATTAATAGAAGTATGTAAGTTTCAAGAGATGTGGAAGAGCACGACTTGGGAACAAAGGAAAAGAAACATAAAATATGGTTAGGAAGCGATCTGAGTAAGGAAGAGAAGCATTCCTATGTTGATTGTTGAAAAAATATCAAGACTTCCTAGCTTGGTCTTACTCTAAGTTGAAGGCATACGGGAAGATTTGTGTCAACATGAAATTTCTCTTGAATCTAATACCAAGCCTTTCAAGAAAAAAATAGTGGCCTATTAATCCACTCTTTTCTTTAAAAATGCAAGAAGAATTGAAGAAGTTGAGGGATGGAGGGATCATTCAGCCCACAAGGTACTCATCTTAGGTTGCAAATTTAGTATCTCTTAGGAAAAACAATGGTGATATAAGGTTGTGTGTAGACTTTAGGAACTTGAATAAAGCATTATTGAAAGATAATTACCCTCTTCCAAACATGAAGAATATGCTACAATTGGTAAGCTGTTTTTGAATTGTTGTCCACTTTGGATGGTTTCTCTCGGCTATAATCAAGTTGTTGTGAAGGAGTCGGAGAATAAAGACTCGCCTTTACCACTCCTTGGGAACTTATGTCTATGTGAGGATGCCTTTTGGCTTAATGAATGTTGGAGAAAATTTCTAAAAAGAAATAGATGTAGCATTTGTTAGTTATATTAATGATTTCATTGATGTTTATCAAGACAATGTATTGTGTTTTTCAAAAAAAGAAATGATCAATTGCAACACTTGGAGAGAATGTTGTTAAGGTGTAGAGAGTATGGCATATCATTGGATCCCAAGAAGTGCCATTTTGGAGTGCAAAAGGAAAAGTGGCTTGGTCACATTGTATCAAAGGAAGGGGTCATGATTTATCCCGAGAGAGTGGAAGCCATCACCAAGGTTCACATTCCTAGAACTAATAAGGGAGTTCAATCCTTCTTCGGAAAAATAAACTTTATCAGAAGATTTGTTTCTAACTTTGCTAAGATGACCATCCCCATTACTATCATGCTGAAAAAAGGACCAAGTTATCAAATGGGAAGAAGCTTCCATTCAAGCTTTCAATGTGATCAAGGAAGCCTTGAAGCATGTGCCTGTTTTGGCAGCTCCAAATTATAAGAAGCCTTTTCAAGTGTTTTCTTTTGCTTGAAAAAACCATTGCATTCATTTTGTTGCAAAAGGATGATGAAGGAGCTGAGAGACCAATTGCCTTTTCAATAAGGCATTGCGAGGAGACGAGTTGAAGTACACCATCATGGATAAGAAAACATTTTCCTTGGCAAAAGCAACAAAGGTTTCAGAACCTACATCTTGAGCTCTAAATTTGTTTCTTATGTTCGCCACACAATGGTGATAGACATATTATCGAGAGATGGAGGTCTTAAGAAAAGCGATGTAGGTGGGTAAACAAGTTGCGGGAATATGACATAGATATCCAAACCATGAAATTGATAAGAGGTTTGGGCCTGGCTAAGCTTATGGTTGAGAGAAACTTGTAAACTATTGAGGTTAATGAAGTAGAAGGAGAAAGGGTGGATGTCCTTGAAAAGTTGGTAAGCTCTAAATGGTACAAAGATATAATATTTTATCTTAGACATCTATGCTACCCTGAACATTTGAGTAAAAATCAGAAAAGAGCTCTTAAGTTAGCCTCTTAAAAATATGTCATTATTGATTTTGGGTTAGCTTGGAAGAACCTGGAGGGAGTGATGTTAAGATGTATTGCTGAGGATGAAGCCCCAAAGGTAATTGTTGATCTCCATGAAGAATTTTGTGGGGGATATTTTGCTGGAAGAGTTACATCACATAAAATATTGAGGGTTGGTTATTGGTGGCCAACTCTCTTCAAATATACAACTCTATTGGTTAGGAAATGTGAAAGTTTCCAACATTTTTCTAGAAGAATGAAAGCTTCAGGCTCCCTTCCTTTGTAGCATGTGTTAGTTGAAACCCCATTTAAGCAATGGGGAATGGATTTCATTGGAAAAATTTCAGATCCTTCCAGTGCTGGTCATAAATGGATTCTTGTAGCCACTGATTATTTCACTAAGTGGGTGGAAGAAATCCCCACCAAGAAAGCAACACACCAAGTTATCATGGACTTCATGCTGAATCAAATCATATGCATATTTAGAGTGCTAGCTAACATTGTTGCCTATAATGCCATGAGTTTTATCTAGGTAAACATTTTGTGGCAATTTGTAAAGAGTATGGAATCAATTTGACATATGCTTCTAACTACAATCCCCAAGAAAATGGACAAGCTGAGTCTAACAATAAAAACTTGTTGAAGATCATTAGAAGAACCTTGGTGATGAAGAAAAAAAGTGGGGTGAGCAACTGAAGTTTGTTGTTTGGGTTGAAAAAATCATTGTCATAAAAGCTCTTGGTAAGAGCCCATTTGAGTTGGTATATGGAACATAAGCTTTGCTGCCCCTTCATTCGTAATTTTATTCATTTTAGTTTGTTCAACAAATTGAAGATCAAGAAGTTAGTCCATATAATGCTCGAATCAATCATATTTTTGAGTTAGATGAAGAAATAAGGGCATCCCATTAGTGGCATGTGAAGTTCAAAGAAAATTTGAAGAAGTTATTTGTGAAGGTGACTCAAGAGCTTTCAAAGCATTAGGGATCTTGTGCTATTATGGGATAACATGTATAAAGATAAGGGCAAGCATGGTAAATTCAATGCATTATGGATGGCCCAATATTCAATTGATATTTGAATTGGTGAAAATACCTTATTCCTAAAATACTTAGATTCAAGGAATTTCTTGAATTTATAGTTAATGGTAGGCATTTGAAACATTTCCTTGATTGATTTCTCATAATCAAGGTATACTCCATTGTACAATGTATAGTCTTTTGGTTTCTTTCTACCTTCATGTTTTTCTATTTTTGTTTTTCCTGGTCCTTGGTGGCCATTTTGTTGGTTTCTTGGTTTGTCCTTGGGGGAGTTGGTTATTATTGTTCTGCTCTGCAATCTCATTCTTTGACTCCATTTCCCAATGGTTTGTTTTTGGCACTTGGTCTACTATTTATTCTTGTGGCACTCAAAGGAGTGCTCATCCCAGTCGAGTTGATGATGGTGATCAGTTTGATCTCACCCTATTCATCATTGAACTTATTCGGTTTGTGGGCTCTGTCGTGTTTTCTATCTCCTTGTATTGATGCATGAAATTTTTTTCCTCCATTTGATTGCCATGGTCAGTCCCTTCTTTTAGTCAGGATCACTTTAAGTCCATATTTTTTTTTCGTTCCTCTGTCCATGTGAAAGAGTCTGTAACTTGGGTGTAAACTTGGGTTTTTTCCTTCCTTCCATTTTCCATAGTCACGTTTTGTTGTCCCTATCTTTTTGTCCCAAGTATCTGTGAAAATGTGATTGGATGCAGCTCGGAGGATCATATTTGGGCCTTATATCATTTCCAAATTCTCTATCTTGAAAGAAAGATTCATTTCTGGGCTCAAATGGTGATTTTCCTACATTTTACGGTTTGGAGTGTTTTTCCCCATCAAATTTACATCTTAGCATCTGTGGAAATGTGTCCCTTTCTAGTTGGATGCGGCTTGGTGGGGCACTTTGAAAACTCTAAGGCTCGCTTCAACTCAAAACTTGTCCACATGGAGGGCCGATGCATCTAAAAATTCACCTTTTGGTTTAGCCTTGGAGTTATTTGGGAGACAAGTGGAGGTTTCATTTGCCTTGCTCGGAATTAGACAATTTTTCATGTGCCCGGTGCAGCTTTGGCAAACTATGGACATGTGGAGGGACAATGCTCATTTGAGGATTTTCCTCGGGGTCCCACCTTAGTAGTTGTGTCGGGAGACACTTGGAGGCTTATGTCGGCCCCACTATATACTTAAATGTTTCAAAGTAATTTTGAAAGGTCCGAGACACATGGAGGGACCGCTCTGTTTGGGGACCAAC
Organism: Taxus wallichiana var. yunnanensis; assembly: GCA_018340775.1. Classification (NCBI taxonomy): domain Eukaryota; kingdom Viridiplantae; phylum Streptophyta; class Pinopsida; order Cupressales; family Taxaceae; genus Taxus; species Taxus wallichiana. The sequence continues at coordinate 970,276,319 of CM031242.1, forward strand.
CCCTAAATTTTATTTTGAAGAAGTTCCAGGAAGACACTTGGAGGCTTCGCTCACTCTACCCTTGCCTAGACTTTTCAATGGCCAAGGAAAACTATCTCGGACCCCAAACACATGGCGCCTTCCATTGATCCTTTAACTATTTTAACAACTATGTCAGACTAAGACATGTGGTGAGCCCGCACTTGTTTGGGGTCTCCACTTTTGGGGACCATCTCAAAGTGTGCCATTGAGACACATGGAGGCTTCCACTGGCTCTTTTTTGCTGACACTTTTTCAAATGCCAAAAGACATTTTTCTTGGGCCGGGGCACGTGGAAGGCTCGCGCTTGTTTGGAAAATTTCCCTTGTACTTATCCTTCGTAGTTAGGCAAGGAAACACATGGAAGGTTATAAAATAAAGTGGAGAAGGGGTAAAATCAATGGTTGTTGTGCATTGCATCTATTTTTCTTTCATTTTTGATCCAAGACTCACGGAGATGCGAATACATATTATTTTCATCATTTATGATGAAATTCCTTGTTGTCTCTTACTGTAAAGTGCCATTAAATGGATTTGGAACTTAATTTGTGAGTCCAAGGATTGTTAAGGTCAATATTTTGAAGTTGGAATTGCTCAGGAACTTGAAAAATGAGAATTACTAGAGAAGCTGGATGCGGGATAGAGTTGTAGAGGAAAGAAAGGGAAAAGGATGAACTGATGAAAGTTTTAGGCATAAAATATGAAGAAGGTGTTGCCTTGAGAGTGAAAAGGATTACTGTTAGATCCGGTATGCGAGAACCTCCGAAAAATGATTAAAAAGGGGATTTATCACATGATAGAATCAGAATGATTAGAAGGATTGCCAAAAATTTGTGGCATGGCATCCTAGTCATTAGTTGAGGGCCCAAGAAACGTGATCAGTTCACAATTGGTCCACCTGGCAGCTTTCATATGTGAATTTGTTAAATGTCACTTTCTGAGGAAAATTTGTAACAAGAAAAGGTCCCTCGAATATTCTTCTCTTTTGGGGGAAAATTGAGTGAGTAAAATGTATAAATTCAATGAGAATACTCTTGCAAAGGGTCGGGGTTGAATTCTTAAGAGAAAATTTGAGAAAGTCGTCTTCTGAGAAACCAATCCGAGATACATGGTTAATTCCTTCTGTGTTAGATTTTCTATCATGTCAAGTTGGTTGCATATTTATATCCATTGACGAGTACTACTATTTCTCTAGAAGCTTTCCCCTATTGATGAATCTAAGCAATTTTGAATTTAATTTGTGTTCAATCTCTAGCAATTTGTGTCTGCTTTGTTTCAGAATGTATGCAAATGGCTTCTTTTGTTCCTATTGCAATCTTACATTGAAATATATTTGAAATCACATAGGATCTCATCCCCATGACAATTTGGTGGCATTTTCAATTTCATTTCAGGAAGAGCCTTCATCTTATGAAGAATAAAAACAAATTTAAAATCACTCCACTGCCATTTGTTGATAAAGATTATCTGTAAGTCTTTAGGTGTACCTTAGGCGTGATTAATCAGAGATTTTGGTGTTTAATTGAGTCTTTTAACTCAAGCCTTCGTGCTAGATTCTCAAATATTGTGTGAAAACATGCTGATCTAGGCCTCCATTGAAGCACACCTTCTAGTTGAAGGAACGTCTTAACTATTCTGAAGCTTTCTGTTGTTGAGTTGTCCATTGTTGTGAAGTTTCTTAGAGATCTGGTATAATAAAATTTATCCTACTTAATCTCCCACCAAAATCATTCAAAAACCATGAATCCATCTTGAACTACCCCTGTTTTTCCTTGTATATCCACAAAGGAACAAAATCTATTTACTAAAATATGCAGAACAATCAGGATCTCATAATGTCTTCAGTAACCTTAGCCTTGTTTTGAAAGTATCTCCATATTTTAGAAGTGACAACTCTTAAGAGTTAAATTATGGAGTATTGACCATATTTTCCCAAGGTTTTCTTCATAAAATTTGTGCAAAAGAAGGATATCTCCATCTCCTTCATCAAATAGAGGTTACACTACGGGTCCTCTCACCCTGGTCGAAAGGCACAACCTAAAGTAGTGAGGATAGGTCAAATCCTCATGAAGGTGTTATCCATCTCTCTACAAATTTGAGTGACAAAGGGCCAGTTAGATCTCATCCCTGGCTACAAAATGACCACATTATGATCTATCCGTCTCTAAGCTCCTGTCGAATTGGTGATGCTTGCTCATCTTGAAAATGAGAACAAATTGAGATAACAACAAGTGGATTGAACCCTTACCAAATGAAGAGACCTCTACATTGAATAATTCAAAAAAACTCTACATTGAATAATTTTAGGCATAATAAATAATTTTCAAAATCCATGTGTCTTCTCATGCGGTGAAAAGCCGACTCCATATATTTCTCTTCATGTGGCTGCATTCATCCCATGTTCACACGTGTTTAAAACAATACAAGGTTTGATTATTAATTATTATCTAAATATATGTTCATATAAGTATTTTATGGTCTAGGTATTTATACTCAATAAGATTTATCTAGCATGGGTCGAAGTATTTTATTATGGTTCATTTATTCCTTAGTATATCTTGTTTAGGAAACTCATTCTCGAGTTCTTATGTCTTAAAGTTAAGAGTAAAAGTGTATAGTATAATATATATTTTTATAAATTATTATTTTAATTATTGTCTTTATCATCAAAGTCTTGTAATTGTTTCTAGGTGAATAATAGGTTATTGAGCACATTATTGTCAAAAGTAAAAAAAAGTCAAATGTCTTTTGTTGTTAAGATTTGACCATTGTATAAGTCCGAAAAAATCTTACGAATGCATTTTCGATGGAATCCAACGTCTATTTAAGGCATGTTTTTGAGCTTCATGGTCACATTCCTTTGAGGTAGTAGTTTCATTAATTGGCGGATTGAGGCAATGAAGGTAGGAGGACAATCAATGTCCTTGAGTCTGTCACTACCTCAAAGGCTGCAAAATGCTTTAGTGACACCTTTTGTTGTGTGTGATGAATTAGAATAGATGATCATCCCTATTCCTATATGTGATCACGATGTATTTTATTCCCCTGTGATGATAATGATGCAGATATTTGTTCCATTGATACTATTGTAGGAAGTGTTCTTGATCATATTGACTTGATGGTTGATGTGAATTGGTTGATGGGTCCCAATTCATGTATTCACCTAGATAGGTTGATGGGCCCCTATTCATGGATGATGTAGTTCCCACAATCAGTGTTGAGTATCGAGACCATGTGCATGCTATGGAGTAACATGTTGCTTGGTTGAAGATGGTGTTTTTCCCATGTTCACACTAAGGGGGAGGGGGAATGTTAGGAATTCATGGTTAGTGTTCACATGGTTATTGATATTTACGTGTGGTAAACATTTATATGTTTGGTAAATGTTATGTTTATTACATTTATGTTGGTGAGAATTTTTTTATATGTGAAGTTGTTAGACAACTCGCATATATAGCTATTTAGGTGAGATATTGGGTTGTTGGTTGAGTTGGATGAACAACTCGTACAAGTATGGGTTTGAGTGGTTTTAGGAGATTCCTTCATAACATGAATTCTTCTCCTATATATGTATATTGTTTGCAACAAAGTAATATAAAGAATGATTATTATTTGTATTAATATTATTGATTTGTACTTTCCTTCAGCTCTCCAAATCTCTAGATTTCAAAATTACTTTTCTGCAAGTTTTAGCGAAGTCACTGTGAAAGAGAGACACTGTAAGCCTAGTTTTCCATGAACATGATTTTTTTGAAAGGAGCAAGAATTAAGAAGGAAAGATATAGACATAGTTTGTGTTCATGGGAAAAATATGGGGGTGTCATGTGTAAATCCTTGATGCAACATACTTTGGAGACAATTATGAAATTAAGTCCTTTCCATTCAATACTTAAAATGTTTAAACCATTTTTAAGATGATAGGATTGTTAGTGCTATCATGTAAACATGTGATTTAAAATATTTTGTATTATTTTCTCATTTCTTAAAGGAGCTCATGAATTTGTTCACCTTTCTCCTAGACAAGAATGTTTCTTGGAAATTTAAAATTCCACCGACATATTGTTTGTCATGTGAAATGGAAGAATAAGAGGATTTGAAATAAATATTTACTCGATTGTTATAGCAAAGAAAGAAGAGACAAATTTTCAAGGAATTCGACCATACAAGTAAATGAATTCACTAGTGAAAAGTTTGAGAATTTTCTAAATGGAATATACTTTAAAGAAATTATATCATGTGTAGAAAGAGACGCGCACCATGTGAGTAGATTGAATACATTAAAAAATATAAAATTAAGGGAGATGGCTAGCTCAATTGAAAGCCTTGACAGATCATATCCCTTCTCTACCATCTATGATCTACTTCTTTATTCAAGTGAAATATAAGTCACATATGGAACAATTCTAATTTGTTTGAACCAATAGGAGAAAAAATGAGGTGTGGATTACATGAAGGAAATATTGGAAAAGGTGTGTAATGTCCCTTTTTAGGGGACCTTAAGAAATGGCTAAAATATCTCAAATTAGATTCAAGACCTGCTTCCCTATAAACCTTGTAAAATTGATTTCCAAACCCTTCATAGGGCATTGAATTGATTTGGGGTTTTCAACCCACTTAAATGCATTAAAAACCCTTCAAATTAGTTCTATTAAATTTTCTAAATTTTTAGATATCACCTGCAATCACCTCATGTAAGAAAAATGATTCTTAATGCTTAAAATTTAGTGATATGAATTTTAAATAAATCCTTGTTTGTAACATTATGTTAAAAACTCACAACTCAACATAGAAATATAAAAAATTCATGAAACTTAATATATTGGCATTATAAAACATAAAGAAAATGAGGAGAATTTCAGATTTTCCAAAGAATCACTTCACATACCAATTTACGACACCAATGTAGGTCACTCCACTTGGAATAAAATATATTTGCACCAAAGAGAAAACACTTACAAGAGAAAGATACTTTATTCCTTTTCTAGCCAAGTTGCATATCAAAAACCTTATGAATGGTTTTCATCCTTCACATTTTTCCCCACCAAATCTTTTCATCCATTGAAGAGATCCTCAACCAAAGGAATTTTGTCCTTGAGTGAGAGTAAAAGGGTTACACTTTCCAACTTTCACCAAATTAAGAATAAGCTCCCAAAACATGAATCATTAATGCCCAAATAACCTCCTTAAATAGCCATAAGGATTTCTTAAAGCAATCATTACATGATGAACAATCTCTTAAGTAATTGTAGTTTAAATATTAAAAGGTTATTGGAGCCTACATGCTCACAATACCATTAATACTAAACTACTAAAATTCCTCTATTAGAGGAAAAAGATTCGATACGATAAGCGATAATAAATGAGAACTATCTAAGCAATAATGACAAGAGAATCTATATTTCCTCTTGATTTTCTCCTTAGACCAATGGGGAAATAATGGGTTAAGGTCTTTCGAATTTATCTTCTAATAATAACATGATGGTCCCCCTTCCCAAGATTGCTTTTTCTCAAGAAATGATGGACTTTGTTGCTCCAAATCCTTGACTCCTTCTTGATTCCCATGAAGATATGGTTTTTATGAAATGGCATTGAAGGCTGCAATGTTTTTCCTCTTGACATATTTGATGTCAAAATAAAAAGATTGTGTTTTTCTGACCCATAACCAAGATATGGCCTAAATTTGACCAAGGCATGCAAAATGGTCATCATCTTCTTACCATAAATGTGAAGATTTTGCGCATGTTTCTTGATTTTTTTTTTTTTTTCTAATGTAATAAGACACCGATTTTGCATTAGAATAGCCTCTATTCCTTCACCATCTGTGTAAAATCTCACAATAAAAGGAAAGGAATAAATTGATACAAGTATTTCCTATGAGTACATCACCTTCTTGAATTTATCAAGTGTTTCTTGAGATAGAAGCAACTAGTTAAGTACCCCTTCTTAGTTAAATCAGTTACATGGACAAAAAGATGTGAAAACCCTTCTTAGACCCAATGAACATTTTGAGTTGTGAAATGGATATGGGAGGATGCTAACCAAGTATGGCATGCATCCTTTGATTCTACACATGTACCCCTTCAAGATATATGATATATATTTGGTAATAACTTTTTCTCAAACCAAATCAACGTTTGAATTTATTTACAAGTAAGGATTGTTTTCCTAAAACACTCATCATTATGTTAAGGTGTTGAATATTCTTCATCCATGTTTATCTATATCTCAAGATGTCATAAAAGGAAAAAATCACAAATTCTTGTAAGTAGTTACCCAATATGAGGTCCACACATGAATGAAAGGTGGTAGAAACTGAAAAATTTCTCTAGAAGAACTAAGAATATGAAATTAGTTGGTATATCCATTCTAAAATATGTGCGAAGTATATAATGATTGTTCGTACATGTATGGATGTGGTTTTTCCAATGAATATGTTCCATTTCCTCTTTATTATTTATCCTCCTCATAATGTTGTTTGCAACATTCCTCCTTGTATTCATAGCTAGAATCAATCCCATCTATGATTTTGGTAATGAAATAAAATCAAAGTTTCTTGCGTAACATGCCTACCATTTCTATTTCCAATTTCATAAATTATGACTTCTTCATTTTTCCAGTGGAACTTCAATCTCTTGTTGTGACTTTTGGGGTAAATTCACCTAAAGTTTAGATCTCTTGAAGCCCCCAAAAATGAGTTCCTTAGCTGAAATTAAATCAAGGAAGTCAATACAACATTCATACATTTTCATGGGGATAGAGATCCGTAGTATCCTTTTTGTGCAAAGTGGATATGCTCCTTAAGTTATGGCTGTGAAGCCTTTGAAACCAACCTTGTTTTCCCCATCCTTCTTTCCAATTCTTCTTCAATAAACTGATGCACATTATCACTCTCTATAAGTATGTTGACTCTTTGGTCATGAAGAATATCTCTCGCCTAGATTGGGTGATGTGTGCCACATTTTATAGTAAGAATTCTGCCCATCCATTCCATTCTTTTTAGCTCTTCCATTATTATGGGACCATGGGTTAAGCACATATTAAAATGAAAATTAGAATCACCATCATTGCCCTCCATACTGATTTTTAAATCATGTATCCTTCCCCAAGTAAATTTCTACATATCACCTATATTCCAAGTGTGGAAACACCTTTGGAATCAATCCCAAGTATCTATATGCTTTTTATCATAAAATTACTTGTTACCTCATCACCCCATGAAGTATGATGTGCATGAAGATAACTAAATAGCGGTGACATAGAGGGATATGACACACATGAGACATGCGTATGTTTCTAACCAATAGTCCATGATAAAAAAATTTGAAATGATATATTAGTAAAAACTACTTGATAACCTCATACCGTGGGCTGCTTATGATACTCCTATGACTCAGAATTTATAAGTTAAAATCAACACTCTTCCTTGGCTTGGTTTCCCTGCCAAATGAGACCTTTCCTCTCCACATTTGTTGGTGTTTGTCTTGGATAGATTCCGGCTTGTTTTTAGGGATGTGTTTCCCATAGAATGGCCTCCATTTTAATATTGTTAGGGACATTCCATCCACCTTATATTGTTCTTTAAGGAGATTTTCTCCCAATCTTCTTGATCAATTAATACTTGTTGAGGCACCATCAATGCAAGCATCATTACGACCCCAATTTATTCCCTTAAACACAAGTGTATAAGATGGGTTACAAATGAAATAGAAAGAGGAAGTGATTACCTTTGCATGCATACTATTGGCCATGGAAAGAAGGTTACCTCTTATCAATCCCATTTTAGTCCTTGCACTTAAAGAGACCCTTGTCTTGATGCATGTATGACTTGGAGGTTTCTTACAAGGGTACACTACCTCCATACCTTGTTCATGTGTGTTTGGAATGTCTTTGTAGCTCTTCTTAATGTCTAATCCATCATCATTATGCTCTTTAGTGGTTTTGTTATAAACAGACCAACAAGCTTATTGTCATCATGTCTATTTGGAAAATGGTTTCCAACCATCCCTTTCTCTTCTCCTTCTTTCTCATCATTCTTCTTTTCAACCCTAGATTAGACGAATTACTCACTAAGACCGAGAGAAAATTAATAATAGGCTTCTTAATCATACATATAATCAATAATTTGAGGGCCATCAATCCTAGTTATTAGTTAAACTACATTAGCTACATATGAGGCAAACGGAAAATGCCTTGGATTTATTTATACATATGAGTAAAAGAGATGCATTTCTATATTCGTGGCTCAACCGAAATGTGTTGTTTGATGTCTTGATGCAAGAAAAAAATCAAAATCAGCCGTAGGTTTTGCTTCCATTTTGACATTTTTCTCCTAGGTTTTAGAGGACTTTGGAAACCTTTCGGCTTTATCGAACATCGAAAAAACACATAGCATGCATAATTTTACTCTCTTTTATGTTGTGACTTCTTTTTGTTTTCTTTTATTTACACTTCACTCATTACAATTAACATAACTAGCACTCAAATCCCAAGTTGGAATGGGACATTAATTAATTTAAATTATCTTTGTTTCCATAGAAACAAAAGCGCTAAGTTTTGGCAAGAGATTTACGACCATGTGATGTGTAGAATGTGTAATGTATGTTGTATAAGATGCACTGATGCAAGATGTGTTTGTAGACTACAAGTGTAAGGTTTTCTCTATGTAGCATGTAAGATGAGGATTATGTAATGATAGACTCGTAGACCATGAGGGTGTTTTATTTGCATGATGAAGACTAGTATGTATGATGTGTCATATGTGATGTGAGACTCAAAGATTTCCTAATAGCATAGTTTGTAGAATGTGTATGATGTGCGAGATGCACAAATTTTGAAATTATGTAGACTAAATGTAAAATGTATGATGCACGATGTAAGACATATGACGCAAGATGTGTGAAAAGAGTCAATGTGTAGTACCTATTGTGTAGTGTGTGGGGTTCATATGGAGTATACCCTTAATACTCAAGTTTGAATCTGAAGCACGAGAATGTGTCATCGAGTAGTGAAGATACAATTGTTATCCTTGCAAGGGGTGGGGTGGCGAGCTATGATCCCCCACAAAGTATGCAAGCGATGGAGGTCTAGTCAAAAGAAACTAAGTGGATCAATGTAAGGAGTGGTTTCCTTGGACGAAAGTGATAGGGACGCGGAGGTGATAATGGTGTGTGACCATTCAATGGTTCATCATTATAGTAAGCTTCATCCCGGTCCCGATGTCGGCGATGAGGTATTGACGTGCCTATCTAGCTCTGATACTAAAAAATGATGCCAAAACCATTTGCTAAAACTCTGATTTCAGCAATTTTTTAAAAATTATTTCTCTTCGAGTTTCATCTGGGTTTTCTTCAAAATTTGACATCTTGTCTATATAGTAGAAGGATAAAAACCCATTATATTTCATAAAAATCCAGATAGTAGATGTACCGATGCGATTAGTTCTTCTGGTGGGTTTCGTTGGATTTTCGTCAAACAATTTTTGCGCGCAGTCTTGTTATCCACTAACTTGTTCACCAAGAACACATTCTATTTATCATATAAAAGACATTGAGATACTATAATATATCACTTCCCTAGTTTAAAGAAACTTCCCAATATCCTTCTTAGACTTTGAAACTTTTAGATGGAGATCAATTTCCCGTAATTTGGAGAAACTCTGATTTTACAGTCTTCTCATGAGCATAATTTATAATTGTACTGTATCAATAGATTGGAGGGAGCTTCTTACACCATATAAACACCATAAGGACGTTACAAATGCTTTAGTACCTTATCAATATCATCAGCTTGCTATAAAACACAAGAAATTACCTTGATTTATGTCTTATTTAACTTCTCTTGACTGCCTGTATTGCTCCCACGGATTCCATATTTTCTGTCATTTGTTGCTCACTGCACAGTCCACTATTTTCTCTAAAATTTTGTGAGTCTCTTCAATTAGTTCGGATAGAAATATGTTGAAGTTTTTAGAGAATTTCGTTGGATCGATTTTGAGAAATTTGATGCCATAGTTAGGGTTTGTGTATGAGAAAATACATATAATAGGTAAATGTTTTACATTCAAAGCTTTAATTAAATTGAAATACCTTTTCCATAACGTATTTTCCCTATCTATGCTTCCACAGATCTCTGGGATTCCTCGGTAGTCGCCTGTCACATTTACACTATTCGGCCAGGGAAAAGCTTGAACACAACAATCCACAATACAATAATAAAACATGAAAAAACTTGGTCGATTTACCTTCAATAGCATTCATATATTTTTTTCCATCATACAACTCTGTTACATTATATTTTCTTCATCTTTCACCCTGATCTCTCTCCATCACACACACTACTCCTCTCTGAATTCTAAAAAGTCTGAATACGACTTTGTTTTTAAGTACAAGTCTCCCTAAACTTAGAAGAAAATCATAACTAACTTCCTCTGAATAATTAATAATCCAAAAATACCATAATCCTCCCAGGATAAACAATAACCCATCTTTATCCTATTTCCCTATTTTATTCATTTTTATTAAAAACACTACAACATTATTTGAAAAATTCTAATTGACTAAAAATACATCGAAATTTGGAAGAGGGCTTTGGATGCCCTGAATCAGGTATGATCTAGATCAGATGGCAGAATTACAAGTTTAACTGTAGGAGGTGGTTGCTGAGCATGGCTTGATTATGATACTTTTAATGGAGGAGGAGTGAGATCATTGTTAATCTAGGAGTGTGTGTAATTTGACCCGGTAACATTGTGGATGACTTGAGAGAAAGAGGTGTTGAAATAATTGTTAAAGGAGGTTACTTATGTTGACTTGGTGATGTCAAGGTGGTTTCTTAGGGGGCTCTTGACTTTCCTCATTAGATGAATCAGATTTAAGAACCCATTGAGATGTAACAAGTGGAGAGGACCATGTAATAGAACGTTGTGCGGTGAATGAGATGAAACCTTGACGCTCAAGATGCTTGATTCTTCATTACAAAGCATAGAAATCATTGTCATTATGTCTATTCATTTGATGATAATTGCAATATGGACGAAATTGATATTTGGCTAGCTAATAAGGAGGATAATAATGAGTAGATGGAAAGTTGATTAATTGATGAGTTATGAGTTTTGTAAAAATATCTTGTTGTTGAGCATTGATTGCAAACTTGAGAGGTGTAGGGAGTGGAAAGATTTGAGGTTCACTAACATGAGCACATGTAGAAGACATAAAATGAGGATGAGATGTAGAAGGAGAACAAACATGATCCTGAGAAATGTCCTTAAGATGTTGGATTTCAGATTTGAGAGATGTGATTGTGGATTCCATAGCCTTAAATTTGTCTTGAAATAAATAATGCAAAGCTTGAATTGACTCCAATAGGGGTTGATTAGATGGAGGATTATGAAGACTAGGTTAATCAAATAAACAATAAAAATAACACTTACTTGATGCAACGGCATATCGATAGGGAGATAAATTGTGTTTAGATATTTGTTAAGAATAGAATTAAAAATTAGGATGCATCTTAAGAAAATTATATAGAAATTTCAGGAGCCATGATAGAGGGAAAATGAGGATCCTAAGCATGAAAGCATTTGGGTTCACCAAAATGATTAGAGTAAAATTTAATATTGTTAATTGTAGTCTAATATAAATGTTATAGAAGCGATAAATGAATAAATAAATAAGTGTAAAATAGACCCAAGAAAACCTATGCTAGAAATATTGAAACCGTAGTATCAAAGAAGGGATAAAAAGACTTAACTATTTTGCGATGATGTTGGGGTATCTAAGTGGAAACTTGGTAAAATGGAAGTGCGAGAATGTCGTAGCCATGCTTAGAAAATTGTGTGGCTCTTAGATAAGGGAAGACAAGAGCACCTAGGAGGAAGGAAGTGCCTACCACTCCATGTCGATATGGGCTCTAGTGTCCATCTGAGTCCTTAGGATTCTAAATTTTTTTGGGTCGAAGAGTATCACAAATATTCAATTTTGGTCGCTCTGAAGTCACTTAAAGATCATAAAATGTCATTGTGAATCTAGAATGAATGAGTCACATGTAAAAACCGAAGCCAAGCATCAAAACCTTTAAATAATAAATATGCATATGAAGGGTTGAGTGTCCTTAACGGACACAATGGTGGACTTGCTTCTTCGAGTGTTACTACATTTTAGAGCCAAATATAGTTCTAGTTGTGTGTTTGAAAGCCGTTCCCTAGGTGTTGATGTGCCAGTCACACTTTTTAAAGTAGAAAGATATAAATATATGTAGAAATGTAATAAATGGTTGATGGAATAGAATAAACTTCCCTCCTATGTAGTGTGATGCAAATGAACTAGCCTTGTCCCTTGTGATGGAGCTAGATAGATACAAATGGAGCCTTTGATGGATGCAACCTTAGGTGGTGATAGTAGTGACTAGTGCTTGGTCCCTCATTATGGTTTCATAACCTTATAATTATATGGTTCTCTTCTTCTAATTTTGTAATTAACCCCAAAGAGGCCAACCACCAAAAATATAGAAATCTCAAACGGATAGAAAGTTCCCAAAAGATGGAACTAAATTATGAAAAGGATTAGGGCACCTTGAATGGGACCAGGGCACTTGGGGTGCCCCTATATTGGCTTCAGGTGCCCCAGTTAGGGGTAGAATGATGCAAAACAACCAAAATGACTAGGAAAGTACATGCAGGAGGTCAGAAATGATGACATAAAGGAAAATACATTGGCTAAAGGACATGGGTTAATTAGTACTTTCTTCACTCAAAAACCATATGAATAGTAATATGAGACCAAGACTAAGTAATACCAAAAGTATGTGTTCTTGTGTCTACTCTTTCCAATCTAATGACCACCCTAAATATTTAAGCTTCAAGTTTTTGTAAGTTCCTCTCATGAAAATTTAATCAAATGCTTTGATCAAGTTAAGACATACTCCAAAATATACCCTACTCAAACTAGTCTTACAGAAAGTGTGAAACCTAACCAAAGATGCTAGAATGAATAAACTAATATCTTATCCTCCTACAAAACATGGAATGCTATAAACATATATTTCTTGTTTCTTGTGACTGATCAATTGCACAATTTATCTTTTGGAGTGAAAAGTAAAAGATTTTAAATTTGAAAAGTCTAAGCATAAACTAGCACACCTAAAGGACCCACAAGGGCTTGCTAGACCTAATGACACATTTTAAAACCAAAATTTCTTGACCACTAACCATATTTACAGAATGGAGTGATGCTCCTGCATCATACTCCAGGGGTAAGAAGAATTTGAATTCCACTATTTTCTTTACGTCTTCCTTTTACAATTCCTATGTGCTTTCAACCTTGTTTTGATCTTATTTTCATCTTCAGTTTCTTTTTTCTACATTGATTCTATCATGTGGTTAGTCTTGTCTTCATGGTTATCTTTATCTACATGAGTGAGTTTTTTTACTTTATAGGCTTCTTCCTCTTCTTCAATCATTATATCTTCCTCTTGCTCTTGTTATTTCTCCTCTCCGAATTCATGTTCTTCATAATGTACCTCTTTCTTTATTTCTACATATTTTTACTTGCCTCTTTCTTCCCTATCTCTTTAGTCTCTTCTTTCATCTTCTTGGTTTGAGCTTCTAACTGCTGCTCTCTCTCCATCTAGGAACTGTTTTCTATCTCTTTTTCACACAATCCCACTATGTTTATAGCATGCTCAAAATCTGTTATATTTTCTTGCAATTGATCCCAAATTTCATACAAAAACACACTCTCTTGTTCACTTATCTCTTCTTGTTCTTGGATTTTTTTCTTTTGACGAAATAATTTTCTATTGGGCAAATTGGTGGACTCTCACCAATAGTGTGCAAGACTAAGTCCCTCTGCTTTAATGGGGCAGCTCCATTTATTTAAAATAAGGAAATGAAAACAATCTAAACTCATTTTTGGAATGGTCGAAAGACCAAGGATCACACATGAATAGTTCCCTAAACTGTGGATATTTCTTGCATTCAATATAAGAGATGAAAATAATTCAGATGATGGAGATGGGAGAGAAAACTAAGAAAATAATTTTAATCAAAAAATAACATAGAAGAGTTTGTTGCATCAAAATCAGAACATTTCACTTGCAATCAATAAGAAGAAACCATTTACAAAGAAAGAGGAACAATCAACAAGAAACAAAAGTATTATTGCATCATGTTGCACAATTTACAATGCTATTGGAGTACAAGTTGAGATGGAGATAGAATAATAGTAGATGAGGAACAGAGGAAATGAAGGAACTTGCTTCTAGAAAGACAATGAGAGATAGTAAACAAGTATTAACCATTGCCTTGAAATGAGGGCACCATTCATATTTAAAGTTATAAGATTGCATTTTCATATCCCCACATGACCTTTCACCTTCCTTCATGACTATTGACTTTTTGACTTCTGACCTTTAGTGTTCCTTTTCCATTGTGACCTTTCAAATTCCTGAGCTTTGGTGTTCTAGTTGTCACACATCAATACCTTATTGTTCCTAGACATCATCATTTTTCTTGTTACTATCCGGTAACACATTTTTCTTATTCTGGCCATCAACACATTCTTCTTGTTCCTAGTCATCATAAAAACTTGATCCCGCATGTCATAAAACTTTTGTTCCCGTCCATCATCAAAATCTTGCTCTCGGACATCATTAGAATCTTCTTGTTCCCGGTTGGCATAAAAATCTTGTTGTCAACTAAAATACATTCATTTTTTTACCGGTCAAGTAACACTTTTTTTTGTTGTTGCCAAATGGTAACACATTTGGTGTTCTAGGAAAAATTGTATTTCTTCATTTCTAGGTCAAAAATTAATGAAATTTTGTTGTATAATATATGAAAATTTATGGAAAATGGAAAATGAATCCAATGATAATATTTATAAGTCATGAAAATGATTTATTCATCATGTTTTACCCAAATTTCCACTTTTACCTTGAGGTGTGTACGTAAGTAAACTAAGTGATAGGAAGAGTTTATGATCACCATGAACTAACACATCATATGGGATACGAAGAGAAATAAATAAAATTTCATTTGAGATTTGGTTAGGCTCTCAAATATTCATGAGTCTCCTAAAACCTTTTAGACAAGTTACAACTTATACAAGGGCCTTTGTGTCACAATGTCAGATGATTTTCCACCTCTCAAAATTCCCAAAATATTTCCTTGATGATTCCAAAATGAAGTAGGATATTTTATCTCTCTAATTCCTAGGGTATGAGCTTCTAACTCTTTACAGGGCTCCTAAAACTCTTCAAACAAGGTGACTAGCTTTTTTAGAACATGCATTTCCCAATACCTTGCTCATAATGACCCTGATTTTGTATAACTTGTTCTTAAACCTTGATTTTCATTGAGAAATTTCCTAAACTACCTCAAATGATCACATAGCTATGTCATACACTATTTTGAGGAATTATATATTCTTGGTACATCCTAGGAGGTGCTTTGCAAGTGTCAAAAGTTTGAAAATAGGCCTTTTTGGGTCTCTGGGAGCAACTCCTTCCGTGTAAATCAAAATGTATATATGAATTATCTCCCCTAAGTTACCTGCACATGAAACACACTTTAAAAATCTAGTTAGCACATCCCTCTTGGCCATGATGGGTTTACATAGTCAAATATTGGCCAGAGGGAAGGTTCACATTACCCAGGTTTAGGGATTTTTTGAGTGTGGGCTTGATTGTCATGGCCAAAATTTGAAATTTTATTCTAGAAATTTAGCATGAAAACAACTTTCTAGCTTGGGGACTTGTCTCAGATTGAACAAAGTGAAGATGGGGTAAGTAGGAATCCTATAATCTCAACACACTAAGAGGACCAGTTCTTTATCCATTGGGCTATAGGAGTCATTGCAAAACTAAGGGTGGATAAAACAAAACCTTTATTGTTAAAAAAAAACAAAAAAAAAGGAACACATGACAAAAAGCTAAACACACACACACCTATATTCACCTATGGTAGATGTGAGAGACAACCTACTTTCACTTTTTGTATAATATCAAGTATTGCCCACTACGAGGAAATTCCAAGTGAGTACCATCCAGATAAGATAATTGGAAATTATTCTCCCCACATATGTCACATATATGAAATGGTCCAAGCCATAATGAATCAATATTTCCATGGATTCCTTTTGGTTCTCTCCTTTTATCCCATAGTAGGACCAGATCACCAATCTAAAAATCTCTTTTCTTTGCCTTCTTATCAAAAAAATTTATTTAGTTTAAATTGATGGTCCTTTATCTAATCAACCACTAACACTCTATCTTCACATAGATTCTCCAATGTATAAAATCCATGAGTCTTGAAACTCACCATCCTCTACTACTTTGATCAATTGCAATGCTAGTAACTCTACAACGATTGGAACCTATGCATTTATCCATATAGGAGTTGGAATGGAGACATACAAATGGATCCTTTTAGAGTTATTATCAACCCATAATTCATCATATAGATTCTTGTGCCAATTTCTCTTATTATGATCTACGAGATTCCTCATAATTGTCACAAGATTCTTATTACTAGATTTTATTTCACCATTCCCTTGAGGGTAATAGTTAGATGCATGAGTTAAGGATATTCCGTATCCATAGTAGAACTTAGTTAATTTCATAGAAGAGAAATAAGTGGCATTATCAACAAATATCTTCTATGGAATGCCAAAATGGACAATAATATTTTCTTTGATGAAGTTACATACCATTTCGAATTAGCTTGCTTGACTAGTATGGCCTCCACCCACTTAGTGAAGTAATCTATTGTTGTGAGAACAAAGATATGACCTACACTAGAATGAGGATTAAGAGAACCGATGAATTCAGACCCCATTGTTGGAAAGGCTCTTCAATCACCACTGGTCTGAGTGGAAGTGCAACGAGTTGTGGTCTTCCCACAAATTGTTGGCAAAGACTCACATTTAGATACCCATTTTGAGCATCTTGAAAGAGAGTAGGCCAGTAGTACCTCCCTCGAAGGATCTTATGTATAGTGACCATGACAGATAAATTTCACCATAGAAGCTTGGTCATGATATGCTTTCAGTAACTTCTCCTGTTTCTCTTTTTCAACACACCTTAAGAAAAATCCATCAAGGATTTCTTATACAATACATGATTCCAAATCACATACCTTACAACTTTGAGCTTGAGATTTCCTTCTTTGCTTATAATCCATATGCTTTGGAAAATCACCATAAGTGAGGAAGTAAGAAATATCACTGTACCACTCATTGGTAGTATTTACAAAAAGTACTGGGGCAAGTCCTTACTAACACATCCGTAGCTATGACATTCTTTGTCTTCATACTTTTAAGGAAAGACTTATCTTTAGCTATCAACATACAAAACCCATTGCCCCTAATAAAATTAGATGGCTTTATCTCTAGGTCATACTCTTGAATCTTGACACCCAATTTCCTCTTTTTTCTCCAAGATCTTTTTGAGTCAAGATAGATTTTATAGATGATCTAGGAACCATTATAATGGTGTGAGAGTGTAGGATGTAGAATATGAAATTATTGACTTCCTTGACCACCGCATAAGTGTGCTTTTCTATGGAGGAGTATTTGAGCTCATGATTCTTCAATGGGAAGCTCATGAAGGAAATAGGAGACTCAAGCCCTTCCTCATTCTTCTAAACTAAAATAGCTGAAATAGTGTGCTCAGATGCATAACAATACAAAATGAAATCTTTATTGAAATCAGGACATACCAAGGTTACAGCTATAGCTATGGCCTTTAGGATATATTTGAATGCTTCTTTTCCCTCCTTGATCCACTTGAAACTCTCTTTAGGCTTCATCATTTTAGTAATATGCTTTTTAAATCAACAAAATCAGAACAAAGCGGTGGAGGAAGTTGAATTTACCAAAGAATGAATGGACCCCCTTTTGATTATGGGAAAGGATAGGTTTTGAATGCTTTCACTCTTTCGGATAAATCTTTTTCCCTCCTTGTTCACAATATGTCCTAAGATATTTCCTTCAATCACTCCAAAGATGAATTTTTTGGATTCAATGATATGCCATGTTCTCGAAACCTTAGAAAAACTTGTTCAAGGTGTATCAAATGTTCCTTCCTTTTCTTATAGAATATTGTGAGATCATTTAGATAAATGAAAATACATTTTTTTATTTAATTCCTTGAAATATAAGTCCATTTTGCTTTGAAATGTGGCGCTCGCATTGATGAAACAAAATGGAATCCATCTATAGGAAAATGTTCCCCACGGAGTTGTAAAAGTAGTCTTATATTGATCTTCTTGAGAAACTTCAATTTGATTATAATTGAAGAATCCATCCAACATGGAAAGCATTTATGAACTTGTGAATTCTTGTAAAATTTGATCCATGATTAGAAGTGGATAATTGTCCTTTAGAGAAGCTTGGTTCAAATTTCAAAAGTCTACATAAATCCTTATTTCTCCATTTTTTTCTAGACAGGGACAATATTTTCCACCCATGTAGAGTGATGGATTGGAAAAATGATCCTTGCATTCAACATTTTCAACACTTCCTCTCAAATTGTTCCAACAATATTTGGATTATATTATCTTTTCTTTTATTGGAATGGCTTTGCTTCAGACTTGAGTGGTATTGTGTGTTGCATCTCTTTTGGTTTGAAAGATTTCAATTCATCATAAGAGTATGCCAATACATCTAAATACTTTTTCAATAATGAAACAAAGCTTCTCTTTTCCTCTGGTGAGAAACATTTCCCTATATTAACAAATTGGGGTTTCTTTCTTTTCCAATGTTTAATTTTTTAAATCAGTAGTGCTCTTAGGAGACTCCTTAGCTTTATCTTTCACATATCTATCATGTCTATCAAATAATTCTTCAAGCGAGACTAGGCCCTTAGGAATCTTATTACCTTTCATCTTGAGTACACCCTCTTCATCAATCCCTTTGATTCCTTCTTTATCTTCTTCAGCCACTAAATCCCTATGTGGGTTTTCACTTCCTTCAAAGAAGAGGTTGTTGAAATTATCTCTCTATCTAAGAAGGCCAAGAGCTTATTGTCATCGTTGAAAACTTTCTAATGATTCACATTATCGGGCACACTAGGTCTAAAAACCATCTCTATGGAATATTTCTCTTTATCAAAATAGGGGTGTGGTATCATCAAAGAACTTACACACGTAAGATAATCAGCCTTTTAATTTATTCACGGGAACAAATTGTATAGAGAAATCATCAAAGGATTCAATACAATCCCATACTCTATTCCTGTAATTTTTAGCCATGAATTCTTCACTTGGTACTGATTCCAAACTTGTTTCACAATTACCTTTGCATATCCTAGGCATCTCAATTGTTTGATTCCCATGGACTCAACTATATCCATGCCTAAGAGAAGGGCTTCATATTCTGCAGTATTGTTTTTATTTTCAAATTGGAGCTTGAAAGCAAAAGGAAACAACTCACCTGATGGGGAAATCAAAACCACACCATCTTGGGCTCTTGAACTATAATGGATTCAATCAAACTCCATGGTCTATAGTATAACTTCATTTTCTTTTGATATGAGAGGCACATCATCATTTCATCTTGAATTCATGAAGTAATTCCCCATGTTTGTTGTCTCGATAAAAAATATCTTCCTTGGGATTTTCTGACTTTTTCATTATATATTTATGTTTTATCATTGGTAACAAATTTTCATTTGGCCCTTGACTGGAATAATTGCTAAAGAACAGTCCATCTGAATTTCTCCTCCCAAATCTATTGTAGAAAGCTTCTACTCAACAACATCTCATATGAGGCCGAAATAGATGTTACTAGGTTAGTCAATAACACTTTATTCTTAGGGAAGTCAACTAATGTGACTTGGGAATCCTTCATTCTTCCCATAAGTGGGTATTCTTTAGTTTCCATAGAATAAAACCGGTTATTAACCCATGTTAAATTCAGATCAAGGGAATTAGCTAATTTTATTGGCATCACATTATTAGAAGCACTTGAGTCTATGATACAAGTTGTTCAATTGGTAGCCTCCAATAAGAAGAGAAAGGTAGAATGGTTCAACCTTGTCAGTCTTGGATGCACTTAGGGATAACATGTTTTGAGATGATGGGGAAGGAGGAGTTGGTAGTAACCCTTTGGAAGAGGGTGTGAAAAATTGGGATTTAGGTTGCTACCCTTAATAAAATGGACTAGTTTATCAAAATGTTCTAGATGGGTTTGCAAATATTCAGAATCAAAGATTTGGACCTGAACCTTTTTGACATCGTCTATGATATCAAAATGAGATGAAGTAGACGTCTCTGAGGTGGTGGAAGTTTTGGAAGGAAACACTACTTTGGAAGCAATGGTCACTTTGGTAAAGCAGAGGAAGACTTGGAAGATACTATTGGCTTATTAGGTATCTCAAAAAGTTTTTTTAAAATATATATTTAATCTTTGGAACTAGCATTAAAACCTTAGAGAATATGTTTTAATATATGTAGACTTATGATAATTACTTATTTCAGATGTGCTCTTCTTGGCTGCCAATGAGGTCTGGTTTTTTCTTTAGTAGAGTCCATAGGGAAGTGAAACACATTTATTGATTATTTTATCATATGGAGTCACCATGGGAGAATCTACATCCTTCTTCTTGGGGCTAGAACAAAAGAAATTTACTTTTTTGATTGAGAACGAGTGAACACTGCACAAGAGAAACTTGGTGCATCACCTTCTTCACTTTCATCTCTAGATGAGTATTCAAAATACCCAATCTTAGCATCATCAACTTCTTCAATTTCAAGCCCATATTCTTCATCATCATCATCATATTTTTCAACAATCTCATCTTCATCATCACCTTGTGTATCTCAGGCTGCATTTATATGGGGAGCTTCTAGAGAAAGTATTTGAGGTGGTGGGCCGATCCTTTTTATTTGGAAAGTTATTCTTAGGTGCCTTTCTACTCATAGAAACTTGAGCCAATTACTTCTAGTGACACAATACATCATTAGCCAATTTCTAAACTAATGAATCTATGGTACTTACATTTAAGCTTTGGCATTTCTCCTTAATATGACCTTTATTTATCCTCCTTGACATGATCAGATCATCCTCCACTTCAATTGCAAGATTTTTTGCTTCATCTAAATCCATTGGTTGAGTTCTTCTTAGCATATAACTCACCTCATAAATGAGGGAATTTGTGAAAAAACTTAGCGTGTAAGCTTTAGTAGGTCAGGTTGTTTCATGAATCTTGTAAAATAACCTATTGAAATTGTACACAATCTCCTCATTGGTTCGAAGGTTTCTTTCTTTAGTTGAGACCACTGGACCAACAATACATGAGAATATTCTGTAGGTTTGAATTTGTTTTTGAAATTGATCTTCATGCCATTCTAGTTAGTTATAGACTTGACAGGCAAGTGGTAGAACCATTCGATGCTACATTTCACAAAGATTCCACAAAAGGTGGATTGATGCATCTTCATATCTAACTACCATCACTCCAAAACTAATAATTAAGGCCACAATGTGGTCATCTAGATGTTTCTTCCCATCTCCATGAAACTTGGGAAAATTATTTCTTGACCTCTAGGTAGATCATGTAGAGGTGGGGTGAGAGCTAAAGGACTTGCATTTTCCCCCGTGGAAGCAATTCTTATTGAGCCATTGGTAGTTCTTCCTCTTCATCTTCTACTTATTCTTCAAATCCTTCATCTTGATTCATTCAAGATCTTCTTCAACAACTTCCACTTATGAGGGGATATTGCTCAAAGGTTCAATTGAAACTCGTGAGTAGGGGACTCAAAATACAAAGTATGATCCAATTGTGGGGAGTATTTTCTACATTTTGTTCTTACAATTTGATTTATAAGAAGTCTGAAATCAAATTACAATTGTTATTCAAAGCTAGGATCAGACACACCGCTAGATCTGGAAGATCTTGTATACCTTCTATTAGCCTACTTGAATGTACAATTCGAACAAGATTCTTCTAGGCTCTCCTTTTCTGGTTCTAAACTTGTCTCACACTTTCCAAGGCTTCTGCACGTTCTTCTTCAAAATATAGACTTCTTGTAATTGAAGCGTGGTAGTGGAAGAAGATCAATCGATTGTGCCAAATAGCATACCTCAACTCTGATGCAATATCCTCTTGGGTATGGAATATAAACTTAGGCCTAAGGATTTGGAGATTACCAGGGATTACCATTAGTGAATGACATAGGCTCAATGAACAATTGTCAAGTTCAATATATTTTTAATTTTTTGAATATACATTTTTTTGGATTTTGTGGATTAAAATTTTGTAGCTAGATATGATAAATCGGTGGGCACCAAAAAGTATTGGCAAAATAATTTTTCTATTGGGAAAATTAATGGACTCTCACCAACAATGTGTGGGACTGAGTTTATCTACTTGAATAAGGCATCTCCATTTATTGAAAACAAGGAAATGAAAACAATCTAAAATAATTTTTGGGATGGTATGAAGATTTGGAATCACACAAGAATAATTCCCTAAACTTGTGGCTATTTGTTGAATTCAATATGAGAGAAGAAAATAGTTTAGTGATGGAGATGGGAGAGAAAACTAAGAAAGGAATTTTAATCAAAAAATAGCATAATAGAGTTTGTGGCATTAAAACCGTATATTTTACTTGTAATCAATAATAAAAACCATTTTCAAAGAAAGAGGAACAATAAAAGAAATAAAAATTCTTATTGCATCATGTTGCACAATTTACAATGCTCCTAGAGTATAAGTTGAGATGGAGATAGAATAGTAGTAGATGAGAAACAAAGGAAATGAAGGCACTTGCTTCTAGAAAGAAAGTGAGAGCTAATAAAAATTATTAACCATTGCCTCAAAATGAGGGCGCCATTCATATTTATAGTTCTAAGACTAACTTTTCATCTCCCCACATGACCTTTCACCTTCATGCATGACTCTTGACTTTTCGACTTCCGACTTTGGTGTTCCTTCGCCACTGTGACCTTTTGAATACCTAATATTTGGTGTTCTAGTTGTCACACATAAATACCTTATTATTCCTTGATGTCATCACTTTCTTTCTCACCGTCTCGATAACACATTTTTCTTGTTCCCGAACGTCAACACATTCTTCTTGTACCCATTGTAATAAAAAGATAATCCCAAGTATCATCAAAATATTTTTATTCCCATCCGTCATCAAAATATTTCTCCTAGGTGTCATTAGAACCTCATTTTCCCATATGGCATAAAAATCTTGTTATTGGATGGTAATACATTCATATTGTTACACTAGTTACATTTTTTTCTTGTTTTTGGCTAGTAACACATTTGTATCGTAAGACCACATTTTATTTCATCATTTCGGGTAAAAAATTAACGAAATTTGGTTGTAAAATACATGAAAATTTATAGAAAATGTCCCATGAATGCGATGAACATATTTATAATTCATGAAAAGGAGTTCAATCATGGTTTACCAAAATTTTAACTTTTACTTTGACGTGTGTGTCACTAAACTGAGTGATAGGAAGAGTTCATTGTCACCGTGAAATGACACATCATATGGGATATGAAGAGCACTAAATAAAATTTCATTTGAAATTTTTTTAGGCTCTCAAATCTTCATGAGTCTCATGAAACCATTCATACAAGTTACAACTTATTCAAGGGCCTTAGTGTCACATTGTCAGATTATTTTCCACCTCTCAAAATTCCTAAAATATTTCCTCGATGATTCCAAAATGAAGTAGGATATAATATCTTTCAAATTCCTAGGGTATGATCTTCTAACTCTTTACAAGGATTTGGAACTCCTCAAATGAGGTGACAAGATTTTTTAGAACATGTATTTCTAAATACCTTTCTCATAAAGACCTTGATTTTGTATTACTTGTTTCTAAACCTTGATTTTCTTCTAGAACTTTCCTAAACTAGCTCGAACGATCACATAGATATATCATACTCTACTTGGAGGAATTATATCTTCTTGGTACATCCTAAGAGTTTCTTTGCAAGTGCTAGAAGTCTAAATATAGGCCAGGTGAATAAAAATGAATCTATGAATTATCCCCTACCAACTTACCTGCACATGAAACACACTTTAAAATTCTAGTTAACACATTCCTTTTGACCATGATGGAGTTTACATAGCCAAATATTGGCAAGAGGTAGGTTCACATTACCTAATTCAGAAATTTTTTTGAGTGTGGGCTTGATTGTCATGGCCAAAATTTTAACTTTTATGCTAGACATTAAGCATGAAAACATGTATGATTACTTTTATATTCTACATCAAGGTCATTATTTATACTTGAAAACACACACCGCACATATTGTTAGATTTAAAAACTAAAGGCTTGGTTACCCCTTTAGGTTCCCATTTTTTTGAAATTGCTTCACTTTTTCTTACTTGAAATCTACTTCATTTTTCTGTACATACCAAAGGCTCTCCTCATGTTCATCCATCTCAAGAGAAGATAAAAATTCTTCTATCACTTCTTCTTCTTCACTTTTATCCTCTATCAACACCATATCTTTAATCACTTCCTTTTCTTGCTTCCTCATTATATTTTCCATTTGTCTCGGTCGTCTTTCTTTAGGATTATCCTTATTCTTAGTTGTTTTCTTTGTCTCATTTAGACAAGAAATTCAGTTGGCCACTTGAATCTATTCTTCATCACCATCCTTATTTCCTATCCTTTTTCTTCTATTTCATTTTCAACGAGCATTATCATTGCTCCACATCTTTCTTCAAATTTATGATCTCCTACGAAACCATATCTCTCTTTCCTCTCTCTCTCTCTCTCTTCTTTCTCTCTCTTATTATACCTCATTAGTTCTATCAATCCCTAAATTACCTCTCCTAATGGCTCTTCTTCATCTTCACCATCTGTCAATTTTGACCCATGAAGCTTACTATCCTTCAACTCTCTCTGCGCAGGTTTTCGTTGTTTCCATCATATTTTCCATTCTCCTCTTCTAATCTTGTTATCTTATCCTCTCATGTAATTTATTTAACTAAGCATATTCTCTCTCTACTACTGATTTCTTCATCTAATATGACATCTTGTATCCATGGTAAAATATTAGTTGCAATCTCTCTTCTTCACTCATCTTTACCTCTCTCTTTCCACTACACATAATTCCACAAATCATTAGCAAAAATAAATTATTTCAAATCTTAAGGCCAAGATTTGATACCAAATGATGTAGAGAAAAAATAAATATTAATGCATATACTCACCTCACCAATAATATTCAAACAAGATTTTCACCTTTACTTTGCATGGAGAATCGCACCACAAGCCTATAATGGATGAAACTTGCTTTATCTACTCAAATATTGTATAAACTAACCCAATATTACCTTGAATATCTTAAGCATCCTCATACCATGTCCTATTTTCCTCACACCGTGAACTTTCATGTCTTAAAGTTATCAAATTTCATGAATTACTCCTAGACACTCACCTCCCTTCAACTTGCTCTTGGTTTCTTTTATACTATCTTCTTAGCTCCATATGCACCTTTTGGGTTTTCCCTAGCTACTGTGATATTTCCAATACACTATGAAATTTATCCACTCAACCCACTATTATAACCTTCATTAAAATGATTCAAAACTTCCATGGCTCAAGCTATTGTTAAACTTTTCAAAACGATCTGCGTATGACCTTAAGACAAGGTGGTTTGCAATTAGAAAGGACAGAAGAATCTAAGGACACCCAAAATTTTTATTACCTTCATTATTCCATTCTTTTCATCCTTGAGGTACACCCAAAATATTAAACTATAACTCCCTAGCTTACTCAAACTACCTCACTCCTTCACTTTTTGCTCTCAAACACCTTTTTTAGCCAAGGGCGTCTTGAATGAGTATAACTTTGGATGCAAATGACCCTAAGAAATAAAATAAAAAATTTGAATGCCAATTTTCAAAATGGATCTCTTCATGTAAACCATACTTCCTTTTGTAACCCACATCTCTTTATTAGGTCTCGCCTAAATGCTTTGTCACTTTTAGCGATGTCATAAAAATCTATTAGTTATTCTAATGAAAGTCTAAAATCCTTATTCAAACACATTAGGGACTCTCTTAAGATTTTTTCTAAAAAAATTTAGGAAAAGATTCCAACTCTAGAGGTCTTTACGTCGTGAATTCCTTAAAAATGCTAGCTAATTGCATAGTGAGCATGAGGAGCTTGTTTTGGCAATAAATTTTACTAGATTTCAATTCAAATCCATAAAATTATTAAGAATTACTGTATTATCAATGAAAAAGATATTATCTTCCCAAAAACTCATGATTCTCCCCTAGTCTTTGTGTTAGGTTGTGGAGCTCGTTTTCATGTGAGAAAGTGTTGAAGACTCGTAGACTAAGAGTACTTGTACACTTTCCATAGTTATATCACCTGGGGTTCTGGGACGGGGCAGTAGCCCCTGGTAGTAAGGGTTTGGGGGTGTAGCCCCCAATAAAAATTTTTGGGCCTTAAAACATTCCAGATACATTAGGAAACGTGATTTTCTCATATGGGCATGTTTTTTGACCCAAAGGTTTATGGGACGGTTTTGGCCCATGGTTTTGATACCCACGGTTTTGTAAAACTGCTAGCAAGTTTGTCTATTTATATGGTTTTGTGTTTATGGTAGATATAATATAACATTGCATATGCGTTTTGAATTCGGTGTGAATTATGTAGAGTTTGTTGAACATAGCTCCAAACAGTCAGGTATTGTATTGAGAGAGTGGTGGCTTGTAGTAAAATTCGAGCAAGTGATTCTTTGTGGACGTAGCCCAAATTGGGTGAACCACGTTAAATTCTATCTCTTTGTGTTGTGTTATTTTATTCGCACTTTTATTTGAGATCTGTAATAATTTATGCATATTAGTTTCTCTTGTTGTGATTCTCGTGAGGGATTATTCTACATATTTTATCCCTTATTTCCTAACAATTGGTATTAGAGAAAGGTGTGGTTTGTTGAAGTTTTGAATCGCAGGAAATTTTTATCTTGAGTGGGAGCTATGGCAAATGGTGGAAGATCTAGGGTTGATAACTTCAATAGGTAGAATTTCAGTTTTGGAAGATGCAGATGGAAGATTACTTTTATCAGAAGGATCTTTATGTTCCAATGTCTCGAGAAGGTGAACAAACCCTTGAGCATGAGGGATGCATAATGGGATTTGCTAGATAGGAAGCCACTTGGGACAATCTAGCTATGTCTTGTATCTTTGGTATTATTTAATGTTTCAAAGGAAAAGACTTCAAAAGAACTGATGGATGCATTAGGGAAGTTATATGAAAAACCATCTGCCTCTAATAAGATATTTTTAATGAAAAAGTTGTTTAATATGAAGATGTCTAAGAATGGTTCAGTGGTAGATCATTTAAATGATTTTGATACGGTTGTAAATATGCTAGCTTTGGTTATAATAGAATTTGATCAAGAAGATAGGGATTTATTAGTTCCATGCTCTTTTCCGAGAGTTAGAATAACATGGTAATGGTGGTAAGCAACTTAGCTCCAGCTAACTCAAAGTTTAAGTTTGAGGATGTTGTACGGGTGATTCTAAGAGATTAAATGCAAAGATAAATATTTTGTGAATATTCTACTTGTGGAATGCTTTGATAGTGGAAACTAGAGGGAGATAGAAGAATAAAGGACGATGTGGAAAATCAAAGGATCGAGAAAGGTCAAAATCCAAAAGTAAGATACTATGATATCATTGTGGAAAGTTTGGGCATACAAAGAAGGAATTTTGGGAGCTTCGGGACAAGAAGAAACAACGGGGAAGAAAACAAGGAGGAAAATGTGGCAATGGGTAATGTATGTCAGGATGCTTTGATTCTTTGTTTGCACAATATTACTAAATCTTGGGTTTTAGATTCAAAGGCTTCTTTCCATGCTACTCCACATAGGCATTATTTTGTTGATTATGTTCAAGGAGATTTTGAGCATGTTTTTCTTGGTGATGATGAGCCTTGCAACATAGTTAGAAAAGGTTCTATTCAGGTTAAGATGTAGAATGAGAATAATTGGCTATTGAAGGATGTCAAACATGTGCCTACATTAAGATGAAATTTGATATCAGAAGGGAAGTTGGGAAGTGATGGTTGTACTGTGATATTTACAACTGATTCTTGGAAGGTTACCAAGGGTGCTCTTGTGGTGACAAGAGGTAAGAAGGTTGGAACCTTGTATTTAACCACTTATAGCACTAATGTTTATAATCTTGTGGCTTTAGAAGTAGATACAACATTGTGGCACTATAGGCTCGATCATATGATCCATAAGCGCATGGAGATCATAAAGAAGGATTTTCCTAAATATGCAGAAACAAGTTTGGAGTTCTTTGAGGACTACATATATGGGAAACAAAAGCCTGTAAGGTTTCCCAAGGTTGGACCTACAAAGAAAGAGAGTAAGTTAGAGCTGGTGCATTATGATGTGTGGGGGCCAGCTCATCTATCATCTCTTGGAGGTTCAAGTTATTATGTTACTTTTATCGATGATGCAACAAGGAAATTCTAGGTTCGTGAGGACTGCGCATATATGGGAAACAGAAGTGTGTAAGGTTTCTCAAGGTTGGACCTACAAAGAAAGAGAGTAAGTTAGATTTGGTGAATTTCGATGTATGGGGGTAGCTCATGTATCATCTCTTGCGGGTTCAAGTTATTATGTTACTTTTATTAATGATGTAATAAGGAAAGTTTGGGTTTATTTTATTAGAAACAAATCTGATGTATTTGACACTTTTGTTAAATGGAAAGCCTTGGTAGAGAATGAAACAAGTATTAAGCTAAAATTTCTCAGGTTAGATAATGGAGGGGATTATTGTAGTAATGAATTTGATGATTACTATTCTAAGAATGGAATCTGTAGACAAAATATGGTTCCAGAACTCCACAGCAGAATGGGGTTTCATAAATGACAATCAAGATAATAATGGAATGTGCTAGGAGCGTGAGGTTACATGCAGGATTGCCTCATTATTTTTGGGCAGAAGCGGTGAGCACAACTATGTACTTGATAAACAAAGGACCCTCAAGTGCCTTGGATGGAGGCATACCTAAGGAGGCTTGGTATGGTAAGAAATTTGATTATTCATTTCTTAGAGTCTTTGGATGTGAGGTGTTTTTTCATATAGACAAGGATAATAGGACCAAGCTAGAGGCTAAATCAGAAAAATGTACTTTCATTGGTTATGGTGGTGATGAATTTGGATATAAATGTTGGAGTATTAAGGACAAGAAAATCATTTGATCTAGGGATGTGGTCTTTAATGATAAAGTCATGTATAAGCAAAAGTTACAGGAAATCAGGAAAGAATCCAAGAAAGAATATGAAGTGGTAAAGGATCTTCCGGATGGAAACTTGACAAATGAATCATTTCAAGAACCTCCTCAATAGGAACCCCAAACTCCTATATTGAGGAGGTATTCTAGGGTAAGAAGATAACCTGAACATTTTTCTCCATCTCTTTATTATTTATTACTCACTGATAGTGGAGAGCCAGAGAGCTTTAATGAAGCAATGTAGGTAGATGTCAGGAAGAAGTGGGAGCAAGCCATGGATGAGGAGCATTAGGCTCTCATGGAGAACTAGACATGGGATTTGGTGAAGCTACCCGAAGGTAAAAGAGCATTACAGAACAAGTGGGTATTTATATTCAAAGAGGAAGAAGGAGGCAAGAAAAGATACAAGGCCCAATTGGTGGTCAAGTGGTTTGCACACAAAAGAGGTATATATTTTGATGAGATTTTTTCTCTTATAGTAAAAATGACTTCTCTTAGAATTGTTCTTGGAATACTTTCAATAGAAGACTTGCACTTAGAGCAGCTTTATGTAAGAACTACATTTCTCCATGGTGATTTGGAGGAAGAACTATATATGTAAAGCAACTAGAGGGCTATGAGGTCAAATGTAAAGAGGAGATGGTGTGCAAACCGAAGAAGAGATTTTATGGATTGAAACAAGCTCCAAGTCAATGGTATAAGAAATTTGATAGCTTCATAATGGAGCAAGGTTATATTAGATGTCATTCGACCATTGCGTGCATACAAAGAAATTTGAGGATGGCAGTTATATTATCCTGTGTCTATATGTGGATGACATATTGGTTGTAGGTAAAAACATGCCGGAAATAAAAGTACTCAAGAAGTAGCTAATTGAATCCTTTGCTATGAAGGATTTGGGGGTAGCCAAACAAATCCTTGGTATGAGAATATCTCGGGATAGGAAGGAATGAAAGTTGACTTTATCTTAGGAAGATGACATTAAGAAGGTCTTGGAGAGGTTTAATATGCATGATGCTAAACCGGTTGGGACTCCTTTGGAAAGGCATTTCAAGTTATCAAAGGAGCAGTGTCCCAAGACAGAGAGCAGAGAGAAACCAGATGTCCAGGTACTTACTCATCGTAGTTGGCGTTTATGTATGTCATGGTGTACACTAGGCCTGATATTTCCCATGTAGTGGGAGTAGTGAGTATAATTATGAGTGATCTAGGTAGAGATCAATGGCAGGAAGTAAAGTGGATCCTTTGGTATTTGAGAGGGACCATGGGGATAATTTTTGTGCTATAGTGGATCAGACACCACTTTGTGTGGTTATGTAGATTCAAATATGGCTGGAGATGTAGAAAGCAGGAGGAACATGACAGGTTATGTTTACACTGTAGGTGGGACAACAGTGAGCTGGATTTCACGACTACAGAAGCTGGTGGCTTTGTTAACCATGGAGGCTGAGTATGTTGCTGCCATAGAGGCAAGAAAATAAATTATTTGGTTACAACAATTTCTTGAGGAGTTGGGGTATAAGTAGGAGGAAGGAAAGATGCATAGTGATAGTCAAAGTGCTATACACCTAGCTAAGAACTCTGCTTTCCACTCTAGGATGAAGCATATATAGTTAAGGTACCATTTCATCAGGACAAATTTGGAGGAAGAGAAGTTGAAGCTGGAGAAGATCCATACCAGTTAGAATCCTGCAGACATGATGACCAAGGTGGTCACAAGGGAAAAATGAAGTTGTGTTCAGCTTTGGTTGGTCTTCATGGAAACTAGTGAAGGGTTGAGAAGCTTTCTCAGAGGAAAACTAGTCTCCAAGTGGGAGATTGTTAGGTTGTGGAGCCTATTTTCATGTGAGAAAGTGTTGAAGACTATACACTAAGAGTACTGTACACTTTCCACAGCTTATCTCTCGGGGTTCGAGGTTTAGGCCGGCCGCCCAGAATTGGGGTTCGGGCGCAGCCCCCAAATTTTTTTTTGGGCCTTAAAACGTGCCCGATACATCAAGAAACATGATTTTCTCATATGGGCGGGTTTTTGACCCATAGGTTTATGGGATGGTTTGGCCCATGGTTTTGATACCTACATTTTTTTTAAAAGCGCTTAAGCAGTAGTCTATTTATATGGTTTTGTGCATATGGTAGATATAATGTAACATTGCAGATTTGTTTTGAATTTGGGTGTGAATTCTCAGTAGAGTTTGTTCAAAGCATAGCTCCAAATAGATCTAGTTATTGTATGGAGAGAGTAGTGGCTTGTAATAAAATATCGAAAGTGATTCTTGGTGGCGTAGCCCAAATTAGGTGAATCACGTTAGATACTCTCTCTTTGTGTTGTGTTATTTTATTACGCACTTTTATTTGAGATCCGTAATAATTTTTGCATATTACTTTCTACTATTGTGATTCTCGTGAGGGATTATTCCGCATATTTATCCCTTATTTCCTAACACTTTGAAATTATATTCTTTCCACCAAATGGCTACTGTGCATAAAAGTTTTCTATGCTTGTAATTAGCATCATTTGTGAATAAATGTCTCATTACCTTATGAAATCACGTGTCATATTTTTTTTCAAGCTAACACTCACCATCTCCTTCGAATATAATAGCTTCATGTGATCAATGGCTCATTAATTCTTTCACATGCATGACTAGAAAATAATGAAATATGGTTGTTAAGGCCACCAAGGTGACTTAAAACTAAAAGAAATTATTTTACCTCAAAAAGATTTTATCATAATCCTCCAAGTATTTCCAATCTAATCACCACCCTGAATATTTAAGGTACAAGTTTTGGTATGTTCTTCTCATGACAGTTTACTCAAATACTCTAATTAAGTTAAGACATACTCCACACTATACCCTACTCAAGCTAGTCTTACACAAAGTTTGAAACCTCACCAAATATGTTAGAACAAATAAACAAAAATATTATTCTCCTACAAAGCATGGAATGCTATTAATACAAAATTCTTGTTTCTTGTCACCGATCAATTGCACAATTTACTTTAAAGATCTACACACACACACACACACACACACACACACACACACACACACACACACACACACACAGAGAGAGAGAGAGAGAGAGAGAGAGAGAGAGAGAGAGAGAGAGAGAGAGAGAGAGAGAGAGATTTCAATGTAACACATTGTTTGTAAACTAGAAAATCCTTCAAATCTTGGAGCCTCAACTCTCACAAACTTGGATCATTCTAAAGATAATGAAAAAAATTAAATCTTTTCTTTTATATCTTATCAAATCAGTTGTTCACTTGAATAGGAGTATTTGGGACCTCATGGTCATATGGTTACTTTGTGAAAAACCATGAATTTGCTAGACTCCAAGACCTTAATCCCCTAAAACACTTGTTTTGAATCCTAAGCCTCCTATTACAAATTTAAAACAATATTAATGACCCTAAAATGCTTCTAAAATCCTAAGAAAATAAAAAATGGTCATCAAATATGAATTTTTCCTTTGGAGGGAAAAGTACTGATTAAAAATTTGAGAATTTCAAGCACAAAGTAACACACCTACAGGAACCAAAAGGGCTTGATATACCTAATGACAAATTTTTAAACATAAATTACCCGACTACTAACCATATTTATAGAATGGAGTGATGTTCCCGCATCAAAATAAGAGATTAGGTAAAATCTATAACCAATAAGTCATAAACACTTAGTTTTAGCCAAACATGTTAATGATGTTATGAAGATTGCAATGAAACATACTTATTTCCAAACATTGACATATTCTAGGAAAATAAAAATATTATGGTGAAATTTATTAGAAATATTTTAATCATTTTGATAAATATTGATATGTAATTTAATATTCCACATTGTTTTATACTGAATTTAATTTAAATTTATAAATTGTGGATTGGATTTAGCTTTATTTTTAACTAAGTATTTTTAATAAAAGAGTTAATGAATTAAGTGGACCTATTTCTGATTAAGGTGTTTGTGTAAAATGGATACATTTTTAAAATATTCTTTTGAAATAATATTGAATAATTATTTGTAGAGATCATGTAAGATGATTAAAAGAAAATATCTAAAATAATTATGTTTTTTATGAGTCCTTACATATAATATGTAGCATATTTCTATTGTTGTCGTGCCTTTATCAACCTCATACCTATATCAAGTCACTAATACATATAAATTAAGATCATTAACATGTTAATATTAAAGAAAATTATAACATGTCAATATTGAAGAAAATTACGACAACACATGTAATCTTATTATATTTTAGTATTTGTAATGTGTCACAACTATTATAGATTTGAAATTTTTAATCCACTCTTAATATATAATAAATGATTATATATATGATGAAGAAAATCCCTTAACCGTAATGCCCACAAATTTGATGCACTAAAACCACGTAACTCCATTAATTAATTGGGAAAAATTATGGATTTTAAAAAAAAGTTTCTAAGTCATTACATGTTAATTAAATTTAAATAAATTCCACATATTTGCAAGTAGTCTTAGCTGAATTAATAATTAAATATTATTAATTTATTTCCACAATCATTTCAGATTTAAATCCTCTTCTATGGTTTCGATCAATTCAATTTAAATATATTAAGTAGGTTAATTTCGCTAATTTGGTTTAACCTAACACCCAATCCATCATATAGTTATTTAAATGTACATGTAAATTCTATAGTAATTTAATTATTTTACATCCTTTTCTAAGTGCACATGCACAACATTATTGGCTCACTCCCTATATCAAAAGTCATTTATTCATTTATAAAATTATAATAAAAAGGGGGTCACAACTTATTGAACTCACTAAGAACTAGATGGACCCATTCAATTAATACCCATACCATTTATCTAAAACTCATTCCCATGAAAAATAGACAAATTAAAATCGTAGGATTAAATATCCACATTTGTATTGAAACATTTTGAACCCTTAGATCTTAGGTTTTTGTCTAAAATCCCTAAAACCCTTGTAGCTTTCTTTTATTCACATTTTCCCCTAATTTCTTTTCATTTGTTCATTTGTGTTTTGTAGGTTGGGTGGAAAGCAGACCATGGAGCCAAGGGAAGAACTATAGTAGAATTTTCTCACTTGTATTTTGGATGGAAACAAACAAATTTGGATGATTATTTTCTTCCATCTCTTAGGGTTTGTCATGTATATTTTTTTGCTATTGTAATTTTGTCTTTGGATCTACCCTATTCAGCTTATGGGAATTGTTTTCCCTTTCATTTTTGTTAAAAATAGATATATTCATGGATCAAAGGTTAGGGGGTACACACACACACATGTGTTTCAAAAATAATCTAGATTTGCTATATAGGCGATGTGAATAAATGCGGCTGAGAATACATACATACATATATAAACAAATGTTGTTTTAGCTCAAGTATAACCAAGCGCTATTTAAAAATAAAAAAGGAGGCCACATAATTAATGGGTTGGTGGGGCTTCTTAGATTAGATTTTTATTGGGGTTTAAAATATATGGGTGGGGGGGTGGCGCCTACCCCAATTCATTGTTTAATATGGGTTGGGGTGGGGCACCGCCCCACCCCACTTTAAATTTTTATTTATTTAAACATTGGCATAGCCCATAATCATACAATTCCTATGTTAAAATGAAACCATATATATATAACCATTTCATTTAAAACGTATAATATAATTTATGTAAATATATTTAGTTATATAAATAAATACATTTATATATGTACCTCTTTCTTTTTGTTTTATTTCCAAATATAAATTTAGGGGTTTATTTAACATAAACATGTATATTTACAGGAATATAAATATATATTTATTTATATATGTCTATTCATTTGGTAGGTTTACTTTCCTTGAGAGAAATGCACAATAAAATAAATAAATTTATTTCTTAATTAAGAGAACTAGGTGTAAAAATTTTCCTCTGCAATATTGTTTAAGATTTGGCTACAACCACAACTCAAATCACTCCTTTTTAAATATTCATTTGAAGAGAATGAAAGTATAACATACTTAAATGAAACTTCTACTTGCTCCTTTTTAAATCAAGTTTGACAACAATACTAAAAGGGAAATCACATATATTATTCATACAAGAAAACCATTTTTTTAATGAATACATAATACAACTTTTGAGTTAAAATATAAATTTGAAATAAACATTTCCATTTCAATACAATTCCAAATTTGTTTCTTTCAACAATACAAGCTTTGATAAATAAAAATTTACAAGAACTCTCCTTTTTAAAATACAATATTTACAAGCCTTTCACCCTAAGTGGAAACAACATGGCCAACTTTACAAAAATAGGATTCTTCCATTGGGCTCAAATAAAAATTCTTCTTTCGAGGATCATCTTGATCAAACCTTCAACTTTGCACTCTTTCATCTCTTCAATTTTGAATCACAATACAAGGAAGGGGGTAGGTGATGCTCTCTGACTAACCTTTATTCCAATAAGGAGGAGAAGCCATCCTTATTATTGGCCCCCGAGCCCCAACCACCAAACAATAGGAACGTTTACAACTTTGACCACTTCAAAATTATAATGGCTTCCACAATAACACACATATACATATTTTAAAAATCATGCAATATATTTAACACTCAATCAATCTTTCAAGCAAGTTCAACAAAGGGTAATTTTGCATTCTTTTCCAAAACAAGCACATAGAAAGATTCACATTTTACTATCACAAATACAAAGGCTTAATAGTAAGACAAAAGGAGACAAGAATATGGAGTCTTCTCCTTATGCCTCCCATGTGGGAAGAGGGTCCACACAATACCTCATAAGTTCACTATCAAAATCACACAAAACACCTTATTTTTCTTTATTCAAATACAAGAATAACATAAAACAATTTCCTCCACATAGGTGGAGCACCTCTCCCACACTCCCTCCACATTTTCCTCACTAAATCCCTTTTTCCTCCACAAAATAAATCCATTTCCTTCTCCCACACCACTCTTAAAGGGAAACTATTGATCCCAACATAATACATTCATAACACGTAAACATATACTCAAAAAATCACATATTTATTAATATAAACATATACAATAATATATAAAAGGGGTAAGACCCTAATTTTTCATCGCAATATTCAATCCAAGTAAAATCCCCAAAAATTTACTCGCTTAAAGCTCCCAAATAATCTACTGCAAGAACCACATCCAAAACTTCAAAAATGCACTAGTAAGAATGAGAACAAGTAACCCCAAATACTTGAAATTAACTTCAATAAATAGAAAAGGAGGTGAGGATGATGGGGTGGCTACATGTAGGATGTTACTTCAACTTTCCTCAATTCCAACTCAACAAGTCAACAAACAAATACCAATGCTAATAAATTAGTAAGTAAGGCTATGACATGCACAAATATATACTCCAACATGCACTCCATATTTCCAAGGACATATTAAATGAGTTATGTTTAAAAATTGATTTTATTTACT
This sequence comes from Taxus wallichiana var. yunnanensis, assembly GCA_018340775.1. NCBI lineage: Eukaryota > Viridiplantae > Streptophyta > Pinopsida > Cupressales > Taxaceae > Taxus > Taxus wallichiana. The sequence continues at coordinate 970,313,026 of CM031242.1, forward strand.
CATTTCACCCAAAAATGCATTGTGAAAGCTAAAATTAACTCCATACTTCATATGTATGGTTGGTGGGTGAGTTTGAGAGGCAATAGACAAGGTTAACTTGTCCCACAAGTCTCAAAAGTGGCCACTAAGTCAAAATTAGAGATAGGGAAAGGAGGAAGAGTACACACTATAAAATGCATTTAAATATACTAAACATCAAGTAAATATCAAGGACCATCTACCCTATAAAATGCCCAATTTGTCACATATTCATTTTAGTTTATTAATTAAGTTAAATTAACTAATTAGAAGTATATCAATAAGTAATAATAAAGTGAATAGATTTTATAAATAATGAGATACATGCACCATGAAATAAATATTCAAAATTAAAAGAGGGAAATATCACAGCCCATGGCCATACACAAGAGGTCACTCCCTCATGGGAAACCTCCTAACTAAGAATAACAATTAAACAACACACACATAGAACATAAGTTGTCAAATATTCTTTGTTGTAAACACCAAACATTCTTATAGGGTTAGTCCCCTAGTCCCTTCCGGTGTATAGTGATATATTTTCCTGTAATCACAAACAACAATACCTCTTCACCTAAAGGTGTCATCAATAAAATCAAGAACTAAAACATGCATCTTGATCAATAATTGTCATCAAAATTAAGCAATTCTAGCAAGTGTCTACAATTTCTAATGAATTTTATTCTACCATTGTACTAACATCAATGAGATCACAAGACTAGTCCGAACATCCAAACATAGTAAATGCGTCAAGAATATAATGTGTTAGTATAAAATTAGAACAATGTAAATCAACATGTATAAAAATGTCCACCAGTGTCAGCTAGCATATCATAAACAAAAATATGAGTCACAACATATCGATAATCTAAATTTCTATATAGTCTTTCACAGTTGTTAATGAAAATATAATAATCATAATGTCAATGTCTCTAATCAACAGTAATAAAAATCATAGTGGAAAAATGTCGAAGAGGGTGGGCATTACATTCCCTCCCTTTAGACTCAAAATCCTCTTAGAAATCACTCTAATAGGTGTGAAAAAATGTGCTTGTAACAAAGGAGTGTCCTCCCATGTAGCTATAGTATCATCATACCTATCCCACTAGAATCACACTGATCAAACTCATAGCCTTGAAGGCCTATGATCCCGCACCGTATAATGCGTACGGGCTCCACAAACACCTCTCTCTACTCCCGCACCTACAATGTGGTCCAATCCAATACATGAGAAGCATATAGAATGTATCTCCGTAATACAAAAACATTGAAAAAAATAGTGGCAGCGAGACAAGATGAAATGCAAGGCTAAACGGTAGGCTAAGGGATCGATCCACTCTAAGATCTCAAAGGGACCCACAAATATCGAGAGAAAACATAGAGCCTTTTCCGTAACAGATAGGGATCTTATGAGGATTGACATGAAGAAACACCTTCGTGCCAACCTCAAAATTATGGTCAACTCTCCTATGATTCTTATACTTCTTCTACCTATCCTGTGCTTCCTGCAACCTTTGTCCGATCAAGATGACCTGTTACTCCATATCCTATAACATGGCTGGCCTATGAGATACCCTATCCTCTAACCTGTCCCAAATCAAAGGATTCCTACACTATCTTCCATATAATGCCTAAAATGGTGCCATCTTTGATGGAACTTTGAAAGTTTTTGTTGTAAGAAAACTGTACTAAATAAATATACTCCCCCATGAATGATGATACATGATGTACATACGAAGCATATCCTCTAATATCTAGTTCACCTGTATGGTCTAACCATGTGTCTCTAGGTGATAAGTCATCCTGAATTTAATATTTGTCCAAAGGGAATAGTACGTGGTAGTCCAAACATGAGAGATGTACAAAGGATAACATTCATAAATTATCTTCTGAGGAATCCCATGAAGTCTAAAACTCTCATCCAAGTACATTCGTGTCACCGTACTAGCTATATAGATTTTCTTCACTCGAGAAAAATGAGTCACTTTTGTTAGTTTATCACCTTAGACCATAATCGCATCATGGTGATATCTCTACATCGGTAACTCCACTATGAAATGCATGGAAATGGTATCTCATTTCCACTCAAAGATAACATGAGGGAAAATAAGACCTGCTAGATGTTGATGCTCGGCCTTCACCTTTTTCACTCCAAACACTAAGACACAAATCGAGCTTCATCTCTCCAAATTCCTCTCCAATGATAGAATTATCTTGATTTGGCGTGCATCTTATTCACCACGAGATGGGATGAACAGGGTGCATTATGTGCCTCTACAAGGATGTACTATGGAAATACTCCATCACGGGTACATAAATCTGACCTCGTGTTTGACAAGTTCATCTATGATCCATAAAATTCTACTTTAGAACTCTAAGAATCACACAACTATGTCGTTCTACTTTCAAATTTTGACAATGAAAGATTTTCTTGAAAAAATTAGAGCTTTGTGATGAATTATCTAGTGATATAGAAAGGAAATTGCAAAGAAGGAAATAATTCAAAACTTCAACACCAACAATTTTATCTTGAAACCTCTAAGCAGAAAACCAATCGGGAAGGGAAACTGCTCTTTCTTTCCACTTTTATTGGTCTAATATAGACAATTACATATTATAATAAGTATGAAAAGAAGCAAAAATGTAAAATTTATCTGAAATTACTTGCTTTCTTTATTTCTAAATCTTATTCATGTAATTCAATTCCAACACTAATGATCTTGCTCACCGCTCTCATTATACTCGCTTCTCAATCTCTCTGGATCTTTGAATGCCTATTATCTTATTCCTTTAATTCATTTATAGGCCTTCACATATCCTCCCCTACACTAGATAATTTGAAAGGGAATGGAAGGGAAGAGACTCGGTTGGGCACTTAAAATTCGCATCCATTTGCATTCCATTCTTCTTTTCTACTCGAAAGTATAAGGACTTCCACCTTGGTGTCTTCTCTCATCAAACCCGCCAAGACTCTGTGGATCTCTCGGGTTTTTGTTCTAGTGCTACATCCTCCTCCAAGTTTCCTCGAGTACAATCCTCTTTGGAAGGTAACTTCTATATCTTTCCTTATTTTTCATGCATAGATGGTGTTAGTGGATGTGAGCTCTTGCAACTTACTATCGCGTGCATCTACATGAAGTATGGCCTGAAGGTTTCTTCTCCAACCTGCTCAAGTATGGCGAAGGTCCCATACTATAGTGGTTTATTCCTTTCTTGTCTTTGTCTCTTGAGATGGATTGGCCGAATCCTCTCCAAGTATGCTACTTCTATAGTCACCATCGTTCCTTGTATCTCCTCTTCTTCTTGTTGCCCCATGGTCAGGTCTAGTGAATCTGTAGGTAGATATGGTGACTACATAGTGGAAGTTTGTTTTGCTCCTTGAATGAGCAATTCCTATGGTGGCTTCTTCTGCAAAAAATGACAAGTGCTATCCAAATTCTCCATCCTTTGGTCAGAAATATCCATGCTCTCATGCCCATTTTTTCTTTCTTCCAATGAAAGAAAACAAAACTGACAATTTTCCTCAATAAGTCTTGGTGGTTGGTTGGCACTTACCATAGCTTTATTTGATTTTCCCTAGTGTGCCTTGATGTTAAAAGCGATTCTGTCCTTGATCCATCTCATCCGGTTCTCCTCGTTGTGAACAAAGCATCCTTGGAACACAAGGAATGACTTTAGAAGACAACATCAAATGCATAAAGTGGAATAATATCAGCCTCTAATACATCTATGTATTGGGTATTTACCCAAAATGAAACTTATACTTCCTTGTAACTTGTATTTCTACACCCTTCTTCACCCATCCAAGTGGGCATCGATGTATATGTGCGTAAGTCTCTAGACCAAGCTACTCTACAACCGCATCGTAAATCAAATTTGAATGAGAACCAGAATCTACTAAAGCGTTTACCTTAGTCTTCTTGATTTGAATTCTGATTTGAAATATCTTAGTAATATTTTCTTCTTTTTCTGCCCCATACATGTTAGTGGCCATGCATCCCAGCCTCTCATCTACATCTAAATCATCCTCAATCTCAACCTCTCTTTTTGTCTTCACAGTGGCCATGGATTTCCTGGAATCCTTGGTTTGGTGCTTTGGGTTCAATTCCAGATGCAAATTCAAACATGTGGCATGAGCATGCCCATTTACATCATAATTCTTAAAGAAATTCTTAGGATATTTACAAGTATGCAAAGTAGTAGTGGCATGTTTTCCTTTCCATTTACCTCTGCTACTTTTCTTCCCTTATTCTATGTCCTGCTGTTCTCTTGACTGGTCTCCCTTTGGCTCTATTTCTCCTTACTTCTTCTCATCATCAATGTAGTATGCTTGTACACAAGCTTCATTGAGATACTTGGGCTTCATGGAGATTACCTTCCTCTAAAGGTGAGTGTGAAGTCCTCCCAAATACTTGGTTAGAATGTCCTCATCCTCCAAGTCCATATTAAGCAACATGGCTTGTCTCCAAAATTCTGTAGTGTAGTCTTGCACGCTTTGACCGTTGCCTTGTCTAAAGTACTGCCACTTAATCATCATGTCAGTATTATGGCCAATAGGATAGAAGTTAGCTCTAATCAATTCTTTAAAACCTTTCCAAGTACTGACAATAGGATGTTTCTTCTTCTCACAAGTGGCTAGATGGGTTTCCCACCAAACCAGAGCATGACCTTCCATTTTGAGACGTGCAAAGGTGACCCTTTGTGCCTTAGTGACATTATGCACACTAAAGTATACTTCTAAATTTTTTAGCCATTTATCCAATAATTCTGCATCCACATGTCCTTCAAAATTCTTTATTTCCACTTTTGTTTCAAATTTAAAAGGTGTATGTGCATATTTTACCTTCTCACTTACAATTGGCATCTCTTCATTTTCTTCCCATCCTTCCTCTTCATGGCTCTTTCCGATATTGAATTTTTTTGCTAGTGCTCAAACCATTGAGTCCATGGAATGTTTCTTAACCAAATCCATCTTTTACAGATCTGAAATCTCTTTTTATTTTCTATGCAATCTATCCATCATGGTATCTAGCATCTTGACTCTATGGACCAAGTTCTCTTCTTGCTTTTGAGCTCAAATTCTCTATTTTCACTTCTTCGTAGGAATATCTTGCTCACATGGTAAAAATTATTTGCCTTTGGACCTTGTCACTGTCATACAAAATCATAAGAAAGATTCAAATACCACAGTCCTGGATATATAATCAACTTTGATACCAAAATGATCCGTAAACTTCTACTTTGGAACTCTACGAATCACACATCTATGGTATTCTACTTTCAACTTTAGAAAATGATAGATTTTCTTTAAAAATTAGAGCTTCGTGACTGATTATCTAGTGCTATAGAAAGGAAATTGTAGAAAAATAAATAATTCAAAACTTCAACACCAACAATTTTATTTTGGAAACCTCCAAGGAGGAAAACCAGTCGGGAAGGGAAACTACTCTTTATTCCCACTTTTATTGGTCTACTATAGACAATTACATATTATAATAAGTATGAAAAGAAGAAAAAATGTAAACCTTCTCTCCAATTACTTGCTTGCTCTGCTTTACACCTTACTCCTACAATTCTATTCCAAAGCACTAAAGATTTTGCTCACTTTGCTCTCATTATACTTTGCTTCTTGATCTCTCTGGATCTTTGAATGCCTATTCTCTTGTTCCTTTCATGCAATTATAGGCCTTCACATATCCTCTTGTGCACTTTCGGAAAATTTTAAAGGGAATGGAAAGGAAGAGACATGGTTGGGCACTTCAAATTCTCATCCATTCACATTCCATTCTTATTTTTGTTTAAAAGTATCAGACCGACACCTTGAGTAGACCTTCGGTCTCGGGACCGCTGCCCTAGCTGGGTAGAAATTTCAGGACCGCTGCCCTTGCAAGGTGGCCATTCAAACCGCCACTCTACATAGATCGTGGTTCAAACCGCCACTCAGACTGACAGTGGAGGTTCTCAAACTACCGCTCTACACAGAGTGGCGATTCCTTCCAAAACCTTCATTTACCTCATTTTTCTTGTTTCTCCTTCTTGGTGCTGATGTAACTAATGAAGTGGTGTGTTTTTGGATGCTTATGGATCAATCTGTCTCAAAGTGTCAATCCCTCATACTTTCCCTCTAGGGGTCTTTGAGACTCAATCTCTACTCTATTTGAAAGGTAGAATATATCATGTGGAAGTTGCCGCTAGATCCTACCCCGTAAGTGAGTTTTCAATTCCTTCAAAGAAGAGGATATTAAAATTATCTCTCTATTCAAAGAAGGCCAAGATCTTATTATCATTTTTGAAAACTTTCCAGTGATTCACATTATCATGCACACTCATTCTGAAAACCATTTCTATGGAATATTTCTCTTTATCAAAAGAGGGGTGTGGTATCATACAAGAACTGGACACTGTAAGAGAATCATCCTTTTCATTCTATTCATATGGAACAAATTATATAGAGAAAGAATCAAATGATTCAATATAATCCCATACTCTATTCCTGTAATTATTAGCCTTGACTTCTTCACTTGGTACTGATTTCAAACATGTTTCACAATTATCTCTACATATCTTAGGCATCTAAATTGTTTTATTCCCATGGAATCAACTATATCCATGCCTAAGAGAAGGGCTTCATATTCTGCAATATTCTTTTTATTTTCAAATTGAAGCTTGAAGGCAAAAGGAAACGACTCACATGATGGGGAAATCAAAACCACACCGTCTCCGGCTCCTGAATCGTAATGGATTCAATCAAACTCCATGGTCCATAGTCTATCTTCATTTTCTTTTGATATGAGAGGCACATCATCATTTCCTCTTGAAATCATAAAGTAATTCCCATGTCCACTTTGTCTTGATAAATAATATCTTCCTTAAGGATTTTCTGAATTTTGCATTGTATATTTCATTTTTCTCATTGGCAACAAATTTTTCATTTGGCCCTTGACTGGAAAAATTGCCAAAGACAAGTCCATCGAATTTCTCCTCCCAAATCTATGCAAAATCTTATGGTCAACAACATCTCATATGAGGCCAAAATGGATGCTTCTAGGATAGTCAATAACACTTTATTCTTAGGAAGTCAACTAATGTGACTTGGGCATCGTTCATTCTTCACACAAGTGGGACTTCTTTAGTTTCCATAGAATAAAACTGGCCATTAACCCATGTTAAATTCATACTAAGGGAATTAGCTACTTTTATTGGCATCACATTATTAGAAGCACTTGAGTCTATGATATAATTGTTCAATTGGTAGCCTCCAATAAGAAGAGAAAGGTAGAATGGTTCAACCTTATCGGTCTTGGATGCACTTAGGGATAACATGTTTTGAGATGATGGGGAAGGAGGATTCGGTAGTAACCCTTTGGAAGAGGGTGTGAAAAAATTGGGATTTATGTTGATACCCTTGATAAAACAGGACTAGTTTATGTAATCGTTTCTAGATGGGTTTGTAAATATTCAGACTCAAAGATTTGGACCTTAGACTTTTTGACATCATCTATGATATCAAAACAAGATGAAGTAGATGTCTCGAGGTAATGGAAGTTCTGGTAAGAGACACTAATTTGAAAGCAGTGGTCACTTTGGTAGCAGAGGAAGACTTGGATGATACTATTGGCTTATTAGGTATCTCAAATTTTTAAAAGATATATCTATTGCTTTGGAACTAGCATTAGAAACATTATAAGAATATGTTTTAATATATGTAGACTTAGGAGACTTAATTATTTCAGATGCGCTCTTCTTGGCTGCAACGAGGTCTATTTTTTTCTTTAGTAGAGTCCATAGAATGTAGAAGTGAAACTCCTTTATTGATTATTTTATCATATGGAGTCACCATGGGAGAATCATCATCCTTCTTCTTCTTGGGGGTAGCAAAAGAAGAAATTTACTTTTTTAATTGATAACGAGTGAACACTAGACATGAGAAACTTGTTGCATCACCTTCTTCACTTTCATCTCTAGATGAGTATTCGAAACAACCAATATTAGCATCGATAAATTCTTCAATTTCAATCCCATTTTATTCATCATCATCGTTATATTTTTCAACAATATCATCTTTATCATCACCTTGTGTATCTCACCTACATTTATAGGAGGAGCCTCTAAAGAAAGTCTTTGAGGTGGTGGGCTGATCCTTTCTTTATTTGGAAATTTATTCTTAGGTCTCTTTCTACTCATAGAAACTTGAGCCAATTACTTCTAGCGACACAATACATAATTAGCCAATTTCGAACTAATGAATATGTGGAACCGCAATTGAGCTTTGGCATTTCTCCTTAATAGGACCTTTCTTTATCTTCCTTGACATGATCAGATCATCCTCCACTTTAAGTGCAAGATTTTTTTCTTCATCCAAATTAGTTGGTTTAGTTCTTCTTAGCATGTAACTCACCTCGAAAATTAGGGCATTTGTGAAAAACTTAGCTTGCTATCTTTAGTAGGCAGTTTCTTTAGGAATCTTGTAAAATAACCTATTGAAATTTTCCACAATCTACCCCATTGGTTCGAAGGGTTATTTCATTAGTTGAGACCACTAGACCAACAATACATGAGAATCTTCTACAGGTTTGAATCTATTTTTGAACTTGATCTTCATGACATTCCAGTTAGTTATTGACTTGACAGCAAGTGGTAGAACCTTTTTGATGCTACATTTCACAAAGATTCCACAAAAGGTGGATTGATACATCTTCATATCCAACTACCATCACTCCAAAAGTAGTGATGAAGGCCACAATGTGGTCATATGTATGTTGCTTCCCATCTCCATGAAACTTGGGAAAATTCTTTGTTGACATTCTAGGTAGATCATGCAGAGGTGGGGTGAGAGCTAAAGGACTTATATTTTCCCCCTAGGGAAGAAATGATTATTGAGTGATTGGTGGTTCCTCCTCTTCATCTTATACTTATTCTTCAAATCATTCAAGAACAACTTTTATTAATTCAATATCTTCTTCAACAAATTCCTCTTATGGAGGGGTATAGCTCAAAGGTTTGACTTAAACTCTCAAGTAGGGGACTCAAAAGAAAAAGTATGATCAAATTGTGGGGAGTATTGTCGACATGTTCTTCTTGTAATTTGATTGATAAGAAGTCTAAAATCAAATTGCAACTGTTATTCAAAGTTAGGATCAGACACACCACTAGCTCTAGAAGATCTTGTATACCTTTTGTTAGCCAACTTGAATGTACAATTCGAACAAGATTCTTCTAGGCTCTCCTTTATTGGTTTTGAACTTTTCTCTCTTTCCAAGGCTTTTGCACGTTCTTCTTCAAAATATAGAATTCTTGTAGCAACGTGGTAATGGAAGAAGCTCAATCTATTGTGCCAAATAGCGTAACTCAACTCTGATGCAATATCCTCTTGGGTATGGAATATAAGCTTAGGCCTAAGGATTTGGAGATTACTAGGGATAACCATTAGCGAATGACATAGGCTCAATGAACTTTCAAGTTGAATATATTTTTAATTTTTGAAATATACATTTATTTGGAATTTTTTGGATTAAATTTTTTTGCAGATATGATAAATCTTCCCCATGGTGGGCACCAAAAACTATTGGTGAAATAATTTTTCGATTGGGAAAATTAGTGGACTCTCACCAACAGTGTGTGGGATTGAGTCCCTTTGCTTGAATGGGGCAGCTCTATTTATTGAAAACAAGGAAATGAAAACAATCTAAAATAATTTTTGGGATGGTTGGAAGACCGGGGATCACACAAGAATACTTCCCTAAACCTGTGGCTATTTCTTGCATTCAATACAAGAGAAGAAAATAGTTTAGTGATGGAGATGGGAGAGAAAAGTAAGAAAGGAATTTTAATAAAAAATATCATAATAGAGTTTGTTGGATTAAAACCATATCTTTTACTTGTAATCAATAATAAAAACCCATTTTCAAAGAAAGAGGAACAATAAAAAAGAAACACAAATTCTTATTGCATCATATTGCGAGTAATATACAATGCTCCTTGAGTATAAGTTGAGATGGAGATAGAAACAGTAGTAGATGAAAAACAAAGGAAATGAAGGTACTTGCTTCTAGAAAGATAGTGAAAGATAGTAAACATTTATTAACCATCTCCTTAAAATGAGGGTGAGATTCATATTTTTAGTGCTAAGATTGAATTTTCATCTCCCCATATGACCTTTCACCTTCTTGCATGACTCTTGACTTTTCAGCTTTTTGATCTTTGGTGTTCCTTCACCACTTCGACCGTTTGAATACCTGATATTTTTGTTCCAATTGTCACACACAAATACCTTATTATTCCTTGATGTTTTCATTTTCTTTCTTACCAGCCGGTAATATATATTTCTTATTCCCAACCGTGAACACATTCTTCTTGTTCCCAACCGTCATAAAAGAGATGATCCTAAGTATCATCAAAATATTTTTTGTTCCTGTATGTCATCAAAATATTTCTCTCGGGTGTCATTAGAATCTTATTTTTCCCATTCGGCATAAAAATATTATTGTTGGATGGTAATATAGTCATTTTGTTACAGATGGTAACATTTGTTTTCTTATTGTTGGCCTATAAAACATTTGTATCGTAAGACCACATTTTATTTATTTGTTTCTAGGTCAAAAATTAACAAAATTTGGTTGTATAATATGTGAAAATCTATGGAAAATGGCCCATGAATCTGATGAACATATTTATAATTCATGAAAAGGAGTTATTCATCATTTTTACCAAAATTTACACTTTTACCTTGAGGTGTGCGCCACTAAACAGAGTGATAGGAAGAGTTTATGATCACCATGAAATAACACATCATATGGGATATGAAGAGCACTAAATAAAATTTCATTTGAAATTTTTTAGGCTCTAAAATCTTCATAAGTCTCATGAAACCATTCATACAAGTTACAACTTATACAAGGGCCTTTGTCTCACACTTTCAAATTATTTTTCACCTCTCAAAATTCCTAAAATTTTTCCTTGATGATTCCAAAATGAAGTAGGATATTTTATCTGTCCAATTCCTAGGGTATGATCTTCTAAATATTTACAAGGATTCTGAAACTCTTCAAATGAGGTAAAAAAATTTTTAGAACATGCATTTCTCAATACCTTTCTCATAAAGACCTTTATTTTGTATTACTTGTTCCTAGACCTTGATTTTCTTCTAGAACTTTCCTAAACTGGCTCAAATGATCACATAGATATATCATACTCTACTTAGAGGAGTTATATCTTCTTGGTACATCCTAGAAGGTTCTTTTTGCAAGTTCCGTAAGTCTAAATATAAGCCTTTTTGGGCCTCTAGGAGCAACTCCTTCCAGGAGAATCAAAATGAATCTATGAATTATCTCCTGCCAACTTACTTGCACATGAAACACACTTTAAAAATATATTTAACACATCCCTTTCGGCCATTATGGGGTTTACATAGCCAAATATTGACAAGAGGGTAGGTTCATATTACTCGATTAGAGATCTTTTTGAGTGTGGGCTTGATTGTTAAGGCCAAAATTTTAACTTTTTATGCTAGACATTTAGCATGAAAACATGTCGATTGCTTTTATCTTCTACATCAAGGTAATTATTTGTACCTACAAAAACACACCTCCTTATATTATTAGATTTAAAAACTAAAGGCTTGGTTACCCCTTCAGGTTCCCATTTTCTTGAAATTGCTTTAGTTTTTTCTTACTTGAAATCTACTTCATTTTTCTCTGCATACCAAAGGCCCTCCTCATGTTCATCAATCTCAAGAGAAGCGAAAAATTATTCTACCACCTCTTCTTCACTTTTATCCTTTATCAACACCATATCTTTAATCAATTCATTTTCTTGCTTCCTCATTATCTTTTCCATTTTTCCGAGTCTTATTTCTTCTTGGATTATCCTTATTCTTAGTTTTTTTCTTTGTATCATTTACAGAAGAAATTCAATTGGCCACTTGAATCTCTTCTTCATCACCATCCCTTTTTCTTGTCCTTTCTCTTCTATTTCATTTTCAATGAACATTATCAGCTTCTCTACATCTTGCTTCAACTTCGTGATCTCCTCTTTGAAACAATATCTCTCTTTTCTTCTACATTTCCTCTTTCCTTCTCTCTCTCTCTCTCTCTCTCTCTCTTATTATACCTCATTAGTTCTATCAATACCTAAATTACCTCTGGTGATGGCTCTTCTTCATCTTCACCATCTATCAATTTTGACCCATGAGGCTTAATATCCTTTAACTCTCTTTCTCTTCAAGTTTTCCTTATTCCCATCATCTTTGTCATTCTTCTCTTCTACTCTTGTTATCTTATCCTCTCATGTACTTTATTTAACCTAGCCTCTTCTCTCTATACTACTGATTTCTTCATCTAATATGACATCTTGTATCCATGGTCAAATATTGGTTGCAATCTCTCTTCTTCACTCATCTTTACCTCCCTGTTTCCACTACATAATTCCACAAATCATTAACAAAAAAATTCTTTCAAATCTCAAGGATGATCTTTGATACCAAATGATGTAGACAAAAATAAATATTAATGCATATACTCACCTCACCAATAATATTCAAACGAGATTTTCACCTTTACTTTGCATAAAGGATCATACTACAAGCCTATAATGGATGAAACTTGCTTTATCTACTCAAATATTGTATAAAATAACCCAATATTACCTTGAATATCTTCATCATCCTCATAACATGTCCTATTTTTCTCGCACCATGAACTTTCATGTCTTAAAGTTATCAAATTTCATGAATTACTCCTAGTTACTCACCTCCCTTCAACTTGCTCTTGGTTTCTTTTATACTATCTTTTTAGCTCCATATGCACCTTTTTGGTTTTCCTAGCTACTATGATATTTCCAATACCATATGAAATTTCTCCACTCAACCCACTAATATAACTTTCATTAAAATGATGCAAAACTTCCATGGCTCAAGCTATTGCTAAAATTTTCAAAATAGTCTTTGTATGACCTTAAGACAATGTGGTTTGTAATTAGAAAGGACAGAAGAATCTAAGGACACCCAGAAAGTTTTATTAGCTTCATTATTCCATTCTTGTCATCCTTGAGGTGCACCTAAATATTAAACTCTAACTCCCTATCTTACTCTTACTACCTCACTCCTTCACTTTTTTCTCTCAAACACCTATTTTATCCAAGGACAGTCTTGAACGAGTATAAATTTGGATGCAAATGACCCCAAGACATAAACTCAATATTTTTGACTACCCATTTCATCCTTTTTCATGCCTAAAAAGTTTCAAAATGGATCTCTTCATGTAAACCATACTTCCTTTTGTAACCCACGCCTCTTTATTAGGTCTCTGCCTAAATGCTCTGTCACTTTTAGAGACTATCTAAAAACTCTATCAGTTATTATAATGAGAGTCTAAAATCCTTCTTGAAACACCTTAGGGACTCTCTTAAGATTGTTTCTAAAAGCGTTTAGGAAAAATTCCAACTCTAAAGGTCTTTACCTCATGGTTTCCTTCCAAAACACTAGCTAATTGCACGGTGAGCCTAAGGAGCTTGTTTCGACAATAAATTTTACTAGAGTTCAATTCAAATCCATAAAATTGGTAAGAATCACTAAATTATCAATGAAAAAATATTATCTTCCCAAAAACTCAAGATTTTCCCAGGTCTTTGAACTTATCTTCTTTCCACCAAATGACTATTGTGCATAAAATTTTCCTATGTTTGTAATTAACATCATTTGTGAATAAATGTCTCATTACCTTATGAAATCATGTGTCATATTTTTCTTCAAGCTAACACTCACCATTTCCTTTGAATACAATAGCTTCATGTGATCAATGACTCATTAACTCTTTCCCATGCATGACTAAGACGTAATGAAATAGGGTTGTTAAGGTCACTAAGGTGACTTAAAACTAAAAGAAATTCTTTTACCTCAAAAAATATTTTATCATAATCCTCTAAGTATTTCCAATCTAATCACCACCCCAAATATTTAAGGTACAAGTTTTGGTAAGTTCCTCTCATGATAGTTTACTCAAATACTCTAATTAAGTTAAGACATACTCCACACTATACCCTACTCAAGATAGTCTTACACAAAGTTTGAAACCTCACCAAATATGTTAGAACAAATAAACAAAAATATTATCCTCCTACAAAGCATGGAATGTTATTAATACAGAATTCTTGTTTCTTGTCACCGATCAATGCACAGTTTACTCTAAGATGCACGCGCGCACGCACGCACGCACACACACACACACACACACACACACACACACACACACACACACACACACACACACACACACACACACACACACACACACACACACACACACACACACACACACACACACACACACACACACAAATTTCATTGTAACACATAGTTTGTAAACTAGAAAATCCTTCAAATCTTGGAGCCTCATCTCTCACAAACTTGGATCATTCTTAAGATAGTGAGAAAAATTAAATCTTTTCTTTTATATCTTATCAAATGTGTTGTTCACTCGAATAGGAGTATTTGGGACCTCATGGTCATATGGTTACTTTGTGCACAACATTGAAATTTGCTAGCCTCCAAGACCTTAACCCCATAAAACATTTATTTTAAATCCTAAGCCTCCTATTAAGTGGACCTATTTTTGATTAAGGTGTTTGTGTAAAATGGATACATTTTTACAATATTCTTTTGAAATAATATTGAATAATTATTTGTAGAGTTCATGTAAGATGATTAAAATAAATTATCTAAAATAATTATTTTTTTATGAGTCCTTACATATAATATGTAGCATATTTCTATTGTTGTCATGCCTTTATCAACTTTATACCTATATTAAGTCATTAATATGTATAAATGAAGATCATTAACATGTTAATATTAAAGAAAATTATAAGATTTCAATATTGAAGAAAATTATGACAACACATGTAATATTATTATATTTTAGTATTTGTAATGTCTCACAACTATTATATATTTGCAATTTTTAATGCACTCTTAATATATAATTAAATGATTATATATATGATGAAGAAAATATCTTAAGCGTAATGCCCACAAATTTGATGCACTAAAACCACGTCAACTCCATTAATTAATTGGGAAAATTTATGGATTTTTTAAAAAAGTTTCTAAGTCAATACAGTTTAATTAAATTTAATTAATTCCACATATTTTCAAGTAATCTTAGCTGAATTAATAATTAAATATTATAAATTTACTTTCACAATCATTTCAGATTTAAATCCTCTTCTATGGTTTTGATCAATTCAATTTAAATATATTAACTAGGTTAATTTCGCTAATTTGGTTTAACCTAACACCCAATCCATCATATAGTTATTTAAATGTAAATGTAAATTCTATAGTAATTTAATTATTTTATATCCTTATCTAAGTTCACACGCACAATATTATTGGCTCACTCCCTAAATCAAAAGTCTTTTATTCATTTATAAAATTATAATAAAAAGGGGGTCACAACTTATTGTAACTCACTAAGAACTAGATGGACCCATTCAACTAATGCTCATACCACTTCTCTAAAACTCATTCCCATGAAATTTCAACAACATAAAATTGAAGGATTAATTATCCACCTTTATATTGAAACATTTTGAACCCTTAGATCTTAGGTTTTTCTCTAAAAGCCCTAAAATCCTCAGAGGTTTCTTTTATTCACATTTTCCCCTAATTTCTTTTCGTTTGTTCATTTTTGTTTTCCAGTTGGGAGGAAAGTAGACCATGGAGCCAAGGGAAGAAATATAGAGGAATTTTCTCACTTGTATTTTGGATGGAAACACACAAATTTGGATGATTATTTGTTTCCCTCTCTTAGGGTTTGTCATGTACATTTTTTTCCTATTGTAATTTTGTAGTGGATCTACCCTATTTAGCTTATGGGAATTGTTTACCCTTTCATTTTTGTTAAAAAGAGATATATTCATGGATCAAGGGTTAGGGGGTACACACCCACACATTTGTTTTAAAATAATCTAGATTTACTATAGACGGTCTGAATAAATGCGGCCGAGAATACACGATATATATATATATATATATATATATATATATATATATATATATATATATATATATATATATATATATTAAAACAAATGTTGGTTTAGCTCGGTATAACGAAGCGCTATTTAAAGATAAAAAAGGAGGCAACATACTTAATGGGTTGGTTGGGCCGCTTAGATTAGATTTTTATTGGGGTTTAAAATATATGGGTGGGGGTGGTGCCTCTACCCCAATTCATTGTTTAATATGGGTTTGGGTGGGGCACTGTCCCTATCCCACTTTAAAGTTTTATTTATTTAAACATTGGCCTAGCCCATAATCATACAATGCCCATGTTAAAATGAAACCACCCACACACACACACACACACACACATAGAACCATTTAATTTAAAATGTATAATATAATTTATATTTATATATTTAGTTATATAAATAAATAAATTTATATATGTACCTCTTTCTTTTTGTTTTATTTCCAAATATACATTTAGGGGTTTATTTAAAATAAACATGTATATTTATAAGAATATAAATATATATTTATTTATATATGTCTATCCATTTTGTAGGTTTACTTTCCTTGAGAGAAATGAACAATAAAATAAATAAATTTCTTTCTTAATTAAGAGAACTAGGTGTAAAATTTTTCCTATGCAACATTGTTTAAAATTCCACAAATCAATCACTCCTTTTAAATATTCATTTGAAGAGAATGAAAGTATAACATACTTACATGAAACTTCTAGTTTCTCCTTTATAAATCAAGTTTGACAACAATAATAAAAGGGAGTTCACATATATTATTCATACAAGAAAACCAGCTTTTTTAATGAATACATAATACTGACTTTTGAGTTAAAATCTAAATTATAAATAAGCATTTCTATTTCAATACAATTCCAAATTTGTTTCTTTTAACAATAAGGGCTTTGATAAATAAAAATTTATAGGAAATCTCCTTTTTAAAATACGAGATTTACAAGACTTTCACCCTAAGTGTAAACAACTTTGCCAACTTTACAAAAATTGGATTCTTCCATTGGGATCAAATAAAAATTCTTCTTTCGAGGATCATGCTGATCAAACCTTCAACATTGCACTCTTTCATCTTTTCAATTTTGAATCAAAATACAAGGAAGGGGGAGTAGGTGACACTCTCTAACCAACCTTTATTCCAATACGAAGAAGAAGGCATCCTTATTATTGGCCCCGCGCCCAACCACCAAACAATAGGGAACATTTACAACTTTCACCAATTCAAAATTATAATGGCTTCCACAATAACACACACATACATCTTTTCAACACTCATGCAATATATTTAACAATCAATCAATATTTTAAGCAAGTTCAACAAAGGGAAATTTCGCATTCTTATCCAAAACTAGCACATAGAAAGATTCACATTGTCCTACTAGTCACAAAGGATTAATAATAAGCCAAAAGGAGACAAGAATATGGAGTCTTCTCCTTATGCCTCACATGTGGGAAGAGGATCCACCCAATACCTCATAACACTATCAAAATCACACACAACACCTTATTTCTCCCTATTCAAATGCAAGAATAACATAGAAACCTTTTTCCTCCACATAGGTGGAGCACCTCTCCCACACTCCTCCACATTTTCCTCACTAACTCCCTTTTTCCTCCACAAAATAACTCCATTTCCTTCTCCCACACCACTCTTAAAGGAAAACTACCCATCCCAACATAATACATTCACAACACACAAAACATACACTCAAACAATCACATATTTCTCAATCAAAACATATACAATAATAAATCAAAGGGGTAAGACCCTTCCTTTCCATTGCAATATTCAATCCAAGTAAAATCATCCAAAATGTTACTCGCTTAAAGCTCGTAGCAAGAACCGCATCGAAAACCTCAAAAATGCAATAGTAAGAATGTGAAAAAGTAACCCCAAATACTCCAAATTAACTTCAATAAATAGAAAAGGAGGTGAGGATGATGGGGTGGCTCATGTAGGATGCTACTTCATCTTTCCTCAATTCCAAATCAACAAGTCAAAAAGCAAATACCACCGCTTATAAATTAGTAAGTAAGGCTATGACATGTACAAGTATACACTCCAACATGCACTCCATACTTCCAAGGACATATTAAATGAGTTAAGTTAAAAAGTTACTTTATTTACTCATTTTCACCCAACATATGCATTATGAAGGCTAAAATTGACTCCATACTTCATAAGTATGGTTGGTGGGTGAGTTTGAGAGGCAAGGGACAAGGTTAACTTGTCCCACAAGTCTCAAAAAGTGGCCACTAAGTCAAAATTAGAGATAGGGAAAGGAGGAAGAGTACACACTTCAAAATGCAATTAAATATACTCAACATCAAGCAAATATCAAGGACCATCTACCCTATTAAATACCCAATTTGTCACATCTTCATTTTAGTTTATTAATTAAGTTAAATTAACTAATTAAAAGCATATCAAAAAGTACTAATAAAGTTAATAGATTTTACAAATAATGAGATACATGCACCATGAAATAAATATTAAAAATTAAAAGAGAGAAATATCACATCCCATGGCTAGCACATACATAGGAGGTCACTCCCACATGGGAAACCTCCTAACTAAGAATAACAATTAAATAACACACATAGAACATAAGTTGTAAAATTGTCCCAAATTTGTGTTTTGTTGTAAACACCAAACATTTTTATATGGTTGGTCCCAAGTCCCTTCCTATAGGTGAATAGTGATATTTTTCCTGCAATCAAAAACAACAATACCTCTTCACTGAAGGTGTCATAAATAAAATCAAGAAATAAAACATACATATTGATCAATAATTATAATTAAAATTAATAAATTATAGCAAGTGGCTATAATTTCTAATTAATTTTATTCTACCATTTTACTAACATCAATGAGATCACAAGACTAGTCGAACATCCAAACATAGGTAATGCATCATGAATATAATGTGTTAGTATAAAATCAGAACAATGTAAATCAACATGTATAAAACTATCCACCAGTGTCAGCTAGCATATCATAATCCAAAATATGAATCACAACATATCGATAATCCAAATTTCTATATAGTCTATCACCTGTTAATGAAAATATAATAATCATAATGTTAATGTCTCTAATCAATAGTAATAAAAATTATAGTGGATAAGTGTTGAAGAGGAATGGGCATTACATCCCCCTCCACTTAGACTCAAACTCCTAGAATTCACTATAATAGGTGTGGAAGCGTGCTCGTAACAAAGGAGTGTCCTCCCATATAGCTACAGTCTCATCATACCTATCCCAAAGAGAATCACACTGATCAAAGTTGTAGCCTCAAAGGACTAAGTTCCTACATTGTATAATGTGTACGAGCTCCACAGTCACCTCTCCGTACTCCTACACATACAATGTGGTTCAATCCAATACTGAAAAAGATATAAAATGTATCTCTGTAATACAAAAACATTGAAAAACTAGTGGCAGCGAGATAAGATGATATGTAAAGCTAAGCTGTAGGCTAAGGGATCGATCCACTCTAAGATCTCAAAGGGACCCACAAATATTAGAGCAAACATAGATCCTTTTCCATACTAGATAGGGATCTTATGAGGCTTGACATGAAGAAACACCTTTGTGCCAATCTCAAAATTATGGTCAACTCTCCTCTAATTTGCATACTTCTTATTCCTATCCTGTGCCTCCTGCAACATTTTTCTAATCAAGATGACTCTGTAACACCATATTCTATAACATGGATGGCTCAAGAGATACCCTATCCTCTAACTTTGTCCCAAATAAAAGCATTCCTACACTATCTTCCATCTAATGCCTAAAATGGTGCCATGTTGATGGAACTCTAAAAGTTATTGTTGTAAGAAAACTCTACTAAATAAAGATACTCCTCCTAGCATGAAGGATGATACATGATGTACATGCAAAGCATATCCTCTAATATCTGGTTCACCTGCATGGTCTAACCATTTTTCTCTAGGTGATAAGTTGTACTGAAGTTAATATTCATCCCAAGGGAATACTACGTGGTAGTCTAAACATGAGAGGTGTATAAACGATCACAGTCATAAATAATCTTCCAAGTAATCCCATGAATTCTAAAAATCTCATCCAAGTACATTCATGTCACACCATGTACTAGTTGTATAGATTTTCTTCACTCGAGAAAAATGAGTCACTTTTGTTAGTTTATCAATGTGACTATAATCGTGTCGTGGTGATATCTCGACATCGTAACTCCACTATGAAATCCATGGAAATGGTATCTCATTTCCACTAAAGATAACATGAGGAAAAATAACACCTGCTAGATGCTAATGTTCGGCCTTCACCTTGTCCTCCAAACACCGAGACACAAATCGAGCTACATCTCTCCAAATCCCTCTCTAATGATACAACTGTCTTGATGTGGCGTGTATCTTATTCACCCTGGGATGGGATGAGTAGGGTGCATTATGTGCCTCTACAAGGATGTACTATGGAAATACTCCATCACTTTGGGTATATAATATGAACTTTGTCTTAGAAGTCCATCGTGATCCGTAAAATTTTACTTTAGAACTCTACGAATCACACAACTATGTTGTTCTACTTTCAACTTTGGAAAATGACAGATTTTCTTAAAAACATTAGATGTTCATGACTGATTATCTAGTGATGTAGAAAGGAAATTGTAGATAAGGAAATAATTCAAAACTTCAACACCAACAATTTTATCCCGAAACCTCCAAGGAGGAAAACAATTCGAGAAGGAAATTGCTCTTTCTTCCCAATTTTATTGGTCTAATATAGGTAATTACAGTGTATAATAAGTATGAAAAGAATAAAAATGTAAACCTTCTCTCCAATTACTTGCTTGCTCTATTTATACACCCTTCTCCTATAATTCCATTCTAGCATGAAGATCTTGCTCACTTTGCTCTCATTATACTCGCTTCTCGATCTCTCGGATCTTCGAATTCCTATTCTCTTATTCCTTTCATGCATTTATAGGCCTTGACATATTCTCCATGCATAAGAGAATGTGAAAGGGCATGGAAGGGAAGAGACATAGCTGGGCACTTCAAATTTACGTCCGATCACGTTCCATTCTTCTTTTCTCTCGAAAGTATCGGGATTGCCACCAGAGTAGCATCAGTTGTCTCGGGATTACCGCGCTAGCTCGGCTCTTTGAAATTTTAGGACTGCCACCCTTGCAGGTAGTGGTTATGAAACTACCTCTCAAAGACAGAGTGGCGTTCCTTCCGAACCTCTGTTTACCTCATTTTTCTTGTTTCTCCTTCTTGGTGCTGATGGAATTGATGAAGTGGTGTGTTTTTCTGTATCCCTATGGATCATACCTCCCATACTTAGGAGGATTTTGGTCCCATAAAATCTTAGTGGGGGAGTGGTAGAGGAATCAAATCCCTCTCGTGCTCATTCAAGTACCACTGGGTCTGCCTTGGTGTCTTCTCTCGTCCAACCTGCCAAGACTCATGTGGATCTCTAGTTTGTTGTTCCAGTGCTACATCCTCCTCCGAGTTGCCTCGAGTACAATCCTCTTTGGAAGGTAACTTCTATATCTTTCCTTATTTTTCATGCATAGATGGCATTAGTGGATGTGAGCTCTTGCAACTTACTATTGTGTGCATCTGTATTAAGTATGGTTTAAAGGTTTCTTCTCCAACTCAAGTATGGTGAAGGTCCCATACTATAGTGGTTTATTCCTTTCTTGTCTTTGTCTCTTGAGATGGATTGGCCAAATCCTCTCCAAGTATGTTACTACTATAGTCACCATCATCCTTGTATCTCCTCTTCTTCTTGCTGCCCCATGGTCAGTCTAGTGAATCTGTAGGTAGATACGGTGACTGCATAGTGGAAGTTTGTTTTGCTCCTTGAATGAGTAGTTCTTATGGTGGCTTCTTCTACAAAATTGACAAGTGATATCCAAATTCTCCATCCTTTGGTCAGAAATATCCATGCTCTCACACCCATTTTTTTCTTCTAATGAAAGAAAACAAAGCGACAATTTATTTGAATAAGTCTTGGTGCTTGGTTGGCACTTACCATAGCTTTATTTGATTTTCCTAGTTTGCCTCAATGTTAAAACTCGACTCCGTCCTTGATCCATCAAGATCGGTTCTCCTCTCCGGTGAACATATCATCCCTAAAATACAAGTAAGGACGTCGAAGACAACGTCAAATGTATCATGTGGAATAATATCATCCTCTTATACATATATGTATTGGGTATTTAACCCAAACCGAAACTTACATTTTGTTGTAACTGTATTTCTACACCCTTCTTCACCCATCCCAATGGGTATGGATGTGGATGTGCGTAAGTCTCTAGACCAAGCTATTCTACAACCACATTAGAAATCAAATTTGATTGAGAACCAGAATCTACTAAAGCGTTTACCTTAGTCTTCTTGATTTGGATTCTGATTTGAAATAACTTACTCATATCTTCTTCTTTTTCTACCCTATACATGTTAGTGGCCATGCATCCCAGCCTCTCATCTACATCCGAATCATCCTCAATATCCACCTCTCTTTCTGTCTTCATAATGGCCATGGATTTCTTGGAATCCTTGGTTTGGTGCTTTGGGTGCAATTCTGGATGTAACTTCCAACATGTGGCATCAGTATGTCCATTTACATCATAATTCTTATAGAAATTCTTAGGATATTTAAAAGTATGTAAAGTAGTAGCGGCAAGTTTTCCTTTCCATTTACCTCGCTACTTGTATTCCCTTGTTCTTTGTCCTGTTATTTTTTTGACTGGTCTCCCTTGGCTCTATTTCTCCTTGCTTCTTCTCGGTCATCAATGTAGTATGCTTGTACACAAGCTCCATTGACATCATTGGGATTCATGGATATTACCTTCCTTCGAAGGTGAGTGTGAATTCCTCCCAAATGCTTGGTTAGAATGTCCTCATCCTCCAAGTCCATATTAAAGAACATGGCTTGTCTCCAAAATTCCGTAGTGTAGTCTTACACGTTTTGACCACTTCTCTATCTAAAGTACTACCACTTAATCATGATGTCAGTCTTATGGACAATAGGATAGAAGTTAGCTCTTATCTATTCTTTAAAACCTTTCCAAGTACTAAAATCAAACGTTTCTTCTTTTCACAAGTGGCTAGATGGGTTTCCCACAAAACCATAGCATGACCTTCCATTTTTAGAAGTGTAAAGGTGACCCTTTGTGCCTTAGTAACATTATGCACACTAAAGTAGACTTCCAACTATTTAGCCATTTATCCAAGGTAATTTCGCATCTACTTGTCCTTCAAAAATCTTTATTTCCACTTTTGTTTCAAATTTAAAAGGTGTATGTGCAGATTTTACCTTCTCACTTACAATTGGTGTCTCTTCTTACGATTCCCATCCTTCCTCTTCGTGGCTCTTTTCGATACTATATTTTTGGCTAGTGCTCGAACCATGAGTCCATGGAATATTTCTTAATCAAACTTTGTCTCTTGTAGATTTGAAAGATCTTCTTGTTTTCTATGCAATCTATCCATCATGGTATCTAGCTTCTCGACTCTATAGACAAAATTATCTTCCTCCATTTGAGATTGAATTCTCTATTTCCACTTCTTTGTAGAAATATCTGGCTTACAAGGTAAAAAATTTTCACCTTTGGACCTTGTCACTATCATACAAAATCACAAGAAAGATTTGAATACCGCAATCTTGGATATATAATCAGCTTTGATACCAAAATGATCTCGTAAACTTCTACTCTAAGACTCTACGAATCACACAACTATGCTATTCTACTTTCAACTTTGGAAAATGATATATTTTCTTGAAAAACTTAGAGCTTCTTGACTAATTATCTAGTGCTATAGAAAGGAAATTGCAGAGTAGGAAATAATTCAAAACTTCAACACCAACAATTTTATCTTGGAAACCTCCAAGGAGGAAAACTAGTCGAGAAGGGAAACTACTCTTTCTTCCCACTTTTATTAGTCTAATATAGACAATTACAGATTACAATAAGTCGAAAAGAAGCAACAATGTAAACCTTCTCTCCAATTACTTGCTTGTTCTGTTTCTACACCTTGCTCCTACAATTCTATTCTAGCACTGAATATCTTGCCCACTACTCTCATTATACTCTGCTTCTCGATATCTTTGGATCTTTGAATGCCTATTCTCTTGTTCCTTTCATGAATTTATAGGCCTTCACATGTCCTCCCATGCATTATAGAATGTGAAAGGGCATGGAAGGGAAGAGACATGGTTGGGCACTTCAAATTCGTGTCCATTCGTGTTCCATTCTTCTTTTCTGTTCAAAAGTATCAGGACCGTTGCCTTGAGTATACCAGCGATATCAAGACCACAAACCTAGCTAGGCATCGATTTTAGGACTGCCGCCCTTATAGGCCAGTAGTTCTAAAACCACCGCTCTACACAAAGTGGCAGTTCCTTCTAGAACCTTTGTTTACCTCATTTTTCTTATTTCTCCTTCTTGGTGCTGATGGAACTGATGAAGTGGTGTGTTTTTATTGATCCCTATAGATCAATTTGGATCCAGCGTCAATACCTCAAACTTCCCCTCAAGGGGTCTTTGAGACTCAATCTCTACTCTAGCTAAAAGGTAGGAGATGTCATGTGGAAGCTACAACAAGATACTACTTCATAAGTATGTATCCACCGAAGTAGCCATAACCAAATTCCTCTTATGGTTCAAAGTGTCACCAACCACATTCTCCATCCCCTTCACATGTTAAATCTCCATAGCCTACTCGCATAGAAGCTCCATCTAACGTCGTTAACGGGTGTTGAGATTGGGTTGTGTGAAGAGGTTTCGTAGGTTCAAATGATCTATCATGAGTGTGAACCTCATACCTAATAGGAAATGTCACCATCGAATAAAGCATGGATTACTATTGCAATCTCAAGGTCATGATTTGGGTAATTTAGCTCATAATCCTTGAGTTTTCGAGACTCAAAATATACTAATCGACCATCTTTCATCAATACACCTCCTATCCCCACCAGTGAAGCATTTGTGCATATGAAGAAATATCTCTATGGATCTAGAACTCATAGATTACATGTTTTTGTAAGGAATTCCTTCCATGTCCCGAAGGCCTACTCACATTTGTCTCGACCAAACAAAATTCTTCCCATTCCAATGTAGGGAAGTGATGGGATGTGCAATACAAGAGAAATCCTAAACAAACCTTTTGTAATAACCTACTAATCCCATGAAGATGCACTCCTTAGTCACATTAGTTGGCACCTTTGGTTAAGCCATGGTAGGTCTAATCTTGAAGGATTGAATGCGATACATTCCCCAAAAATAATGTGACCTAAATACTGAACCTCTATCTAGAAATATGCACACTTCTCCAGGTTCTTGTATAGTTGTTTCTCTCGAAGATAATGCAAAACCTTGCGAATATGCTCCTCATGCTTCTCACACATGCGTGAGTAAATAAAAATATCATCTATGAACATGAGCACAAAATGGTCTAGAAATTTCCTGATTACCTCATTCATCAAAATCATAAATACTACAGGGGCATTCATCAAACCAAATGGCACAACTATGAACTTGTAGTGACTAGATCGATTAAAATGTTGTGTTTTGGATATCCACCTCCACAACCTTGGTGATGATATCCTAAATTAAGGTATATTTTTTAAAACTTGGTAGCCCCCTTCATCTGACCAAAAAAAATCTATTCATGGAATGGGGTAACGATTCTTGATCGTTACTTTGTTCAATTGTCTATAGTCAATAGACAAACACAAAGACCCGTCCTTATTCTTCACAAAAATCACTAGTGTACCCTAAGGAGATACACTAGGATGGATTAGGCCTTTCTCAAAAAGGCCCTCTAACTTCAACTTGAGATAACATAGCTCAGGGGTAGTCATCCTACATGGCATGTGTGAGATAGGCTCCACTCCAGGAACCAAATCAACATGAAAGTCTATCTCACTTGGGGTAGGTAACCCTGAAAAATTGCTAGGAAAAACATTTGAAATATCTGTAAAAAATATGATGATCATTAAGTGATGGTCCATGAGTCTCATCCTTCAATCGATCACTAATTATGATGCCATACAATGACATTCCCATTGTGCACACTCCTTAATTTGCATATCAGATATAGTGAAAATAGAAATGGGCCTCATAACCCCAACTATAACTGACTCAACTCCCAAATTGTTTGCACAAGATATCACCTTGTTGTAGTAATCCAATCTATTTATATCGAAGATAACTTGTCCATGCCCAAGATAATCGCATACGAACCCAAGGGAAGGATACAAAGATCCAAGGTCATGGTGAAGGGTTCTAGGTCTACTACATTGTCCTTAAATAAGGAGTTCAATGTGAGCCTAGCTCCTGAAGCCATCTCAACATATCAACTATGACCTTGCCTATGTGCCACAAAAATACATCACTCTACTAATGTTGGTACAATAAATGAATTAGAAGATCAAGAGTAAAACAATAATGAGGTTGCGATACCACCAATGCTACATGTAGTTTCTATCACTGTACCTTGATGCTCTTCCTAATAGTTCTTGATTGCTACATAAATCGATGGCTCCATCCCTTTTCACCAACTATATGATCTGAAGTAGGTTCCTTACCATTTTTAACAAGGTTCTTTAGAAAATCCCCGTAAGGGGAAGAAACCCCTCCGGGTCCCTTAACCATATGTGATGTAGATCTCGGTGATCTAGTTACTGATTATTATTGTGGTAGAAATACTCTTGCCGACTAAGCTCGGCGTGGTGCATGTGTTTTAATGGGTCCCCTTTGAAACCCCTGAATGCACCCTCTCTATACATCATGACACTATAGAGGTCTAAAAGGTGGTTGAGTCTATTATTGATTCTATGATTGCTGATGCGGTTGAAAAGAGGACTACATGGATCCATGCCCACCACAAGGGGGAGGGGTCACCCCTTTGATCAACTATCTTGTAAGCTGCTGGATACGGATCCTCACTCTCTCCCTATCCTACTGAGTATCCCCCCTATTATCCTCTCTAATGTATGCCTTCTCAATGAAGTATGCTAATATCTATGAGTAATGCATGTGTATTACTCCTCCAAGGTCTAATTTTAGGCCTCTGATGAACCTGTGCACTTGAACCTATTCATCCTGGATGTAATCGACATACTATTACAAGTCAAAAAACTTACTCTCATACTTAGCTACTATAATGGCTGCCTATCATAAATCATGAAACTCGTTAATATGTTGTTTTATTAACTTCCCGGAAATATAACTACCGTAGAAACGATACTCATAGAAATCCAATGTAATGATCTTTGAATCCAAAAGGAGCTTCTACCCCTAAGTCCTCCACCAAACACCGGCCCCATCTCTGAGTAAATGGATAGTAACATGAGCCTTCATGTTGCTAGTATACGTGCATAACTTGAAGCATCCACTAAATCTAACTAACCAAGCCTCCACCTGAAATCCTCCCATATCTCCTGCGAAGTGTGGTGAGTTAAGCTTCGATATCTCTTTGATATGATCTACCTCTCTCAACTATCTACCCCTAGGTCTCTCCTCAATGTTGTCTCCTTTCTAGGGCTTCTTAATCTCTCTTTATATGTTATAGCCCCATCTCCATGTCCTCCTTATGGTGAATCTGGTTTAACTAGATCCACATGGAAGTTCTCTACCCGATACTCCTCACTATGTCATGAAGGGCCATCATCCTCCACCGATGGTTCCCTATCATGTCGATTAGGTCTTCCCTTATTGATCCTCCGCGTATAGCGACATTAACCTCCTATAAGGTCTGTAGTATTTATGGAAATATCGTAGTGAATTCCTACTCTGGGGTGGTAGATCTAAATCCATATGCAAGAACCCATCGTCTGCCCAGTCCATGCCTCCTACACAGACCAAGGTGAGAGTTAGTTTATCATAATCTAGGTTTGTTTGAGTTTTCTAAGTTTTTGCATTTTAAATTATCACTAATGTTGTGTGTTCTAATTTTAGAGTTATGCTAGGTTTACTATTTTGTGTTTCCATGTGTGCCCAGGGTCCAAGCATTGAACCCATGGTTGTGATACCAAGTGTAACACCCACAAATTTTACACACTAAAGACACTTCAGCTCCATTAATTAATTGGAAAAAATTACGGAATTTTAAGAAATTTTTTTCTAAGCCAATATAGTTTAATTAATTCCACATATTTGCAAGTAGTCGTAGCTGAATTAATGATCAATATTATTAATTTACTTCCACAATCATTTCAGATTTAGATCCTCTTCTATGGTTTCCATTAATTCAATTTAAATATATTAACTAGGTCAATTTCAATAATTTATTTTAACCTAACACCTAATCCATCATATAGTTATTTAACTGTAAATTTAGATTATATAATAATTTAATTCTTTTATATCCTTATCTAATTTCCCATG
>CM031242.1:970346455-970728955 GCA_018340775.1 Taxus wallichiana var. yunnanensis
ACGTAGAGGGATGGGGCTCATTTGAAGGCCCTGTTTGGACCTGACCTTTGGAGGTGCATCATTGAGACACATGGAGGCTTTCACTTGACCTGAGACTTTTCAACTACCAACTCGTCTCCCTCGGACTATGGACACATGGAAATCCTACGCTAATTTGGGGATTTTCCCTTAGGTCTCACTTTCGTAAGTTACGCCGAGGTAACACAAGGCACCATTCGCGAGTCTCGTGAATATTCAATGGTCGATGAGACCCCTTCTAGACCTTGGACACATGGCAAGGTGGTGCATGTTTGGGGTCTCCATTTTGATGTGCCTATTGGAATGCACCGAGCTGACATGTGGCACCTCCCGTGAATCTGTTGTTTGGCCATGAGTCAACTAGTATGCAAAGTCTGAAAACTTTAAGCCTTTTCTCTGATTTTCTCCTGTTGAGCTCTGATCTCATTTGACGTCATTTTCCTCCTTCTTTGACCCTTGCTCATCTAATGTCGAGCCTACTTGCCCCTTGCTTTGGGATCAATTGCAAGCTCACAGATCGAGCTAACCCTTTGATTATCTCCTGTTCGTAGTCGTGTTTGATCAATTTTTCCTAAGGGGGAAAAAGTGGGATAACAGTGGCTACTAATTCAACATTCGAGATAGGGAAAGGAGGAAGAGTACACACTTAAAAATTTAATTAAATCTATTCAACATAAAACAAATATCAAGGACCATCTACCCTATTAAATACCCAATTTGTCACATCTTCATTTTAGTTTACTAATTAAGTTAAATTAACTAATTAAAAGAATATTAACAAGTACTAATAAAGTGAATAGATTTTACAAATAATGAGATACATGCACCAAAAAAATAAATACCTGAAATGAAAAGAGGAAAAATCACAACCCATGACCACACACATGAGTTCATCACCCCATGGGAAACCTCCTAACCAAGCATAACAATTAAAAAACACACACATAGAACACAAGTTGTCAAATTGGCCTTGTTGCAAACACCCAACATTCTTCTAGGGTTGGTCCCTAGCCCCTTCCGGTGTATAGTGATATCATTTTCTTGAAATCACAATAAACAATACCTCTTTCGCCTCAAGGATGCATCAATAACATTGAGAAATAACACATACATATCGATCAATAATCATCATCAAAATTAAGAAATTCTATCAACTGTCTACAATTTCTAATTAATTTTATTCTACCATTTTACTAACATCAATGAGATCACAAGACTAGTCCGAACATCCAAAAAAGGCAATGCATTATGAAATTTTATACACCCATAATTATGCCCGAGCAATTTAAATACTTGAATTGTGCTAATTATCCCCTTTCCCACAAATTGGCGACATATCACCAAAAGATCTCATCTTCTCTCATATCGTCATTAATTAATTACACTACGCTAATTAATTAAGTCACCTATCCAACAAATACCCTAATTAACGACCTTCCGTTAATAAATCCCCCCTTCTATCTAGACTAATTAATTATTATTAATTAATTAGCTTCCCCTTTCATTAAACCAATAAATCAATATTTAATTGATTTAATCCCCTTCTATAGTCTAAATCATGCTAATATTCCTCTAAAATATTCTATAAGCTTGCACATCTATTAATTAAATCATCTTGATTAATTAATGAGCCCCCTTTATCCACATGAGTCACTAAAGGACAAGCTAAACACCCCTTATCCATAACTAACTCAACATCTCTATTATCCCACATGCAAAGGGATGTAGAGATTGCTTTATCCATTTGGATATATAAAGAGTCCTCCTCCTACCTTTACACTTACACCTAAATTCCTTGAGAAGACAAAAGAAAAGCACATAGCAAATAGACTATAAGCTTCTTTGTCATTCTTGAAGAATCCACCATTTGAAGAGCTAAGGCCTCCTTTCTTGCATTGCATCCATCCAAGTTTTGAAGTCATATGGAGATATGTCAAATGGTCTTGTAGCCATGATTTGACAAGACTCCATTCTTGAAAACCTTGAGATTCAAACATATAATCAAACATTTTTGATTGCTAAGGATCTAAGTAGGTTCATTTCATTTTTAGCATTCAATAGAGATAGAAATTAATGGATTAACATGTTAGTTTGAATATTTTGTTCATGTTCTAATGCAAGGATGTTAGTAGGTTAGTTTTTCTTAAGCTCTAAGCATGATGGTGCATTGAATTTGATTTAGCTTGGTTATAGGACTACTAGGTGTTAGTTCTAACTTTCTTAACCTTGCTAACAAATACTTGTGAACATTTGGCACGCCCGATGGGACCTAGTACCTTGGCATTTTAGTTTGAATTCTATTGTTTTTGCTAACTTTTGATATGCACATATAGTAATTAATGTCCATTTTCTTGAGATTTTTGCTAATATTATATGTTTAGGTTCTCGTTCATAGTCATCATTTTAATGGGTTATTGCCATTTTCAAACTAACTTGCTAAAATTTTAAGTATTGTGAGATTTTTTGTGTTTTTTGTTGTATTTTGATTATAGGAGTGACACATGTGCACTAATAGGAGCACATGTACACTTATGCTGGTGCGAGCACACTGTCTGAGCTTAAATATTTTTTTGTTGACCCTTGCACACATACACTAACCCCGATGCGCATACCATAACCAAGGCATAGATGCACTAACCTCGGGTGTAAACACTATTTCATCGTTGTCACGTTCACTACAACGCAAAACATGTTAGACCAGCACATACACACTAACCTAGGCATAGGTGTTCCTCCAGTGAAGCGAGGCACATTTCTGTGGCGCAAGTGTTATGTCATAATTTTATACTATTTTAATATGGCGTGATGCACATGCTTTTATAGTGGGTGCAAGCACTTTTTGGTAGTGCAAGCACTTTGTCGAAGCTAATACTATTTTTAATGCATTTGTGGCGAACACGTCTTTCTCGATGGTGCACATGCCTCTCGGGTGGCATAGGTACACCGTAAGTCGAAAAAACACGAGTAGCACATTTATCCTAACCCACGCGTAGATGCCAAAACAGGGAGCAGATGTCTTTCTATTTTCTTGAGGTTATGGTGTTAAGGTGCTAAATTTCTTGCAGTTTTATCTAATTAATAATCGTTTTATACTATTTTTTTACATAATTTTATTGGATTAGATAAACTTTTCATGCTTACTTATAAGAATAAGATCGTGTATGCTCTTCCCTCATGTTCCTTGGGGTGATCTTGGGAATCAGAAATGATTCTTAGGTCTTTTTGATGCTTTGCAATTGTTAGGAATATCTGAATTGGAATGAGTTAACTTGGTGTTTTTGAATTAAAGTGTTTTCCCATTTGATATATTCTTTCATTTTGGGAAACATAATGTCTAATTTTCTCTTGCATCCTTGGACGATCTTGAGAATTAGAAATGATGTTTAATATTTTTATGGAAAACTACTAAACTCGTTGTGTAGGACCAAAACACATGCTTTTCAAAGAAAGGTGGAATCGAAACGAAGTCAAAAACTACTAATACAGTTGTCATATAGGTTGCCAAAAGGTGTTCAAGAAAACCACACCTAATTAAACAAGATAAAAAGAAAAACATATTCAAAACACTGTATTGCAGGTTTTGGAAAAGGGTACGTCCTTATCCACTCAACTGGAACATAACCCCTTTGGCATAATGCTTTAAGCTACAACAATGGGGGTGGTTCCAAGAACCCCAAAGTAATCCACGCAAGAGGAAACCTTGTGGATGAAATGGGAAGTACTCTGCACTACCTACTTGACTAGTCATTCCTTGTGAGATAGTGTTGCCGGTTGTCCATATGGCGACCCTAGTGATAATACATGTAGATGTACTAGTTTCATACTATTCTTGAAGGGGGTAAAGTAAAGCCGAGATACTCCCAAGATAGTTGGGATTGTTTGGGTAAATCACGGTCGCTTAGGATAGCTTTGTAACACCTAGAGCGAGATAACCACCTAGGAAGATATTCTTTGGCCACGAGCCCACTTTTGACCATTTCAAAATAGTGTTGTGTTGTGAACCATCTTTCATCATGAAATGTGTGACGCATTATTTTTGCTTAGTTTTTCACTTGCCTTAAGGTGAGGTGAAACTCTGCCAAAGTGAAGCCAACATTTTTCATCCCCATTTTGATCTACTTCCTTCACATTCTTTTGACACTTTGTTGATCAAAAGAAGGGTGACTACCTTTGTGTTACCAATCAATTGTTTCTGCCACTTTTTTTGTCCATTTACGCCCATTCATGTTTGCGGCTGGGTAAGTTAAATGTCTAAAGTGTGTGAAGGTGTATTCATATCATTGGTGGCCTTTGTGATCTTGATACCCACGTCAAGATCATCATTGTAGTTAGGTGTGGTTCATCATCTTGAACTTCCTTAGAAAGGTTACCTTGTTTGTATCGTATCACTACAATTTTGGTATTTACGTCTTGTTTCTTGTAAACTTGACCTAAATATCTATATTGTAAGGTTATGCTACACACATTTTAACAATTCTTAGTTATACTTTAATATTTTAGTTCATCTCTATTATTACCTCAATTTTGGAGAGTGTTATGTGTTACCACTTGTGCGTGTTATATAAATATCATCTTGATATCAATACCTTTCTTTCTCGCAAATTTTTTTAACATATCTTTGTGACATTGTTGTGTCACTCACAAATTGAATCGGCATGTTTTGGGATATAGGTCCTAATCGAATTTGAGCTCGATTTTAGTATACCTTGTTAGGAGGTCAAATTAACTTCTTGTATTTACTTACATCTTGTTCATTCTCTTAAACTTGGCATAAGTGAGAACATCCTGTTAATTTTTTTCATCGAGATGATATATTACATGATAGTATGACTATTACATTTCACGAGTGTATCACAGACCCGATATTGCACCAAGGGGCCATATATGTTATGGAACTTATCAGTGGATTTTTACTCATTGATAAGATCGAGATGTATTTTACGAGAGGGTTGATGACACCGGTACATGGGATCTTCGGTGGTAAGCGCTATTTCGGGGACAGTGTATACCGGCACACCTTTTACTCGGGACTTGCATCTTATTACTTGCCACCATCATAAGACATTGGGGCATGCCTCATTGCTGTAGATTTGGTCATGGGACCACATAGCCATCAAGTGCCCCATAGGAAATCTACACGTTCTATCTCTAGAGGATCCATCTTACATGGCATGGGTTTCAGTAGGTGGTGACGTACGAGGTCACGTGGGCAACTTATATAGATATCGGTGAGAGTTTGATGAGGTGCTCGATAGAGATATCTTATAGAGACCCTATAGGTAAATACAATGGCTAGAGGATGCAGTAGAGCTTAGTGTTTATACCATGGAGCATTTCCTTCTTTGCAGTTGGAGTTATATCATTGAGTTATACCAGGTAGATAGATACTAGCAAAAGCTAGGAATAATGCAGGGGGTTCTTCAGCCAGACATATGGTATGCCCACTGACATTCTGAGAGGCAGAACATGGGGCCACGCATACAGGTGACTCAAGCTAGGGCTAGTTTCTTACAGGTGGTTCCATAGGTATGGGACCCAGTGCGACAAGTTAGAGATCCAGGCACTACTGCAGATTACTGGACCTGGTATGCTATTATTTTACCCCAATGCTTGACTATCCCAGAGGAGGCCTGGGTAGCAGGTGCTCAACCACCGAGAGATATTTGGCATGGCGGTGATATGAGAGAGGGTGTAACAACCTATGACCCAGAGGATCCATTTGATGGGTTACCACATGACGAGCAGGGTGTCACACAGGTACAGGGACCGAGGCCGTAGGGACCAGGACATGCACCTACATAGCTTCCTAGGCCTAGAGTATTAGAGTAGGGATAGTCTTCCAATCCTATACATGGATAGACCTTGCTGGAGCAGACAACCACTCCACACTAGAAGCATTCAACTAGCTCTAGCAGAGCGAGATCAAGTCACGGTGAGAGAGACCAGGCCTCGAGAGCTCGATTTTAGCAAAGTGACAACCAAGCGGGATCGGGCTCGGGCTCGGGCTAGCAAGGAGGTGACAGTCTTGCTATTCAATTTTAGTAGATACGATAGATGGCCTTGAAGTTGGCTTAGGTGAAGGGCCTTTATTAGCGAGACATAAGCCTAGGTGCAGCTGTGATACTAGAGTGAGATAGGCTGAGAGTTGAGCATGTAGTGGGCTAGGTGAGCTTTCTCAAGCCTTAGCGGAGATAACATCTTTCTTACACACAGATAGTACAGTGGTGACTTCCCGAATGAACATAGACCTAGCTATAATAGAGGGAAAAGCTTCCTACTAAAGATCATTGTATTTTGAGGTAGCATCGGATGAGTTGCGGGCACCATCTTATAGCCGTGGATTCGAGAAGAGGGACAATATCTAAGAGGCCTCAAGCCTTAGTGGAGCATCCATAGCCAATGAGAGCTAGTGATGCTCATGCCATGCCACCACCATGAGATAGACTAGCCACCCCATCAGAGGGCTTGAGTCACCCTGATGGATTATTATTTTTTACATACGCCTCTTAATGAAGGCTATGAGTAGATTGTGCTCGATGTACACCATTCTTTAGTTGTATAGTAGTTTTGACACATGCCTCTGATGAAGGATTTTATATTCGGTGATTTGATGTATATCATCTCTTTTGTATGCCTCTGATGAAGGCATTTTTGATGTATAGTAGTGATGTATACCCATTTTTGATACTAGATATACCACACACATGTATATACATATGGACATTCTTTTGACATGACATGTGTGTATGAGATGTTGGACATTTATTTGTTATTTCTTGATGGAGTTCATGGATAGATAGATGTGTTTGTGATGTATCTTGATTTTATTTGACATGTATATGTGTTTTGATTTCCATATGATAGATCTTGTAGTTATATCAAATGTATTTTCTCATGTGATGTGCCAAACTTAGTGGACGGGATAAATTTTGATATTTGTGATCCCTCTTGCCCCCATTTGATGATACGATATGTGATGATTAGATTAGCATTCATGTATGATGTATACTTATCTTTTTCTTGATATATGATGTATAGATGATGTTAGATGTGATGATATTGATGGAAATATGATGATGTGATAAAAAAACGATGCACATGCAACAAACAAACACAATCAAATGATAACAAAGATCATAATGAACAATGTAACAATGTACCAAGAATCACTAGCATGTAAAATCACATTTCGATATGCACAAATAAGAATATATATAATCTAATCAAGAAAATATGCATCCCCACAAAGTACGTCCAAGCAACACAAATGTACAAATATGAAGTAACTATACCAGCAAACAAGCAAACCAAGAAACAAGACAATGCAAGTAAATTAAAGAAATGTTTTTACAAGATTTGTTTTGCAAAATAATTTTCTTGTTTAGGGTGTTCATAAACAATTTTCTATTGTTTAGGTTTTTGCAAAATAATTTTCAATTGTTTAGGGTTTTTGATACTTTTGGATGTTTTTGTGTTTTTCTGAAACAATTTTCTATTGTTTTTGTGTTTTTCTGAAACAATTTTCAATTGTTTTTATGTTTTTCTAACAATTTTCCAGAGCTATTCACAAGTAACCAAGAAAATGTGGATGTCCACATCATTAGATGGGGAATATACAAGGGCAAATTCCACACGCTAATGAATAGGAAGGTGAAGTCGTAGAAGTTCCCCCAGCGTAAGATGGGGTATAGAAAAAGACCATGCCCTTCATAGATGAATAAAAGGAGAAAAAGCTAGATCAAGGCCTGACAAGATTAGGTTCATAAGGAATCTCGGAGGTAGACATGGAACTAGCCCTAAGCTAAGTGAAAGCACCCCAGATGCAAGATGCTTGTGAACAACGAATCCTCCCAAGGTGCCAAAAACTGGTTTTCACCTAAGGAATTATCCAAAGTGCCACCATTGCATGGTTTTCACTTATGGATGACCTATTTTCTCTTTTTCTTTTTCTCTTTTTTAAAATTGTTTTTTTTTGCTTTTCTGACCTTGTGTAATATTTAAGCATAGAACCGTTTAAGGTGCATGGCATTCATGGGCTCACGGAGCTCATCACCATTGGGGTGAGTGAGTTTTTATGCTCCTGTGCTATACTTGGCCACTATAACATAAGGTCCTAAACAATGCGGTTCAAACTTTCCTTTCTTTTCTTGTTCTACCCTTGTGTTGAATTGATTTTCCTTCATGACCAAATCACCATCCTCAAACTGATGAGCTATGATTATTTTGTTGTAGTTTATGGACTCTCTATTCTGATAAACTTTGAGGTGATTAAGGGCGCGGATGCACTTCTCGTCAAGGAGGTCTAACTCAGCCAATCTAGCTACTCAATAATCTTCATCCTTATCCGAGATAATCCCTAGGAGATATTCTTAGGGAAGGAAGTTTAATTTCTCGGGGATGAAAGATTCATCCCAAATACTAGAGAATATGGTGTCGCACCCGTAGGAGTGTGAATAGAGGTCCTATAAGCCCAAAGAGCTGGGTGGATGTGCAAATTCTAATTACAACTTGTCTTACTTACCATTTTCTCCATTACTTGTACCAAAGTCATATTTGTGGCCTCGCGTCCATTCCATTACCTTGGGGATAATATGGTGTAGACCATTTTAACGTGATTTGGAATTGATGACAAATACCTTTTACCATTTTATTATTGAATGACTTTCCATTATCAATAAAAATGGCTACAAGAATTCCATACCAGCAAATGATATGATTCATGATGAATTTGGAAATCTGAGCTCTTGTTACATAGGTTAAAGGGACGACCTCCACCCACTTGGTAAAGTATTCAGTAGTTGTGATGATGTGGGTATGGCCATCAGATGAAGTAGGGGTAAGCTTCCCTATCAAATCAAGTCCCCATTTAGAAAATGGTCATGGGGTGGTGATGGGTTACAACGGCTGTGATGGAGCATGGATAAAATTTCCATACTTCTTACAAAGTACACACTTTCTGACATAGTTGCAATAGTCGGTTTCCATGGTAGGCCAATAGTAGCCTACTCTTAACAATTTCTTGGCCAAAACCATTCCATTAGTATGTGCTCCACATACCCCTTCATGTACTTCTTTGATCGCTTGATTGAATCTTTCATATCGAGACAATGTAATGATTCCCATCATAGCCATGACAATAAAGCGTACCTCCTAAAATGGTATAATGGTCTATTTGGTGAATTAGGAT
Organism: Taxus wallichiana var. yunnanensis; assembly: GCA_018340775.1. Classification (NCBI taxonomy): domain Eukaryota; kingdom Viridiplantae; phylum Streptophyta; class Pinopsida; order Cupressales; family Taxaceae; genus Taxus; species Taxus wallichiana. The sequence goes on from CM031242.1 coordinate 970,355,661, forward strand.
TTGTTTCTCGAACGAGAGTTATCGAAAGGGAGCATGTTTTCCTTGAGATAGGTAAAGATGGGCTCATACCATGGGGAATTGGGACCAACAACATCACAAGACAGACAGGATTCTGGCATGTTGTATGTAGGATGGTGTAGATTTTCCACAAAGAATGCAATGTCATTATTTCTTGGTGGAATGTGGAGCATTGAACCCACTATTTCCATAGCATCTACCGATCTATTTTTTGCTCTTGGGATCTGTTCAAATGTGATGTGCACAAAGTACTCTTTCAGATTTTCTACCAACTTCTTATAAGGTATGATTTTTTCATCCTTAACCTTGTATTCATCATTAACTTGCTTGATAATTAACTGAGAATCACCCACAACCTTGACATGGTGAATGTCCCATTTGATGGCGAGCTTCATCCCTATGATAAGTGCCTCATACTCTGTGATGTTGTTCATGTAAGGAAAACCAAGATGAAAAGCCTAAGGTATGGGATCACCAAAAGGAGTAATGAGGACCACACCTGCTCCTGAACCATGAAAAGTGAAGGACCCATTGAAGTGTATCTGTCATAATGACCATTATTCAATGTATAGCAATGAGGCATCTGGAAGATCCAAATTCAAAGGTTCAGTGCCTTGCAAAGGTGCTTCTACTAATTGGTCAACGAGTACTTGTCCCTTAACTGACTTCTAATGCATAAAATCTATGTCAAATTCACTTAGTAGAATGATCCAATTAGCCATTCTACCCATGAGTGGGTTTAGATAGCAAGTACTTGAGCGGGTCAACTTTGGATATAAGCTTGGTTTTGGTATTCAATAGATAATGGTGAAGTTTTTGAAAAGTAAAAACAACAGCCAAGTAAGCTTTTTCAATTTGGGGATAGTTGAGCTCATAAGTGATGAGAGTGCAATTGAGGTAATACACCACTTTTTCTTTGTGACCAAGGTCATATTGGGTGAGCAGCACACCAATAGAAAATTGAGTAGCAGAGATATAAAGAAAGAGTGGCTCACCAGGAGTTGGAGGCATGAGGACAGGTAGATTGGCCAAGTATTGTTTAAGCAAAGCAAAGGCCTATTGTTGCTCTAGTCCCCAGATGAAGGTGACATCCTTTTTAAGCAGGTGGGTGAATGAATGACACTTATCAGCAAGCTGGGAGATGAAGTGGAGAATAGCCTGTATTTTTTCCTGCAAGCTACGTAGTTGCTTAATGTTCTTAGGAGGAGGCATATCAGTAATAGCAAACACTTTAGCAGGGTCTACCTCAATTCCCCTTCTTGATATAATGAATCCCAATAGTTTTCCCGATAAAGCACACCGAACACACATTTATTTGGGTTCAGCTAGACTTTGTACTCTCATAGGTGCTCGAATATACACCAAAAGATAATAGGGTGATCCTCCCATGTCTTATATTTTCTGAGGATGATGTCCACATAGTCTTCCATGATATCATATATCATATCATGGAAAATTATCGTCATTTCCCTCTGATAAGTAGCTCCCGTGTTTTTAATACCAAACGACAATACCTAATAACAAAAGGTACCCCAAGGAGTTGTAAAAGTTGTCTTGTGCTAATCTTCATCAGCTATCTTGATTTGGTTGTATCCTGAAAATCCATCCATAAGAGATAGCATCTCATATCCTGCTATTGAATCCACAATCATATCAATATTTGGCAGTGGAAAATCATCCTTAGGGCAAGCCTTATTAATGTCTCTAAAATCCGTGTAGATCCTGATCCTTTTTCTAGATAGGGACAATGTTGGATATCCATTCAGAGTAATCAATAGGCCGAATGAATCTTGCCGTAAGCAATCTTTCTAATTCCTCTTTAACCAAGAGGGCTACCCTTGGGTGCATCTTTCTAAGATTTTGTTTAATAGGCTTAGCATCTACATGTACAACTAAGTTGTGCACAACCAAAGTTGGATCTAAGCCTAGAATATCCTTATAGGACCATACAAATACATCTATAAATCCTCGTAGTAGCATGGTGAATGTTTTATGTTCCGCTAAGAGTGATGCTCCCAATTTGACTATTTTTGGGTCTTCTTCTGTACCAATGTTGACATCGATAGTTTACTCTAGTAGTAACTTTGAAAAGTCCTCCATACACGTAGGATCGGGATGAAGGTTGAGATATTCATCCAAGGATGTCTCCATGAGATTTTCATCCTTGGCATGGTCACTTTTATTGTCCTTTGATTTTTGCACCTATTTGTCGGCCAGTGCCTCAAAGAGGTTTTCATTGTGCTACTTGGACTTCAAATTTTGCCGAGGCTTTATGTTGGAACTTTTCCCTTGAATTTTCTTAATTTTTTCGACCACGAAGTTTAGCCTCCTTACCGAAGTAAACAAAGGTATCTAAGTCAATATAAAATCCCTTTTGTGGTCTTATCCCGAATGCCCATGAACTCGTGATAGCTTCATCATTATCAAATAGATCTAGTGGCATATGAAGTTTTGGTCCCATTCAATAAGGGAAGGGTAAATGAGGTCAAGGTTAGGTTTTTTAGGGGTTATGGTTAGGACAATGGTATTCATGAATAGGTTCGTGGAGGTAAGATCCTCATATTGGCTATAATGGGAATTTGTATCACTGTCTAGATAGTCAGAGCTATCCTCATGTTTAGAGCAAGTAGCATCTTGATCATTGGGATGTGCCCCATAAGGGTGAATTCCAATGTTGTACCTTTCTATTTTAAAATGTGGGAGAGGTACTAGTTCTTGTTGTCCTTTCTCATTTCTTCTGCATCTTAGGCCCTTGTAGCCCATGGAGTACATCATTTTATTGGATTTCTCGTATTTAGGGGTTTGATAGCAGGTTGGCTAAGTATCCTCTAGGACCCAAGTTATAGGTGGATCTAACAATTTTTCTTCAGCCAACAAGCCTCTAGGTAAGAATGACCCAATAGTGTGTTCATTTCTAGGTCTTCTGAAGTGATAGTTGGGTCAACCTCTAGTCTTAGGTGACAATGAGAGGTCTAAAACCAAGAGGGCTTGTTGCATGTTATATTCTCCATAACCATATTCTAGAACCTTCATCTCCCATGAATCAAAAGGAGAGGTTGATGTAGAGGCACCATGGGCGCAAGAACTAAGAAAATATGACTCTAAAGCCGAGATTTCATGGCTTCAAATCGGAGAGGGACAACTATATCAATAGAGGGATGCACATGTGTACCCTTCATGTAAAACTATTGAGAGATTTATAGTGTGTGAAGGGCTCAAACTCCTTGTATCGTAATAGTGTGTACCTCATGCTACAATTTAATGCATTGATGAAGCATTGATGACATGTATTGCATGGCATGAATCCATGGTCATCCTAGAAGCATATTATATGGAAGTTCCAAGTCCAGGACATGGGACTTTATTTTATGAAAAGTGGGACCCACTTCCATGGGCAACATTATTGTGCCTACTGACTCCCTTTCCACGTTATCATAAGTAGTGATAGTGATGATGTTTGACTCAAGGTCTGCTTCAAGACGTCCCAACCGCTTAACCAAATTTAGTGTGTAAATGGTCAACCCTGATCCGTTGTCCACAAGCACCCGTTTGATCTTCTTGTGCGAATAACCACCTCAATATACAAAGGGAGATTATGAGTTAGATTTTTAGTAGGTATATCCCTATGATTGAAGGCAATGTTTTGGTGGGCACATTGTTTGCTACCGCAACTTGAAGATGTGTAGGATCTACCTCTAGTGGAACTCCCGACCCCTGAAGAGTTTCGTATAGAATGTCTTTGTGTACATTTGAAATCTTAAGAAGATCCAAGATCAAAATTTTGGTAGATTTTTTCTCAAGTTGCTCTAAGAGGTTGTACTTACCATTTTGTGGGGTTCATGGAGGAGGTTGAGGAATCACGTGGTGGGCATGCCTTATTACCGCAGCACAATCCTTTCCCTTGATACAAATGGTGTTTACATGGTCATTAGGAGATAAAATACATCCAATAAGTGAATCATAATGATTGTTGTATTTTTTGGTATATAAGTAATTCACTGCTTTATAACTTTGGGATGACTCTCCCGATCCGGCTTTGAATTTTCGATTTATCATGTTCGGGGGAATGGATCTTAATATATCCCCATATTTTCATTGGGTGTCTGAGTTTCTATGGGTTGTCCACCTCTATCTCCCCATTGTCGACAAGGTATTGGATATAGTGACGAAGGTATAGACATTTGTCTTTTTATGTCCCTTGACATGATGTAATTCACAATAGTCATGCTCCTTGTACCATGATGGTTTTGGAGCATTGTCATCAAATGGTTGTGTCATAGGATATGTCACCATGTGAGCCGCATCCAATTGTTTTAATATAACCAACAAAGGCTCATTAAGAGGGGTGAACATTCTTCATTTTGGTGGTGGTTGAATAGGTCCTTTGGTTAGTTTAAAAGGTTGACTGGTTTGGACCATTTGTACACGTTTGGAATCTGTGATCCCATCTCCCACCACATTTTTGTTTTTGTTAAATACTTTCAGCTTCTCCGTAGGTTTAGCATTTTGATTATCCTTAGATTGTGACTTAAGAGTTCCTTTAGAAATAAGGGATTTCTCTATTTGAACACCCTTTTCAATGACCTCCTCAAAAGTGTGAACACAATGCATTTGAAGGTGGAAAGAAATGTCTGGATTTAGGTTGGGCACAAAGATACTTACCAGCTTGTTTTTCAAGGAAAACGCAAGGGAAGCGACTGGCTATCCCTCTCCACCATTGTAGGAAGCTGGTGAAAGTATCATTAGGGTGTTGTTTAGTGCCACATAAATCTGCCATGGTGATATCACTTTCTATGTTGTATGAGAAGTGATGCACAAACCTCTCTACCAATTCTAGCCAGGTAAAAATAGACCCGTGAGGCAAACGAGTAAACCACTCCAAGGCTTGACCTCCTAGACTCTTGGGAAAGAGTCGTATGAGATAATTATCACTATAGGACACCTCTTAACATGCCATATAGAAATATTTGACATGATCTCATGGATCTCCCTTTCCTCTATATTTGTCAAATTTTGGCATGTCAAATTTTTTAGGGAAAGGTTGAAGTGTCATAGCTTTGTCAAAAGGATGGGGACATAGTTCTTCATATTGATACTTTCTAATGCTCCCCACATTTCTCTCTTGAAGGCTTGCAAGTGTTTCCTTCATGGATTGTACTTCTTGTGCGAGCAATTGTTATTTAGTAGGAGAAGTTGGGATATATACATGATGATAATCTGTATTGTCTTCTCCATGATTTTCTCTATGGAGTTCACTGATTTTGACCTTAGGCCTTGATTTTTGGACATTCTTGCCTGCTTCCTTTTGTACATGAGAGGTTAGCAAGGCTAATTGTCAGCTTAGGTTACTAATTTGTTGTTGAATGGTGATCTCTTCTCCCAAAGGTTCCTCTTCTTCCTCATATTGTGGAGGTTCTTCAACATTCTCATGTCCTAACCTGATTTTATGTGGCACTTTGATAAAGGGTATTTTATGTCCCACTACATTATCATTTCCTATGTGGAGGTAGAAGCATGTCCGTGTGTTAAAATTTCCTCCATGTTGATAAGAGGTCACTCCTCCTCATTAGCATTATTCATAGGTGGGATTGTTTCATTTGTAGTGGGCATTTTGGCCCCCAATTCTACAACCCATGCTAGCACCCTATCCTTGTTTCTAAAAAGAAACTTGTCTAATAAGGTGGGGTCAAAGTCGAATTCTACATGTGGGGACTCCAATTCATTACCACTATGATCGACCATGTCGTCTATCTCTTTTTTCGTGGAAAATAGAGGCCCTAGATCATGTCCAATAAAAGGGTTTGACCCTTTCTGTTTGAGGCTTCCCAAGCTTGCGCTTGTTGTTCCTCGTATGTTTTTTTCTTGAGTCCTAATCATGTTTTGGGAGCCATGATATGCAATAGTTTCACTAAGGTAAGTTGTAAATGTGTTCAAAACTTTGTGACCACACCTAAGTGAAATGCAAGATGAATGTCAAGAATATGAATGAGTAAAAATGTGAGAATACCAATGTGATAGAGTGATAAATCAATAGTGACACAAATGTTTGGTATCTAAGCCTATCAAATGAATGAAGTACTTCCTAGACTGTGTTTCAAAAAGTAGTTTGGTATCACAAGATAATTAACAATATGTTCTCACTTATGCCAAGTTCAAGAGAATGAACAAGACGTAAGTAAATACAAGAAGTTAATGTGACCTCCTAACAGGGTATACTAAAAGCAAGCTCAAATTTGATTAAGACCTATATCCCAAAAAGTGCCAGTTATAATTTGTGAGTGACACAACAATGTCCTCAAGATATGTTAACCAAACTTTGCGAGAAAGTAAGGTATTGATATCAAGATGATGATGATATAACACGCATAAGTGGTAACACGTAGCATTCTCCAAAATTGAGGTAATAATAGAGCCAAATTAAAAGCTTAAAGTATAACTAAGAATTGTTAAAATGTGTGTAGCATAACCTTACAATATAGATATTTAGGTCAAGTTTACAAGAAACAAGACGTAAATACCAAAATTGTAGTGATACGATACAAACAAGGTAACCTTTCTAAGGAAGTTCAAGATGATGAACCACACCTAACTACAATGATGATCTTGATGTGGGTATCAAGATCACAAAGGCCACCAATGATATGAATACGCCTCCACACACTTTAGATGTTTAAATTACCCATCCGCAAACATGGATGGGTGTAAACGACAAAAAGTGGCAGAAACAATCGATTGGTAACACAAAGGCAAGTCACCCTTCTTTTGATCAACAAAGTGTTAAAAGAATGTGAAGGAAGTAGATCAAAATGGGGATGAAAAATGCTAGCTTCACTTTGGAAGAGTTTCACCTCACCTTAAGGAAAGTGAAAAACGAAGAAAGTAACACGTCACACATTTCGTGATGAAAGATGTATGACAACGCAATATTTTTTTGAAATGGTCAAAAGTAGGCTCGTGGCCAAAGAATATCTTCCTAGGTGGTTCTCTCACCCCAGGCGTTACAAAGCTATCTTAAGCGAGTGTAATTTACCAAAACATTCCCGACTATCTTGGGAGTATTTTAACTTTACTTTACCCCCTTCAAGAATAGTAGGCAAATATTGTGTCTATGTGTACTACTATCACTAGAGTCGCCATACAAACAACCGGTAACGCTATCTCATAAGGAATCACTAGTCAAGTAGGTAGTGCGAGCACTTCCCATTTCATCCACAGAGTTCCTCTTGCGTGGACTACTTTGGGGTTCCTAGAACCACCCCCATTGTTGTAGCTTAAGGCATTATGCCAAAGGGGTTATGTTCTAGCTAAGCAGATACTAGATAGGGACGTACCCTTTTTCGAAACCGTAATGTAAAAGTGCTTTGAATATGTTGTTTTTTTTTATCTTGTTGAATTAGGTGTGGTTTGCTTGAACACATTTTTGTAACTTGTATAACAACCGTATTAGTAGTTTTTGACTTCGTTTCGTTTCCACCTTTCTTTGGAAAGTGTGTGTTTTAGTCTTGCACAACAAGTTTAGTAGTTTTCCATAAAAAGAGTAAACATCATTTATGATTATCAAGATCATCCAAGGATGCAAGAGAAGAGCATACATGATGTTTCCCAAAATACAAGAAGATATCAAATGGAAAAACACTTTAATTCAAACACACCAAGTTAACCCATTCCAATTCAAATATTCCTAATAATTTCAAAGCATCAAAAAGACCTAAGAATCATTTTTGATTCCCAAGATCACCCCAAGGGATGTGAGGGAAGAGCATACATGATCTTATTCTTATAAGCAAGCATGCAAAGTTTATCTAATCTAGTAAAAGCATGTAAAAACACCCTGCAAAAATGAGTATTAATTAGATAAAACCTATAAGAAAGTTAGCACCTTAACACCTTAACCTCAATAAAATTAAAACATATTTGCGCCCTATTTTGGTGTCTATGCAAGGGTTAGGGTGGATGCACTACTCTATGGTTTATTTACATATAGTGTACTGTGCCACCGGAAAGATGTGTACGCCAGGAGATTAAAAATAGTATTAGCTTCGAGAGAGCGCTTGCGCTACTAGGAAAAGTGCCTGTACCACTGAAAAGCATGTGCGCCACTTTGTAGATTAAAATAGTATCATATTTTGATAGAATGTTTACACCACCGAAACATGCCTACATCACGAGAGGAACACTTGTGCTCGGGTTAGTGTGTATGTGCTGGTCTCGAGGCTTTTGCGTTGCGGTGAAGGTACAAAGATGAAATAACGTTTGTGCCTAGGTTAGTGCATCTATGCCCGGCTGGGGTATGCGTACGGGGTAAGTGTATGTGCTCCAAGGTCAAAAAATAGAGATTCAATCTCGAAAGTGTGCCTGCGCACCACCCGAGAGGTGCTTGCACCAAAGATAAGTGTACTGTGCTCTGTTAGTTCACCTATGCCACTCCGCAACCAAAATACAATAGAAAACACAAAAAATCTCACAATACTTCAAATTTTAGCAATTTAGTTTGAAAATGGCAACAACTAATTAAAATGATGACTATGAACGAGAACCTACACATATAATATTAGCAAAAATCTCAAGAAAATGGACATTAATTACTATATGTGTATATCAAAAGTTAGCCAAAACAATACAATTCAAACTAAAATGCCAAGGGAATAGGTCCCACTGTGCATGCCAAATCTCTCTTGGTGGTCGAGTGCACGGTGCCTAGGCATCCTGCAGGATAGTCAAGCATCGGGGTAAAACAATATCGTGCCAGTCCAGTGAATCTACAGTAGTGCTCGGATCTCTAACTGTCGACCGGGTACCATACTTGAGGAACCACTGTAAGAAACTAGCCCTGGCTTAGGTCACCTTTATGCATGGCCCCATTGTCTGCCTCTAAGAATCTCAGCGGGCATACCATATGTCTTCTTGAGGAACCCCTATACTATGCCTAACTATCACCGGCATCTATCTACATGGTATAGCTCAATGATATAACTCCATTGCTAAGAAGGAAATTCTCCACAGTGAAAATGTTGAGCTCTACTACATGCTCGCCACTGTATCTACCTATAGGGTCTCCATAAGATATCTCTATCCGGCACCTCATCGAACTCTCACCCATATCTGTATAAGCTACCTAGGTGACCTCATACGTCATCACCTACTGAAACCCATGCCATGTAAGATGGCTCCTCTAGAGCTCAAACATGTAGAGTGCCTACTAGGTGCCTGATGGCTATCTGGTCCCATGACCAAATCTATAATAGTGAGGTAGGCCCTAGCATTTTCTCGACGGTGGTAAGTAATAAGATGCAAGTCCCGGTAAAGGTACGCTAGTATACACTATCCCTAGTAATAGCGCTAACCACTTGAAGATCCCTCACTGTACCAGTGTCATCAACCCTCTTAGAAAAGATGTCCTAGTCTTATCAGTGATTAAAAACCCACTGATAAGTTCCATAACATATAAGGGACCTCGGTGGAATGTTGGTTCGGTGATACACTCATGAAATGTAACATCATAGCGTTATATGGTATATCATCTCAATCAAACAAATCCACGATAGATGCCCTAAGATGCCCATCATTGGAGGTGTACTCGATCAATGAACCTAGGATGGGCATGTGGAGGATCTGCCACACATCCTCTAGAGTAATGGTCATCTCTCCCATAGGGAGTCGAAAGCTCTTGTGTCTCACTATGCCATCGCTCGGCCTAGTGCTATAAGTGTAATGCCAGCTGGGCATCGAACTCTCCTTTCTACCTGCCACCTTGGCTTTCCCTCCCAACCACCTACCTGCCAACGATTATGGCTGTCTTGTCTGTCCTGGCGTGAGGAAAGGGGTGGAGTCGCATTTTTTCTTTGCCGTGATCTCTTTAGGATTCTCCTTTAATGCGTTTGGGTGGGTGTTGGGCGCAGTCTAGTTGTCATGGAGGTTAGGTGAAGCTACAAGCTAGCTAAACAGGTTGTCCAGCTATGTTGTGGTCTGCCCCTTCTGCCCAAAACCACGAATGCTTGTTTTGCACTCCATCAGATGTTGCAACAGATGAATTGATACAGCACGTTCTGGACAGTGGATTCTCAAAAATGGTGTTGTACAGGCGTTCAGTGGAGTCGCAGTTCTTTAGGAGCTCTTCCTTGGTTGTTTCTCTCCTTGCTATGGCCGCGCAGGCTGTTTTTGAAATGATTTTTCCTGCTATTCTAGTTGCGACGCGACGGTCGTGATCGGGCCAGCAAAATCTTGCAATTTGTAGTAGAAGAACGAGATAAAGTTTTGTTGAGTGTCTTGCCTTTTCATTGTGGAAAGTCGCTCTGTCGTGTGATGATTTTAACATGGAAGAAGCTCGATCAAATCTTGAGGCTTGTTTTGCAAGTGCGCATTGCCGAGATTACATTCACGATGTTCCTTGTTGTTCGCCATGGGTTTGATATGGCGGTTCAGATGAAGCTGCAAGATAGGGAGGTAGGCGTGTTACCTCCACGTCCTTTGGGTGCTGTCTGGTGTGTTCTTGTTCGGGATCCACAGCAACTGCCCGCATCATTAATTAGCTTGGCAGCAGGCATGTGCTGTAGTAGAAGTTTTGTTTGAGCGCTCCAACCAACGGGTTGTCCAACTTCATTGTTGTCTGTTCAGTACAGAATGCATCCTTAAACTCGAGTTTCTCCTTCAAGGTATTTGTTTTTCAGTATCGACTATGTGGCAGTGAGTTTGTTTTGCGGCTAAGGCCACACCCTTTTGCTTGTTCGTTGGGCATTCCAACTCCTCCTCCGAGTTGTCTGTCTAAATGTCAGCCGAGCCGTTTCTGAGTCATGGGTAGGCCCGTGGACTAGTTTGTTTCCACCGCCTTTTGTGTCCGAATCTTCTTAATGTTATACGCAAAATTTGCAATGATATTTTGCACTGGAGGTGTTCTCCCTATGAGAATACCCCTATCGGAAAACGAGACAGTGATCTCCTTAAGCACGTGCCAGAGAGGATGCAAACTCAGGTGAAATTTGCACTGTTCGCAATTGTGGGGTTTTGGGTCCTGGAGGAAACTGTTGGCCTCAAATGGCTGGTATGGTCCCCTGCCTCGATGACGAGAGGGTGAAGAATAGTGTGGGAGCCGAACAATGGAGCAGATCGGTTATGGAGCAGACACTAATCGTCTCACTCGCCTACTTCGCCATTTCAGGCCTCGACATCCTCAATGCACATCTGTTGCTATGTTATTTTCTGTTAAGTGTCGAATGCACCCTCAAATTCGAGATTCTCCTACCAGATATTTTTTATCAAAATCGATTAAGTGACAGTGTGGCTGTTACCAGGAGACCTGATGAAATTTATTTCTGAGAGATTCTCTGTGGAGACCTTGCTGTTCGATGTAACTCATGGGAGAGAATCCCATATGCGTGGATCTGTTTCATATCGAATATTCATGAAGCACATTTGCCTTTGCTGTTTTAATGGTGCATGCGTTTTGTGTAGGTGTGATGATCACACCCACAGCAGCACAGGAGATCTATGCGGTGTTGGAGAGAACGTCTGGGAGATGAAGGTAGCAGGATATTTGTCGATTCGGATTGAACATGTCTTTGAGTGATCGGGAAGGTAAAAGTTTTCCTCTGTCACCATAGTGAGAAGATGGCAATTTCTTTTGGATTGTTAAGCCTTTCCCCTGGGACAACTCTCAGAGTTGTCAGGAACCTTAATGTATGTGTTGACTGCCACACTGCACTAGGTTGTCCAAGATTGTTGCAATGCAAATTGTTGTGAGAGAGGTAAAGCAGTTCCATTTCAAAAAAAAAAAGGGGGAAATGTTCTTGTTGAGATTTCTGGTAATGCCTGGTGAAGCAAAGCCAGAAAATTCATTGGACAAAGATGAAATGATGATATCAAGTCTCTGTGGCATAAGCAAGGTGGAGAAACACTCTATTATATTAAGTTCAAAAGAGCCTTCTAACAGATGTTGACTGCCACACTGCAACCAAGTTTATCTCCAAGATTATATTGCTAGAGAAATTGTTGTGGGAAATGCAATCCGACTCTCTCATCTTAAACAATGATAATGTTCTTATGGAGATTTTTGGTGCTCCTAAGTGAAGCAAGCTGTAAGCGATGGGCTGCACATTTGCACTATAATAAGGTGCATCATATGGAACTTGCAGTGATAAGAAGGAATCAGACTTTATTTTATTTATTTATTTCACTTTCGAAAAAGTATTCTTTTCTGAATGTGAAGAGGACTGGACTGTGCTATTTTACTTCATCAAATCTGATGTATGGTATGCATCTCTGGGATGAAAAGCAAGAAGAAGAGTAGGTGGAGATTGGGAAAAGCAGGAGAGTACTGCTTGAAGGAAAAGGTTGTGTTTCATCACGGTAGATGCCTACCCGAGCCAGGAGCGTGGTGTAATCAATTTGTCTCGTGTCCGAGCTTCAAATCATGGGGTTGGTTTGTAGCTGTTTTTCACTGCGTGGTTGTGGCGCTAGCTCGAGCTCGCAAAGCACTTTGGGTTAAAGGCAAGCAACGGCATTGAAACAATCATATGCATATGGAGATGGCGTTTTAAACCAGGCATGTTAAATCTACTCCTTGTAATAGTTTTCTACCTTCTTTCAGTATCTTGAAATGAATTTTCTTTCCTCTTGAATGGCGCCTAGACTAGATGTTTTCGTGGTTGTTTATATCACTGCCTGATTGTGTGGTTGTTCCTTTAAATCTTATTCCAATTTCGCTGATTTTGCTTGGAATGTTCCTTCCTCTCTTATAGCTTACTCTATTTCATATTTGTCTAAATGGGTTCGCAATATTGAGTGATGCGTCTAGTTCGTAAGGAAGGAAACATTATTGAGTTTTGTTTGCTTATATGACTTTCTTTTAAAAAGAATTCTGTGATGGTAATTATAATTGAAGGTTACTAAATAGAAGGTTAAGCCTACATACCTCTTTTGGTTGAATAAATACGCATTTCCTGTTTAGGGCCCTCTGTTTTGCTAAAAGGTACATTAATAGTGATGTTGTGTTCTGAAACTTGTTTAAGCCTGTGGGCATTCCTTCCTTTATGTTTGATTAGAAAATGGCATTTGGGGTTGGTTTTAGAACTGTATATGGTTGACTGTTGTACCTAGTCTAGATGAGGGATAACCTGGCATCTTTTTGACCTCCACGTGTTGAGAGAATTACTATACCTATTTCTTGATGTAAACTCTTGTTTGATTAAAGCAAGGGGAAACATTGTAAGTTTAATCGAATGAAATCTCTACAAATTTTATTAAGGGTCACAAGCAAGCTATCACTAGCTAGACTGAAACAAAAGTTGTAGGTGAATCCATGGTACTGGACTCATGAACTCGTTTCCTGTTAGATGACAGCTGATTTCAGTGATAATATCATAGGTGGCTGTTATATTTATCATTTGATATTTGCTAAGACTTTTCTCGATAAGCCCACACGGATTGGGTAAAATTTTCCATCTTCTATACCTTTGGCAAGGAGTTCATAGAACTTCTAGCCCTGACCGCACTGCGTAACCTTCCTGATAGCTATGTGCGTTGGTTCTTGGTTTGTGCTTGTACTCGTGGTAAGGTCTTTTGAGTCTGGGGCATCGTTGGTGTTTTGCCTCTGCGTATCGAATCCCTTTGTTTTTGAACTCGAATACCTTATACTTCAAACTTGGTTACTAAAAGGTCCCATTTTGTGGCCTTGTTAGGGAAATCAATTTTTATTTTAATGTTTATTGACATTGTCTGAATTATATAAAAATTATTAACGACTTTTGAGTTTAGTCTTCCCTTATATTATGTAGAGAAGTTGACGATTAGGATAGGGTTTGTTGGTAGAATAATGGCCCTTTCTGTGTCTCTTTCGTACGTTTTTGGAAAAGTGGATTTGTTTTGGTTAACTAGTACTACGTGTTAAGAAATCCGATAAGGAGGTAGTGGTAAACTCCTTGGTTAAAACCAAAACTATAGTTGTGTTCTTTTAAGGGCATCGAACCCATATTACTTTGAAGCCCCCCTGGAAGAATTGGATAACGTCATTTTTTGCTTCGCGCCTACGATCATAATTAGTACGCTTTGTCTTCTCTTGGACCCCTTTAGTTGGATGGAGTAAATTTTGGATTCCAATCACGTAACCCATAGGATTACATGAAGGAGATATCAACACTCTTGACTTTCTTGTTCCCAACCCATAAGGTCTTGCCTTGATTTATGTAATTTTGTTCTTACTAGTATTTGGACTTTCTCCTTGTTGGATGATTTAGTTTTCTCTCTCATGAGATTAATATTGGAGTTGTGAGTTGTGTTTTAATCCATTTCTGAATTTAGAATATTCCTTTCTTGATATTGTTAATTGTTAGCTTACTATTGCATTGTGTAGCCTTAACATGCTCAGTTCTTGCGAACTGACTTTAGTTAATATTTGTGCAGATGGATTATGCGAGTAGACTAGAAGAAAAGAGTGTAAAAGTTTCATCTGTACCATTATGAAGTTCCTTGTAAAAATGTCCAATGTGTTGTAAATTGTGTAACATTGCTTGTAAAGAGAGTTGATATGACCTCTTGCCTTGTATTGTTTGGTAATGGTGAAATAAAGTGTCTTGTTCTTGTGTAGTTAAGCTTGAAATTATCCTTGTGAGAAATGGCTCTCAATCTTTACATTGATATGAGTATTGTGAAACTTTGATCTTGAGAATAAATTGATTAGTTAAATCTTTCTAAGACTTAGCGACAATATTTTATAAGTAAAGTAAAATGAGTCGGTTAACCCTTAAAGAAGCTAAACAAAAATAATAATTTTATATTCAACAAGTAAATGTAAAGGTGATCTATTTGAAATCAAATACTTCCATGAGTGATCAAAATGAAAACATCCTTTGTGAAGTAAACATTTATAAATTGATACCCCTAGCTAAACTAGCGAACACTATCCCTTTGGGGTGAACTCTTAAACAAGCTCAAAGGAAAAAATGATTAATTTCTGGAAGATATTAAGATTTAGTAAGTAGGAGAAGACTTTAAGTGAACTACTCTACAAAGTTGTTTAAGAAATTAACTTAGTTGGTGAGATGAATTTGTGCGAACCATATATTGATTCCTTCTGAAAACTTAAGTCATGAGCTAAAGGGTGTCTTACCAAAATAAATAAACCCTAACCATTTCTTACTGTGGCTTGCCCTAGCTGTGAGTGTGTCATGTGGTTGGACTTCCATGTTGTCTCGTAAAAAAAGAAAAATAAATTGTCCTTGATAAGTGTGAACGTTTCCGTGCTGACCTTGTGGTCTTCCCCGTAACAAATGGTTCCAAGTGTTGGTTGTAACCTTGTGACGACATGTTGTGTCGTGTTGAGTCAAAGCAAGTCAAAAAAAAAAGTTATCCTGTATTTCACTGTGTTGTTCTTGTGTTGGTATTTTTGGTGCGTTACATTTTGGTATCAGAGCGTAGGTTCATGCTCTCGAACCTATGGGCCGGATTGGTGTTGTATGGTGATGTTGCATGGTGGTGGTGGTGTTACATGATGATACTGCATGATGATGATGATGTTGCATGATGATGATTTATATTGGAAGAGTAATGTGCTTTAAGCGTGATGTGATTATTGTCGTAATTGTGATATTGTGAACGCACGTGATGTGTATGTCACTCAGTGCGTATTTGTCATCATGTTGATGTGTTGGGGATGAGAGTATTCTCTCTCCTTCTTGTGGATTCTAGGAAGAATTCACGTGTAAATTATTGTTTGTGATGTGTGAAAAGAATTCTAATGTGGATGACGTAGTGTTGGAGCATTGTGGCATATTGTGATATGTGGGTGTATCAATGTGTTGTATGACTAGTTGATGTTAAAAGAAACGAGTTGTATCATGATGTTTTTACCATGTTCTGAAGAAATGTGTGTACAACCTTGTTATGAAGTAATTATTGTTATGTTGTGATGTTATTATGTTCATCGTATATATGAGTTGTGTAATATGTAATGCTTCATGTTGTGATTTTGGGTCATACGGTGAGTGTATGAACCCTATCGTATTGTGATTGCACCTTGGGTGCAGAATGTGGTAAAGTGATGTATTGCGCCCTGTGAATGTATAATTGTGATCTACCCTGTGTACCTACCCTACGTGAGACGTTATGGTAGCTATGTGTGTACCACCATGGTGTTAGTGATGTAGTTACATGTTATGTTGTGAGCCTTACACTAACCGACCCTGAGGGGGTCGGTAGAAGTGTATGTTGAGAGTGAGGAATGGTGTACCATGGGTCAATAACTCGAGTCAAAACTCGGTTTAGTAGATTACGTGTGACTCTTTCCTCTCTCCCTATGTGGTTGTATGTATGCAACCCTAGTGTATCTATGACTATGTTTAGCCTTGTCGAAGGGTGGCAGGATTGATATATATATTTTACGAGCTGAGGCTCGATGTTCCGAGTGCCAGCAACTCGTTGAGTACCCCTTTGGTGGCTAGATAAGGCCACACGCTTATCGTAATGTGACATTATTATAAGTTGATTTTATTAAGTAAATTGAGCTTTTACTTTATTTTTGCAAGGACCAGCATCTTTTCTTGATTGCAATGCTTTACAATTTTGGGCATTTCCTTGGTTTATGGCACTAACATGGGGATTTCGATACTAACTTTGGCTATTTTTCCATTTATTTTATCTTGATTTGGGGTTTTCTTTTAAATTTGGAATTTTTACCGCCTTGCCCAAGGCTTGTACTTTGCCACTTGGCACTTTGATTGGATTGTTGTGCTGGTTCTAATGTCGTGATGTGTGGAATAGGGTCATGGGATGCACCATGGATTGGTTGGACCTATGGACCCACTTCGTTGTATGGGGGTACGCCCCAAGGGGTACATATGACTAGCGGGTTATGGAGAACTACGCGTTATTATGTCACTTGGGTTAGGAGTGTCCAAACTCGATGTGCCTTGGGCACAGAGAGACAACCGGCCTCCTTGAGGGAGGAAAAAGAGTTTGAGGGAGGCATAAGAGTTTGAGGGAGGCATAAGAGACTTGAGGGAGGCATAAGAGTTTGAGGGAGGCATAAGAGACTTGAGGGAGGCATAAGAGTTTGAGGGAGGCTTATGATATTTGTCTGTATGGTTGATGTTTCAGGATATATGTTGAGTTATTGTGATGTTTGGTAGTGGTCTTTTGATGTATGTGTTACTCATGTCAGATGGTTATGTGTTGTGATGTTGTGGACATGTCATTGATTCCCTTGTGGACACTATGTACCTGTAGCATGGTTTGTTGTTATGTGAGTCTTTCATTGATGCAAATTGAGGAAATGTCTGGTGGATTGTAGTACTCTTCTGTTTGAGTATTTGGTATGTCAGTCATTGATGTGTGATGAGTACCTATGTTATGGGAAGTGTGCCTATTCTTTTCCGTAATTGTGTAACCTTTTGTGGTGTAATACAATCATGAAGTATATACTTGTGTGCTTGTGAATCTGTAGTGTCTTGTGAACCTGATAGGGTGTTGTGGTAGCAGTTCATGTTGGGCACCCACAATAAAGAATAAACCAAAACTCTTCAATGATAAAATTTTAAAAGGAATTAAACTAAGAATAATGTTAACGGAAAGAGACTAATGGAAATAACAAACAAGAAAGAACTGCCAATCTTCACAGAACATTGAAAGTTAAAAATTCTACCAAATGTTTCTAAGGCTACCTTGTGACCGTGTGTTAATCAACTAAAATTTCAAACCATAAGGTGTGTTTCCTTCTGTATCTATCCCTTGTTGCATACCATTCCTTTCCTCTGTGTAATGTCGCATCGAGGACGATGCTTTCTTAAGGGGAGGAGAATGTAATGCCAGCTGGGCATCGAACTCTCCTTTCTACCTGCCACCTTGGCTTTCCCTCCCAACCACCTACCTGCCAACGATTATGGCTGTCTTGTCTGCGTCTGGCGTGAGGAAAGGGGTGGAGTCGCATTTTTTTCTTGCCGTGATCTCTTCAGGATTCTCCTTTAATGCGTTTGGGTGGGTGTTGGGCGCAGTCTAGTTGTCATGGAGGTTAGGTGAAGCTACAAGCTAGCTAAACAGTTGTCGGCTATGTTGTGGTACGCATTTCCGCCCAAAACCACGAATGCTTGTTTTGCACTCCATCGATGTTTGACAGCAGATGAATTGATACAAACACGTTACGGACAGTGGATTCTCAAAAATGTGCTTTGTCTGAGTAGTTCAGTGGAGTCGCAGTTCTTTAGGAGCTCTTCCTTGGTTGTTTCTCTCCTTGCTATGGCCGCGCAGGCTGTTTTTGAAATGATTTTTCCTGCTGTTCTGGTTGCACGCGACCAGTCGTGATCAGTTGTGCAAAATCTTGCAGCTGTAGTTGAAGAACGAGATAAAGTTTTGTTGAGCTGTCTTGCCTTTTCATTGTGGAAAGTCGCTCTGTCCAGGTGATGATTTTAACATGGAAGAAGCTCGATCAAATATTGAGGCTTGTTTTGCAAGTGCGGCTGAGATTACATTCACGACTGTTCCTTGTTGTTCTGGCCATGTGTTTGATATGGCGGTTACAGATGAAGCTACAAGATAGGGAGGTATGCGTGTTACCTCCACGTCCTTTGGGTGCTGTCTGGTGTGTTCTTGTTCGGGATCCACAGCAACTGCCCGCATCATTAATTAGCTTGGCAGCAGGCATGTGCTATAGTAGAAGTTTTGTTTGAGCGCTCCAACCAACGGGTTGTCCAACTTCATTGTTGTCTGTTCACTACATAATGTATCCTTAAATTCGAGTTTCTCCTTCAAGGTTTTTTGTTTTTCTGTATCGACTATGTGGCAGTGAGTTTGTTTTGCGGCTAAGGCCACACCCTTTTGCTTGTTCGTTGGGCATTCCAACTCCTCCTCCGAGTTGTCTGTCTAAATGTCAGCCGAGCCGTTTCTGAGTCATGGGTAGGCCCGTGGACTAGTTTGTTTCCACCGCTTTTGTGTCCGAATCTTCTTAATGTTATACGCAAAATTTGCTATGATATTTTGCACTGGAGGTGTTCTCCCTATGAGAATACCCCTATCGGAAAACGAGACAGTGATCTCCTTAAGCACGTGCCAGAGAGGATGCAAACTCAGGTGAAATTTGCACTGTTCGCAATTGTGGGGTTTTGGGTCCTGGAGGAAACTGTTGGCCTCAAATGGCTGGTATGGTCCCTGTTCCTGATGACGAGAGGGTGAAGAATAGTGTGGGAGCCGAACAATGGAGCAGATCGGTTATGGAGCAGGACACTAATCGTCTCACTCTCGCCTACTTCGCCATTTCAGGCCTCGACATCCTCAATGCACATCTGTTGCTATGTTATTTTCTGTTAAGTGTCGAATGCACCCTCAAATTCGAGATTCTCCTACCAGATATTTTTTATCAAAATCGATTAAGTGAAGTGACAAAGTGTGGTACATTGCAGGAGACTGATGAAATTTATTTACTGAGATTCTCTGTGGAGACCTTGCTGTTCGATGTAACTCATGGGAGAGAATCCCATATGCGTGGATCTGTTTCATATCAGAATATTCATGAAGCACATTTGCCTTGCTGTTTTAATGGTGCATGCGTTTTGTGTAGGTGACAGATCACACCCACAGGCACAGGAGATCTATGCAGTGTTGGAGAGAACGTCTTGGGAGATGAAGGTAGCAGGATATTTGTCAGATTCAGAACATGTGCTGAGTGATCGGGAAGGTAAAAGTTTTCCTCTGTCACCATAGTGAGAAGATGGCAATTTCTTTTGGATTGTTAAGCCTTTCCCCTGGGACAACTCTCAGAGTTGTCAGGAACCTTAATGTATGTGTTGACTGCCACACTGCACTAGGTTGTCCAAGATTGTTGCAATGCAAATTGTTGTGAGAGAGGTAAAGCAGTTCCATTTCAAAAAAAAAGGGGGAAATGTTCTTGTTGAGATTTCTGGTAATGCCTGGTGAAGCAAAGCCAGAAAATTCATTGGACAAAGATGAAATGATGATATCAAGTCTCTGTGGCATAAGCAAGGTGGAGAAACACTCTATTATATTAAGTTCAAAAGAGCCTTCTAATAGATGTTGACTGCCACACTGCAACCAAGTTTATCTCCAAGATTATATTGCTAGAGAAATTGTTGTGGGAAATGCAATCCGACTCTCTCATCTTAAACAATGACAATGTTCTTATGGAGATTTTTGGTGCTGCTAAGTGAAGCAAGCTGTAAGCGATGGGCTGCACATTTGCACTATAATAAGGTGCATCATATGGAACTTGCAGTGATAAGAAGGAATCAGAGTTTATTTTATTTATTTATTTCACTTTCAAAAAGTATTCCTTTCTGAATGTGAAGAGGACTGGACTGTGCTATTTTACTTCATCAGATCTGATGTATGGTATGCATCTCTGGGATGAAAAGCAAGAAGAAGAGTAGGTGGAGATTGGGAAAAGCAGGAGAGTACTGCTTGAAGGAAAAGGTTGTGTTTCATCACGGTAGATGCCTACCCGAGCCAGGAGCGTGGTGTAATCAATATGTCTCGTGTCCGAGCTTCAAATCATGGGGTTGGTTTGTAGCTGTTTTTCACTGCGTGATTGTGGCGCTAGCTCGAGCTCGCAAAGCACTTTGGGTTAAAGGCAAGCAACGGCATTGAAACAATCATATGCATATGGAGATGGCGTTTTAAACCAGGCATGTTAAATCTACTCCTTGTAATAGTTTTCTACCTTCTTTCAGTATCTTGAAATGAATTTTCTTTCCTCTTGAATGGCGCCTAGACTAGATGTTTTCGTGGTTGTTTATATCACTACCTGATTGTGTGGTTGTTCCTTTAAATCTTATTCCAATTTCGCTGATTTTGCTTGGAATGTTCCTTCCTCTCTTATAGCTTACTCTATTTCATATTTGTCTAAATGGGTTACTGCAATATTGAGTGATGCAGTCTAGTTCGTAGGGAAGGAAACATTATTGAGTTTTGTTTGCTTATATGACTTTCTTTTAAAAAGAATTATGTGATGGTAATTATAATTGAAGGTTACTAAATAGAAGGTTAAGCCTACATACCTCTTTTGGTTGAATAAATACGCATTTCCTGTTTAGGGCCCTCCTGTTTTGCTAAAAAGGTACATTAATAGTGACGTTGTGTTCTGAAACTTGTTTAAGCCTGTGGGCATTCCTTCCTTTATGTTTGATTAGAAAATGGCATTCGGGGTTGGTTTTAGAACTGTATATGGTTGACTATTGTACCTAGTCTAGATGAGGGATAACCTGGCATCTATTTTGACCTCCACGTGTTGAGAGAATTATTATACCTATTTCTTGATGTAAACTCTTGTTTGATTAAAGCAAGGGGAAACATTGTAAGTTTAACTGAATGAAATCTCTACAAATTTTATTAAGGGTCGCAAGCAAGCTATCACTAGCTAGACTGAAACAAAAGTTGTAGGTGAATCCATGGTACTGGACTCGTGAACTCGTTTCCTGTTAGATGACAGCTGATTTCAGTGATAATATCATAGGTGGCTGTTATATTTATCTGTTTGATATTTGCTAAGACTTTTCCTCGATAAGCCCACACGGATTGGGTAAAATTTTCCATCTTCTATACCTTTGGCAAGGAGTTCATAGAACTTCTAGCCTTGACCACACTTCGTAACCTTCCTGATAGCTATGTGCGTTGGTTCTTGGTTTGTGCTTGTACTCGTGGTAAGGTCTTTTGAGTCTGGGGCATCGTTGGTGTTTTGCCTCTGCGTATCGAATCCCTTTGTTTTCGAACTCGAATACCTTATACTTCAAACTTGGTTACTAAAAGGTCCCATTTTGTGGCCTTGTTAGGGAAATCAATTTTTATTTTAATGTTTATTGACATTGTCTGAATTATATAAAAATTATTAACGACTTTTGAGTTTAGTCTTCCCTTATATTATGTAGAGAAGTTGACGATTAGGATAGGGTTTTTGGTAGAATAATGGCCCTTTCGTGTCTCTTTCAGACGCGTTTTTGGAAAAGTGGATTTGTTTTGGTTAACTAGTACTACGTGTTAAGAAATCCGATAAGGAGGTAGTGGTAAACTCCTTGGTTAAAACCAAAACTATAGTTGTGTTCTTTTAAGGGCATCAAACCCATATTACTTTGAAGCCCCCCTGGAAGAATTGGATAACGTCATTTTTTTGCTTCGCGCCTACGATCATAATTAGTACGCTTTGTCTTCTCTTGGACCCCTTTAGTTGGATGGAGTAAATTTTGGATTCCAATCACGTAAACCATAGGATTACATGAAGGAGATATCAACACTCTTGACTTTCTTGTTCCCAACCCATAAGGTCTTACCTTGATTTATGTAATTTTGTTCTTACTAGTATTTGGATTTTCTCCTTGTTGGATGATTTAGTTTTCTCTCTCATGAGATTAATATTGGAGTTGTGAGTTGTGTTTTAATCCATTTCTGAATTTAGAATATTCCTTTCTTGATATTGTTAATTGTTAGCTTACTATTGCATTGTGTAGCCTTAACATGCTCAGTTCTTGCGAACTGACTTTAGTTAATATTTGTGCGAGATGGATTATGCGAGTAGACTAGAAGAAAAGAGTGTAAAAGTTTCATCGTACCATTATGAAGTTCCTTGTAAAAATGTCCAATGTGTTGTAAATTGTGTAACATTGCTTGTAAAGAGAGTTGATATGACCTCTTGCCTTGTATTGTTTGGTAATGGTGAAATAAAGTGTCTTGTTCTTGTGTAGTTAAGCTTGAAATTATCCTTGTGAGAAATGGCTCTCAATCTTTACATTGATATGAGTATTGTAAAACTTTGATCTTGAGAATAAATTGTTAAGTTAAATCTTTCTAAGACTTAGCGACAATATTTTATAAGTAAAGTAAAATGAGTCGGTTAACCCTTAAAGAAGCTAAACAAAAATAATAATTTTATATTCAACAAGTAAATGTAAAGGTGATCTATTTGAAATCAAATACTTCCATGAGTGATCAAAATGAAAACATCCTTTGTGAAGTAAACATTTATAAATTGATACCCCTAGCTAAACTAGCGAACACTATCCCTTTGGGGTGAACTCTTAAACAAGCTCAAAGGAAAACAATGATTAATTTCTGGAAGATATTAAGATTTAGTAAGTAGGAGAAGACTTTAAGTGAACTACTCTACAGTGTTTAAGAAATTAACTTAGTTGGTGAGATGAATTTGTGCGAACCATATATTGATTCCTTCTGAAAACTTAAGTCATGAGCTAAAGGGTGTCTTACCAAAATAAATAAACCCTAACCATTTCTTACTGTGGCTTGCCCTAGCTGTGAGTGTGTCATGTGGTTGGACTTCCATGTTGTCTCGTAAAAAAGAAAAATAAATTATCCTTGATAAGTGTGAACGTTTCCGTGCTGACCTTGTGGTCTTCCCCGTAACAAATGGTTCCAAGTGTTGGTTGTAACCTTGTGACGACATGTTGTGTCGTGTTGAGTCAAAGCAAGTCAAAAAAATTTTTATCCTGTATTTCACTGTGTTGTTCTTGTGTTGGTATTTTTGGTGCGTTACATAGTTGAGACCATGGTCCAAAGTGTAATAGAAGCCATCCATGACACATGGCCTAAGACCACTTGCCTCTAGAACAATGACTATTACACACCAGTCTCACCGATGCATGCTCCCCTCCATCTTGGTGATACGTGAATGACGCTCCCATATCTAAAGCACTAGAAATCGTCTCTGTAAAATTAAATCCACTCATAAATTACTAATAGTTCCTCTAAAATTCTATTTATCCTTTTTAGAGTTAACCCAAAAATCCTAAATTTTCTTCCGAGTGCCATCATTTCGGCACTTTCCTATCTATCCTTCGTTTGCCTAGTGCCTCGACACACCCTTTGGGCCATGTACACAACCCTTTCAATGCATGCGCGTGCACATAACTACTAAGGGTGCTTACACCATCAATTGTGTCCCTGCGTGTGCATGAGCTCTTTTTGTGTGTGTTACTCTTTAGTGTGTGCATGGCCATGCACATGTATGCCACATGCATGTGTACATGTGTGTGTTTGAGTGTACTGTGCATGCACGTATCCACCCCGAGGTGCTGCGCCCCCAATTAGATACCTACGCCACCTTTAGTGCACTGTGCCTATGCGTGCACACACCGACGTGACCCCTAACCCTAATTCCTGATTCTAAGGCATTGATTACAAAAATTGACAAGGAGGGTTCGGATACTCATAAAGATGCCATCGTTAGTGTGCCGCTGCTACCTTGATTGTGTCCGCCTATCTCAATTGGTCTCATGCTATCACCATTGTCCTTGTCATTGTTAGATCCTCACGGTAAAAAATCAGCAGTGGTCGAGTAACAAATGAATTGGTCGTGGTTATTTACCCCCCGGGTGGGGTATATCAAGCTATTTTCACCACCGGGAGGGCTTGGAGGCTCGTTTTGACTACCATTTTCTCCTCTGTTCACCGTTGAATAATTATTTTAATAAAATAATTATTTTTCTTTTATTCTTCACCGTATTGGGACATTTTTTTACCGTCCAATACCCCTTCCTTCTCATTAGGAATTTTTTTTTGTTGCTCCTAGGAAATTTTTCTTCTTCTCCACACTCTTGTAAATAATTATTCTTGTTCATTTTTCCACTATACAGGGACATTATTTGTCGCCTGTTGCTTCTTTCTTCCCCTGGGGCATTTTCTTTTGCATCTAGGCACTTCCTTCTATTTATTCTATTTTCTTCTACTATCCACCACATTTTAGCGAAAAAAAAAAAAAAAACAATATATATATATATATATATATCACTTCAAAAATCCAAAAATAGGGAATTTTTTTTCACAAAATCCTAAACAGTAAAAAATCTACAAAAATAGGTAACCTGCTTATTATGGCTGAAACTTGTGTCTTGTGCATGGTATTCTTTCCATATCCTATTGGTTTGTTTCACATCTTCCCTGATTAATATGACTCGCAGATTTCCAGATTCACAACCATTCACAAAGCTAGTTGATTGCTTCGTGCATGCGTACTCTGGGGCAAGTCTTGTTGCCTAGTGTTGTTTCATTGCATAAATATCTTTCTACTTAGACCCAATGTCCATCACCATTTCCCCTTGCATGTATCCTTGCTCGGAAATCATTTTTAACTCTTTCTATCAATCATGACATGTGGACCTCTTTAGGTTGATAACAAACCATTTGTACAACTGTCTTGACCGTTATTGCCCAGTTGGATATGTGCATTCGTACTTTTTTTCCCTGTTCAATGAGTTTCTTTCCTTCTCGTATTGCATTACATTGTGTATGTTGCATAGAGTTGGCATTTTCAGCAATGGACAATTGTTCATAGTATGGCATTTCATGTCATTCTAATTTTGTCGTATGCTTATATTTTTCATAAGGACCGATGACGTAGATCTTTTGGCAATATGATGACAGTGAAATTGTTCCAATACAAAGGATAAAGGCTAAGTTCTTCTTTCCACTTCTCCATATTTCTTCTACATCACTTTCCTCTCACCCCTAATCTTCTACTTCACTTGGGGCATTCTGCCCCTACCCATTCTTCTATCTATTTCTCACCTTTTTCGATCATCGATCGTCTTCCTTCATCACCCCATCGACACTCAAGGGGGCATCTCTCACTTCTACTAATTTTTCTTATATCCCTTCAAAATTTCATCCATCTACTATCTTTGAAGTGGCGTCACTTACGCCACCCCAAAGAGGGGAAAATGTAGACACCCATAATTATGCCCAAGCAATTTAAATACTTGAATTGTGCTAATTTTCCCTTTCCCACAAATTGGCGACATCTCGCCAAAAGAGCTCATTTTCTCTCATATCGTCATTAATTAATTACACTACACCGACAAATTAAGTTACCTATCCAACAAATACCCTAATTAACAACCTTCCGTTAATAAATCCTCCCTTCTATCTAGACTAATTAATTATTATTAATTAATTAGCTTCCCCTTTCATTAAACCAATAAATCAATATTTAATTGATTTAATCCCCTTCTATAGTCTAAATCATGCTAATATTCCTCTAAAAGCTTCTATAAGCTTGCACATCTATTAATTAAATCATCTTGATTAATTAATGAGCCCCCTTTATCCACATGAGTCACTAAAGGACAAGCTAAACCCCCTTATCCACAACTAACTCAACATCTCTATTATCCCACATGCAAAGTGATGTAGAGATTGCTTTACCAATGGGCCATATAAGAGCCCTCCTCCTACCTTTACACTTACACCTAAATTCCTTAAGAAGAAAAAAGCAAAGCACATAGCAAATAGACTATAAGCTTCTTTGTTATTCTTGAAGAATCCACCATTTTAAGATCTAAGGCTCTGCTTTCTTGCGTTGCATCCATCCAAGTTTTGAAGTCATATGGAGATATTTCAAATGGTCTTAGAGTCATGATTTGACAAGACTCCATTCTTAAAAACCTTGAGATTCAAACATATAATCAAACATTTTTGATTTCTAAGGATCTAAGTAGGTTCATTTCATTTTTAACATTCAATAGAGATAGAAATTAATGGATTAACATGTTAGTTTGAATATTTTATTCATGTTATAATGCAACGATATTAGTAGGTTAGTTTTTCTTAATCTCTAAGCATGATGGTGCATTGAATTTGATTTAGCTTGGTTATAGGACTACTAGGTGTTAGTTCTAACTTTCTTAACCTTGCTAACAAATACTTTTGTTATCATCGAATCACAAGACACCGCTATGTTTATACAAGTGCATATACTTGAACGCACCTTGTATGATTGGATAACATGGGTACTATCTCCAAGTTGTGGGATTTGCTACTTGAGATAGACCTCCAGAGAAAGCTGGTTCTTGTTCCTAAACTACCTGCCACAAGCTACTCTAATGCAGGGGAAGCTAACTATTCTAATTTAAATTTTTAAGGGACCAGGGAGAGAGAATGCATAAAATGAAAGCCTACACTAAATCGGTGATACACCAGAAAGGGAGGGTTTGAGAGTAGTCTTCAAATGCATGAAATACAGAAGCAAAGTGCACACTAGAAGAGGTGATGACAGTTCTCCATAATCTAGAAAAACGCATTTACAACAATATTTCGAACATACACAATGATAATGGATCCCTGTAAGAACATAATAATAGACACAATATTCTTGTACTCAATTTTGAAGGGGCAAGAAGAATACAAGAAAATATAGCAGGGGAAGATGCATCCACAAACTTATATCTTATTGCTTCCTGATACGCACAGTTCAATCGGTTACAAGAAAAGGGCCTGGATCACC
Organism: Taxus wallichiana var. yunnanensis; assembly: GCA_018340775.1. Lineage (NCBI taxonomy): Eukaryota > Viridiplantae > Streptophyta > Pinopsida > Cupressales > Taxaceae > Taxus > Taxus wallichiana. The sequence goes on from CM031242.1 coordinate 970,382,896, forward strand.
ATGCAAGGATTCCAAAACAAGGGCCTACAACACATTATCTTCATAAAGAAATTTTGGCAGAGCTTTGCTACAAAAACTACCTGCCTTACTGATGAGCCCAACACTCCGTTTATAGAAAAAATGAGAAGAAAGAGAGAAGGGAAAAATGGAAATCCAAAAATATTTCCTTCAACCACTTGTAAGAGGTATTAAATGGAATAAAATGATTATATATTACTTACAAAAGGCTCCCCATACTGTTCGGGTGTTGCGGCGAGAGAAAGAATGATGACCATGCCTCTTAATTGCACTCCCAACCACCAAATAAAACCCCTGTTATGAACCCGGCCACGTTTTATAAAATTATCTATCAATATCTCATAAAATATTGAATTTATTGATTGACGTGTGTCGGGATTGAATCCATGATTCCAACGGTACCAATTTTGTGTGATTTCATTGAGAAATGCAAAAGTTATGGCCTTAAGTACAGTGAGCTATTTTGGGTCAGCGGGCGTTTTCTGTCATTTGACGGGAATGAGAATTAATTGACTCGAGCTGAATATGTTTTTTTGGCATAGAGGACATCGTGCTCATTCCAGAAAGTCAAATTCTATGAAAATCGGAGCTTAGAGTCAAAAGTTATGGCTGTTTGAAGTTTCACCGGTCAAACGTTGACTTTTCTTCTTTGTTGCAGCTATTTCGGAAAATCGACCGATTCGCGTCCCACGCATACTTTTGTCCCAGCTGTCCTAGATGCATTCTCCCACATCAGCCGATTTGGGATTCCTTGTCCCCTTTTGTGGCCTTTACACCTTTTCGCGTCCTGTGCGTACTTTTGTCCCAATTTGTCCCAGGACAAAAATCTCCGAATTGCATGAAATGGACCGTCTTGCGGCAAATTGGCCGATTCACGCCCGCACGTACTTTTGTCCCGACTGTCCCAAACCACGTGAAACAAAAAACTTGAAGATTTTTCTTGCTTTTGGCCATTTCAGCTTTTCACGTCCCTCACGTCCCGACGTCCCAACTATCCCGCGGACCGCTTGGGACAAAAATGTCTAACTTAGCTGATTTTTTTGTATTTTGGCCCCAAGCTTGGTACGACGAACCTCAGTACAACCCGCACTGGTACAACCTGAACCCTTCAGATCGAAATGCTTTAAAACAATCCTGCAACCTTATTTTTGCATTTTTTCCATTTTTCCTAACTCGTTGGGATTTCTTCTTGGATGGGAGAGTTAGAAAGAAGCCGAGGGGACCCCAAAACATGATTTTGGGCCTTGAATAAATCTACTTGCTCAGGACTGAATAATTTGATGCATGTTATCAAAATTACCTTGAGGGTGAATTTTGGATAACAACTTTTAAATAGAAATAATGTGTTAGTATAAAATAAAAACAATGCAAATCAACATGTATAAAATTGTCCACCATTGCCAGCTAGCATATCATTATCCAACATATGAATAACAACATATCGATAAACCAAATGTCTATATATTCTATCTTGTGCTAATCAAAATATAAAAATCATAGTGGATAAGTGTCGAAGAAGAGTGGGCATTACATTAACAAACGATGGTCAATATAGAATAACAAAATGTAGTCTTGTATTATTCATCATAATATTACTATCAAATTTTCTACATTATTTATTAACTTAGAAAAATAATTTTAAACCATTAATTTCTTAGTAAAAATGAATTCGAAAGGAATATATTAGTTTTGTTATCTAATAACATATTTATTATCGAATTTCTCTCTCGATGGATTTTAAAGATTCCCTAACATCTTTCCCTAACCATAAATAAAAATATCTCTCTTTTCTCATGGAAACTATAGAAATCTTGGTGACGATGATGAGAGCGATGACTGTAAAAATGAAACCCTAGTGTGGAAGATTGGATTGATGGTGGCGGGGGTTGAGAGAACTTCCTACCTAGTAAAGACATTCTCTCCGGCCCCGTTCTCAAAAGGATGTAGGAAACTTCGGGGGTTTAAAAAGAAAGAAGGTGGCATCTAGATGGCATGAGTTATAGGTTGTAGAGTATTCCTTGCGATGGAATATGCTCTCCCATGTTTCTATGAAAACCTTGAATTTCTACGGTAGGGTGACATGTATTTGTATTGGCATAACATTAGCAGATGTAGGAAATAATGGTGGTTCTAGTCATGACAGCCCTATTGCTGCCTCTGTACGCATCCTGCCACACCATTGAATAAAAAAATCATTTCGAGAGGTGGTTTAGAAGGGCCCAAATTTTTCAACCATGACCTCCGCCTCTAGCACTCTGTGTGTGAACTTTGGAGATGATGTGACAAAATCCACGTCTTATTTCCAAGAGTATGGTATTATCCATCGAAATTTAGTGGATGGTGGACCACATCACCAAATCCATGTGTGGATTTAAAAGTGTTCGCTTTATTTCCTCGAAGGCTAGGTAGACATTTACCATTTTTCTAAAGGATTTTTATTATGGTTATCACTAAGCATTGCGATAAGAATTCTATAACTAAACTATTTGGATTCCACAACCTCACAACTGGATTTTGAAACCCTAGTTCCCATCTTTCAACCCTCTTATTGAAAAATTTTCAACTAAATCAGTTTGGATTAGAATGACACATTCCCCCTTTAATTTTGGGTGATAAATTACCTCGTTTCCATACAAAAACTTTGGGAAATTTCATCAATGTTGATACCAATACCACTTTTTCTATCCACAAAACCTATGTTCGGATGCTTATTGAACTAGAAACTTCAAAGGAACTTCTCACTAATATTTATCTCAAATTCTAGGATAGAACTTGGACTCATCTCCTTGATTATGAAGGGTTACCCTTCAAATGTAGAAGATTTTTTTGCTTTAGGGCGTATTGTTACATATTATCATGTTGGGAGGAAAAGTATGTGGGATATACTTGGTGGAAAGATTCCCTCCCATGTCATACTATGATTAATAAAAATATAGAAAGTGCACCTAATTTTAATTTTGTTTTAGAGGATTGTGTTCTGAAAATTTTATTAGGGATCTATGGAACCAACAAACACGCTAATTCCCGATAAAGAGACAAAGGAGAATGTGCCCCCTACGTCTCCTATAAATGATAATTCATATATACCGCTTAATTATTTGGAATTTCTTCTTCTGTTGAGGATGACACGAAGGAATGAAAATTGGTTCATAACAAAAGAAAAATTATAGAAAATACAATGTTCCTAACTAGTTGTTCTTTTTTTGCGGTGCGGGGATGTTATTTTCTCTTTTTTTTTTTACACGGTGCTTATGGTTATATATTGGATCTTAGGCCTTTTTGTACATGGGTCAGGTCCTAGTAAAAAAACCCTATTTACCCTTATCCAAAAAATATTTATTATCCAATTTACATAATAATTATTAAAATTTTAAATTTTAATTTTAAACAACAATAATTTTCTTTAAAAATGTAAAGCATTGTAAGTGTACATTGATTTATCTATAGCTATTTTCTATAACATAAACTATTTTAATAATACATAATTGGAAATGCTATCATATTAGGCTAGTTGTTAGGTGATAATGTCCTTAAAATCTTGTCAATTGTTACGTATTAAATCCCTTAAATCTTGGAAAATTTGAAGCATTAAAATTGACATTTGTATGAGTAATGTATTTTAAAGTGTAGATGTTTGACTATTAGCATTGTGTATGTGAGAGATGTATTATAAGTCAAATATGTTGTAGATGTAATCGTGGCGGTGCATGTATTCTACACTATTATAAGAAACTGTAGTTTTTCTTTCTTAAAAAAATTATAATGAAACAAAGATACTTTCCATTATGTTTTTGTGTTTGAGAAAGAGTTCAAATGCTTCTCAACTACAAGCAAACAAATGACACTCAAAATATCGATCTTCTTTCATTTTTAAAACTCATTTGTATTTGTTTTCTTTGTAGCAAACAAGTTATTAATGGATTAGATTTAATATTCTAATCAACTTCATCATTTCAGGAAGGAATTTTATATTCCATATGTTTCTTCTTTTTCCACACATGGCCAAGATTTAATTACTTGAGTTTTCATATAAATGATGTGTTTTCTTTATTTCACACATATTAATATGTTGAATTTGTTATTCATTTAAAGGATTTTTGATTGATTTTTAGTTTATACACGAAATTGTATATATATATACTAATTTTAATATATTGGTTTAGTCATAAATAAATGAAGTCAATTTATCATACATTAAGGAAAGTAAAAAAATAGATAAAATAACATAAAATTAAAATATTTAATTTATCAAAAACTTATAATCATTATTTCTGATTAAAAGGTAAACATGAGCATACGATTTTTAGTTAATCATGCGTCTAATTTAGGAATGAAATCATTCCTTTAATTCTGAATGAGATATTATATGATAACGTTATATATAAGATATTCCCAAGAAGATAAGGGGTGTTAAATCATTATTATGTATTATAATATTAATAAAGTTTAAAGGTGTTTAAATGAAATGCATGTCCATTTTGAAAAGCTAGTTTCTTGACCCTTTAAAGGGGATAAATTCATTCAAATGAGATGTGTATGAAATGTGGATTTTTAATTAGAGAGGATTTGACAAATCTTTGAGATGATTTTGTTCTTTCCAAGACATGGAATTAAGATTTTTGGATGCTCTTAAATGAGAGATGTTTGACTCTTTGACCTGATTTGGTTCTTCAATACTATAGTATTTATATACTTAATGGATGTTCATTAACTTTGGTGAGATTTACAAATCCATGAGTGTTATTATTTACAATGAAAACTCATAAAAGTGTTAGTTAAGTAAATGAAGCAATATATGGTTATAAAGGTACATTATTATGGAAAGGATAACCTAGGTGGATTAAATGATTCAACAAAAGTAATCAAAATAAAAACAAAGTTCAAGGATATGTTGATCTAGGACCGTCAAGTTGTCTAAGAATGGATTCCAAATCCTTACCATACCATATGGTTTTAGATAGGATGATAGTGCATAAATTTTGAAATATGTATCATCATATGAGGAGGTGAAATACTAAATGTATGCATTTATATTCTAAATTTGATGACACATTAGTGTGTTAAAAATTGAAGCTAGGAGAAGCATAATGAGATGTACTATTTGATGATAGAATGCCAATATTTGTCTTAGAAAATGAACATTGTCACCACTAACAGATTCAATAGGTAAATTGTAAAATTTGAGTGCTTACAAGAGGTTAGGAAAATCCTTCATATTATGATGCTTAGAAGGAGAGTGTGCACAAATCGGGGTATGATTCATGTGATAAAAATGGAAGATAAATTTACAAAATTAATTTTTCATATGATGAAAGTTAAGAATTCGAACCAACAAATAATGTTAGTTTTTCTATTAAAATTTACAAGTTTAATTGTATTAAAAAATCATTTTCAAGTATAATGTAAAGTGTATGCGGGTTCCCAGAGATCAAGGAGATATCATTGAAATTTTATAATTATAGTTTCAAAGTTTAAGTGGGTTCCCAAATCTATGAGACGGTGATGAAATTTTGAAATGCAAGTAACCAAAGTCTTCAAGAATATAGATAAAATGGTATAGTAGATTTTGATTAAAAATAAAATATTTTTCCATATACATTTAATAATTGCATAAATATGCATGTTGTTCATTACTAGTAATTGCTTTAAATAAAAACTAGAATGGATAAAAAAATAGAATTATGTTCTAGAGAAAATGTTTTACAAAAACAAACACACGATGAGGCCCAAGAATAAAAGTATTTGTAATCCATGTTATTAAAGGAGGTTTGAATCAAAATAATTTGGTAGAATAAAATACAAAAAAACATGGTGAACATGGCTTAATAGTAATATATTTGAATTAGTTCCTACCATTACTACTAGTAATATAGGTTGAAATGTAGTTTTTAATTTTACGTTTATTAAAATATAAGTGCATATGTCATCTTGTATTAAAATGTTTTGTAATTTAATGTTGTATGTCTCATTATAATGGTTAGTGTAGGTTGAGGTGTCTTGTGGTGGTGTTAAATAATTTAATAATTAAATGTTTTATAGGACATCAAAACTACTTGTATCGATTGAGGTGTTTGGTGGTTAAATGTAATATATCATGTTACACTAAATTATCTAGTAGTTCAATATTATATGTCATGTCATAATTATATAATATAAGTTTACATGTTATTTAGTTGTATTTTTTTTTTGAAAATAAGGGTTGATATGTCATGTTATATTAATTTTTGTAAATTCTATATTTGTGTCACAACATAATTATAAGAATTTGCTAAGTTGTATCTATAGGTTAATAAACAAATATGTAAAACTAGCATTTCTTGTAATGAATAATTATTATAATTAATTGGTTGAACTATTCCATAATAATACCTAAAAGAAAATTTAAGTTATTAACTAATAAAGAAGAATATGAATGCATCACCTATTTTTAAATAAAAAATATGAATGACAGAGATTTAGGACATAATAAATTCAAGATATAATAAATTAAACAAATTTTTATATGGAAACGAATATGAACTAATAATAACCAATTAAACCTAACCAACAATATGTTGTCTTGCAAATGTGTAAAGGGGAAAATTGCAAGTTTTCAAGAAATACAACTTTCTCCTATCTCAAAGTTTCCATGTTTTGATCATACTTGTTAACCAAAATAAGCTCCCTCTTATTTTGGGTTAACTAGCTTCCTTTTGTGCCTCAGTCAAATTTTTACACATTTCAGGCACTCAAAATTTCGGGTATTGCTTCATCAGATAGATAATTCTTTCCCCTTTCCAGAAAGGTAAGGAAGTCCTCCTAACTCCTTGTATTTTGCAAGTTATGGCTCGGCGGAGTTTGGAGGGGAAATTTTCCCTAGGTGGGCCCGCGGAGGTAAGGAGGAAATTTTGCCAAGGAAATTGGCGGGTTGGCGGAGGCGTGGAGAGAAATTTGACACTTAGCCTTTTGGCTAAAAAATCAAAGGTAAAAATTTCACCCACAAGCCCACAAAGGAGAATGGAGAAAAATTGATTAAGTCCCGCATTTAATCACAAGGCGCCACATGTCCATTCATCGGCGGGGATCGGGGCATCGGAAGTATTTTTGGTTTTTTGCCAAAACCATAAAAGCAAAAGGTGAAATGTTGGACCACATCTCCACATCGAATCAGAAGGTGCCACATGTCCACATCAGCAGTGGAGGTTGGGTGGCAGAGGACTTTGGGAAATTTTTCCTTTGTGGGCAAAAAGGCAAAATGTTATTATGAAGCCTACGGATGAACCAGAAAGCACCATGTGTCATCGGGTTGGTGGGGGCATGGAGATTTTGGGGAAAAATTTCCCAATTTGAAAAAAGAGGGAAAAAGGTCAAATTTTGGCCCGTAGACCCGAATTTTGCCCTAATTTTGCTAGTTTTGCCCTAAATCTTCAAGAGGCCATATCTTTCGATCTAGAGCTCAGATTTTCACATTTTTGGTATCAATGGAAAGCTAGTGAAATTATCCACATGATGAAAACTTCAATTTTAAATTTTGATGGAGTTTTGTGGAAGAAAATCAAGAAAAAATCTTTGGCATGCAAAAAATGCAAAAACATTTCCCTCGACTCTGCTCTAATGATCTCCTGCCACGTGGATGGCCCGATTTCAAAGCATTAGGGCCAAGGATCAAATGGTTCATATGAAAACTGGAAAATTGAAATATAAAATGCATTTTTACTCGCAGAAAACTCTTTTTTGGCTTGTCAGAAGCGTTTTCTTTGCAGTAGAGGAATCTAGAAGAGGGGAAATGATCAGATTTGTTTGTAATGGCTTTGGGTCAAGAGATTTCATGGTGTTTCAAAGTCTTTGTGAAAGAGAAATCGAATTTGGAAACTAGAAGCATGTTTTTGTGAACAGAGGACAAAAATGATTGTTAGTCTTCTTGTATTGTCCTCCTCTGCATTTTTTCTTCTATTCCCACTCATTGTACAAGTTTCAACTCTAAGATCAATAAAAAGGAAGGAATTTTATGTCCCCTCAATGGAAAAATCAATTGGTGCTTTGTGACCAGTGTGTTTTATTATTTCTTATGCTCATAAATTGTAAATTTGTCTTTCTTCTATTAATTAATGCATGTAATGAAACTTCCAGTTGATGTGTGTGGGCATCTAACACTCTACTCACAAGATTTATTTTCTCCTCGTTCATTCTCACTGCCTCACCTTTCTCAGATTGATTTTTGCTATAACAAGGAGTTGTTATTATTGCTATAGGGACAGTGGAATGTTCCTATGGATCTCTAGTTGAAAAACCACCATAAATCCACTTTGGCTTTACATGCTAAACAATGGTAGTTGCACCATTCAAATGTAGAGGGACTTAGATTCCCATAGCGTTGGCCTGAAATCCACAAATTTTTCCATAAGACAATTTTTCTCACCAACAGTTTTGGCGCCCCTTTGGTAAAGGCGAGTTGCAGCGTCTACACCAAAAATGAGCACAATGTTTTTAAAATATCATTAAGTTTTCCTTTGAATTCTGAAATTCCTTGTGATCCAAAAATACAAAAATATTCAAATAGAAGAGTTCTACAAATTGAGCAGCCATATGAAGCAGCATGGATGTAGCTTAAAATTCTTACAAATCCTTCTATAAAACCTTCTTTTCTCTTTCGAGATCCGGAGGAAATAATTTCAGGCCGAAAGAGGTTACTTGGCATATTTGGCAAAGTTTAGATCATCTCACCATTGCTACAAAATTGGATTCTGAAAAAGAAGACAAACACAAATTCCAGCACCTCCAGAGAAGATAATAAACTTTCAAGCTAGCTGATAGAAGGTATACTCACTAGCTGAGGAAAGGAGGAGTGATTGACCCTACTTTTGAGGAGTTGGAGAGAGAAGAAGTAGAGGTTATAGCTCGGTTTGACAGAGAGGAAGAGATTAGAGCTCAACTTGAAGAAATTGCAAGACTCCAAGCTGCAGCAGAGGAGAGAGAGGCAGCCTTAGCTAACCAAGAAACCAAAAATAGAAAATGAATAGGTGACCATGAACATGAAGCACGTAGGCCTATTGTGCCATGGGGAAGAAACACATGCCCGCTTTCCCTCCAACAACCTCTTCATGATCTACCAAGAGGCTCTAGAAAGAATTTTCCCAAATTCAGGGGAGATGGTTCTCAACTCCCTGAAGAACATGTAGCAACATTCATCACTGCTTGTGGTGTATTAGGAGTTGAGAATGAAGATGTGTCAGTCAGACTATTTGTGGAATCACTTTAGGAAAAGGCTGTTGAATGGTTTTACATGCTTCCTGCAAGATCTATTACTAGTTGGGAAGATATTAGAAGAGAATTTGAAAATAGATTCAAGAGCACTAAAGATGGTCAAGATCTGCACATGTAATTATTCCAAATAAATAAGGAAAGCTCTGAATCCATGAGGGACTTTGTCACAAGGTTTGATAGATTGACAAGAAGAATCCTTGCAGATGTGCTACCTCCCGAGAACAACCTGAGAATATTCTTCATCAGTGCCTTGCCATCAAAAGTTGGTTTCTTCCTTAGAAGAGCCCAACCAAACACACTGAGGGAAGCTCAAGAATTTTCCATTGAAACTGATGATGAATCAATCCTCTCTGGAAAGGTGAAAGGCCCGAATAGGAAGTAGAAGGGTCAAAGATTTGCTTCAGTAACTATAGATCCTATGTTCTAGAAAATGGCAAATGATCTGGTTTCCATGAAGAAATAACTGTCCTAAATGACAACGAGAAATTCTTTAAGGAGGCCAAACTTCCCCTATAGAAAAATAATTACACCACCTCCTCGCTAACTTGCTCTTAAAGAACCTCCTGTCAATGCTATCTGTGACACCAGAGAATCAAGAGAGGATGCTGAAATTGATGAACTTGAAGGAGAAATAGCAGAGGATTACAAAGGCTACCTCAAAATTTAAGAAGTTGATATGCACAATGGCTTGTTCAAGTTTTTTGATGATGGGGAAGAAGAAGAGGAAGCCCCAAGATTCTCATATGTTGTCTTCACTTGAGCTCAATCCAAGAAAGATACTCTACCCTATGTGACTCAAAAGGAAAAGAAAACTAAAGAAGATCCCACTCCAATGAGCCACACAAAAGAAGATCATTAGGAGCGGCTCACCATTACCACCCTAAATGGATTTAGCCAAAATGAACCGAGGCCAAATTGCTGCTAGAGATCGAGGTTGTTATATCTAGTAAGTAACCTTTTCCTTCTTCTATCTCAAAAGTTATTAAAAACAATCCTCCCTCCAATAAAGTCTATCCTAAGTCAGCTAAAACTTAGACCATAGCTTCACCTTCACCTCCTTCTAAGTTGATGGCCTCGCCCTTAGAAGACAATCCAATTTCCAAGTCATCCAAAGTTCCTCAAAGAACCTTACCATGTAAACCTTCCCTCACTCCAGGAACTTCCCTCTCATCCAAAATTGTCCCATTTGATTTTGTGGAACATGCAAGTAAGACCAAAGTGCAGCTCTCAGAGATTGAATACTTGTAAACACACCTTGCTCAGTTTGATAGACTAATCAATGTTGTTTAGAGCAACAGTTCTATACCCTTAAGTTTAAATTCTAAAGGTTTTCTCCCGACACCATCTACACCACCTACTCAAAACATGATGGCCATAAGTGATTCCAAAACAGATAAGGTGGAACCCTTCTACTTGTCTCTTCTCATGAATGGTTTTGAGCTCAACAATTACATCGTTGAATCCAAAGCTTCTGATAATGTAATGCCACTCAAAGTTTCCAATGCTCTGAGCCTGAAACTAACTAGAGTTAACAGAGCTTGTTACTCAATGGAATCTAAGCAAGTACCACTAGTAGGAAGGATAAAAGATGCACAAGTGGCTTTGGCTAAATACCCTGATAAGAAAGTACTTCTAACCATCTTAGTGGAAGACATTCCAACATCTTTTGGCATGCTCTTGAGCAGAAGTTTTTGTAGAGACCTTGGTGGGGAGATAAAGATGGATTGGACCTCTATAACTATTCCAGTAAAGGGTGAGATGAAGAAGCTGCTTCCGGTAAGAAAAATGAAGTTTACAGTAAGAAGTTCCAATGACCCTAGAGCTAATATCTTCTTTCAATATTGTGGATTAGGAAACTATTTCCTTACTTCATAATGAGAAGAAGGCTTGCAACTTTCCTTGAAATCAGAGAAAGATCAGGTTTGGACTATGGAGTTTGATGGAAGCCATTCCAAAGTAGGCTCAGGGGATGGTGTTGTGTTGTACTCTCCTTCCAATGTGATGCATCCTTTTGCATACAAACTATAGTTTGACAACACCAACAATACAACAGAATATGAAGCTCTCCTCTTGGGCATAAGTGTAGCAGAAGACATGGGAATAAAAAAGTGAGATGCCTTGGTGATGCAGAAGTGATAGTGAAGCAAATCTGCTAGCAATACTAGGTGAAGAACCCAAGGCTCAGGCATTATAGGAATAGAGTGTGGGATTGCATTGAATTCTTTGATGCATTCTCTATTGAAGCCATCCCAAGACAACAAAATGAAAGAGCTGATTCTCTTGCAGTATCAACATCCCTATTGACTCCTCATCCTTCTTTTGGCAAGGAAAAATAACCATTGAGATGGTTTTTAGACCAAGTGTACCTGATAATGCAGATCACTGGCAAGTTTTCAATGACGACAATAAGATTTTAGCCTTCTTGGAGCAAAGAGACAACTTCAATAATCTCTTCTTTGAGGGAAGTGTTAATCCACATAGAGAAGTTGTGGCTGAAGATGCATCAGATGAAATTGAAAGAGTGGATGATGAAGGCATGATTAGATTGAAAGGTAACAAGATCCCCAAAGGTCTAGTCTCTCTAGAGGACCTGTTTGAAAAGCATGATGATTTATTCATGAAAAAGAAAAGCTATCTTCTCACTTCCCATCTGATTTTGATAAGGAAAACATTGGGACTTCTAAAGATCCAAGGATGGTAAACATTGGAAAATGTGGCTCACCTAAAGAGAAAAATAAGTTTGTTTCTTTGCTTAAAAATTACTCTAATGTGCTTGTCTACTCTTATGAGGAGCTGAAATATTTTTAACCGAAGGAAATGCATCATTCCATTCCTCTACGAAGTAGGATGTTAAGCCCTTCAAGCGAGAAGTAAATACCCTATAATCCAAATATTGTTGATGTTATCAAGGAAGAATTGAACAAGATGCTGAATGCCAGAATCATTTTCTGCATTCACCACTCAACATGGGTGGCCAACATTTTACTAGTCAGAAAGAAAAATGGGGAGATCAGAATATGTGTAGATTTCAGAAATCTAAATTAGGCATCTCTCAAGGACAATTACCCTCTTGCGATCATGAATCATATCCTACAAGTAGATACTAGATCTGAGATGCTCTCTTTTATCGATGGCTTCTCAGGGTATAATCAAATTAAAGTGGGTGAAGAAGATTATAGCAAGATGGCTTTCACAACTCCTTGGGGTACATTTGCTTATAACAGGATGCCTTTTGGCCTAATCAATGCAGGAGCCACCTTCCAAAGAGCCACGGACATTACTTTCAAAGATATCAAGCATTGCATTTTCATATACTTTGATGACTTAAGCGTGTTTTCAAAGAAGAGAAGTGATCATATTTTCCACTTGGATCAAATTCTTGCAAGATGTAGAAAACATGGCATTTCTCTAAATCCCAAGAAGTGTATCTTTGGAGTCACGAAGGAAAGTTTTTGGGACACATCGTGAATAAGCATGGAGCACATATTAACCTTGAGAGAGTAATTGCTATTCAAGCACTATCTCTTCCCACTAGTAAGAAAAGAGTGCACTCATTCTTTGGGAAAGTAAACTTTCTTCACCGCTTTCTCCCCAAATTTTCTAAACTAACAAAGTATATCACCTCTATGATGAACCCTCAAATAGGTTTCAGATGGAGTAGTGAAGGAAAATAAGCATTTGAAGCAATCAAGAAGGCCATTTCCAAAGCTCTAACGCTAATATCTCCAAATTTCAGCAAGGAATTCATCATGTACTGTTATGCCTCAGAGAACACTCTTTTTATTGTCCTTGTTCAGAAGAATGATGAAGGATAAGAAACACCTATTGCTTTCATGAGCTTCCCTTTGAAGAAGTATGAACTAAATTACATTCAATTAGAGAAGCATGCATACGTAGTGATCAAGGCCATGAAGAATTTCAGATTTTACATACTCAACTCTCACACTATGGTGATGGTCCCGAAAGTACAATCAAGTCCATTTTGACACAACAAGATCCCAGAGCCAAAAGAGGAAATTGGATTGAAAGGATCCAAGAGTATGACTTGGAGATTAATCCCTCTAATATGGTTAGAGGAAATGGTTTGTGCAAGTTGATTGCTGAAGATGAATCTCTCAAAGTTTATCTTGGAGAAAGAGATGACACTTGCCCAACCTGCTCAGAAGATTGCCCACAAGTTCTCTTTGTGAACACTACAGAGGAATGGTATGCTAGACATCACTTTCTTTCTTACCTATGGGGACTTCCCTCCTCATTTAGATTACAAGAAGTGAAGAAATCTCAGGTTGAAAGCAACCAAATATGTGATTTGGAATCATGCACTCTACAAGAAAGGGATAGATGGCTGTTTTCTCAAGTGTGTTGACAAGGAACAACAAGAAAAACTCCTCAAAGCCTATCATGATCAAGCTTGTGGTGGACACTTTTCAGCCATGGTGACTGCCCACAAAATTCTCAGAGGTAGGTACTATTGGCCTTCTCTCTTTGTTGATGCATAGAATTGGGTTTTGAAATGCAAAGCATGCCAACGATTTGTTGGAAAGCCTCAGCTAGCTGCCTTGCCACTCAGACCCGTGGTGATTGAAGAACCATTTCAACAATGGGGGTTGGACTTTATCGGTGTTCTGAACCCTCATTCAAGTGCAGGGCATTCCTACGTGCTCACCGCCATAGATTAATTCACTAAGTGGGTGGAGGTTGTTCCAACCAAACAGGCTAGCTCTGAAGTTGTCTGCAATTTCATAAAAGAGAATATCATTGTTTGTTTTGGAGTTCCTCGAGAATATTTTAGTAGATAACACTACTTATTTCTCTTTGAAGGAATTGGCAAAATTCTATTATGGCTTCGTGATTTCTCTTGCTCAGTCTTCTGACTCCTATCCTCAAGGGAATGGTCAAGCTGAGTCAAGCAACAAAAATATTGTGACCATTATCCACAAGCTTGTTGATGAGAATCAAAAAAATTGGCACAAAAATTATATGATGCATTGTGGGCTGATAGGATCACTCCTAAGAAGGCAATAGGCATGTCACCTTTTCAGCTACTATATGGAGTTGAAGTAGAGATTCCCATTTCAATTGAAATACTAGCTCTCAAGCTGCTTCAAACAAAGTGGAAGATAGCCAATACAAAGATTCAATTGACAAGAGGATCCTTTTCCTTGAGAAGCTAGAAGAGAGTAGATCCCAGGTAGTGGACAAGAATCAAAGAACATCAGCTGAAAGTGAAGAAGCTCTTTGACAGAAGAGCCAAAGCAAGGGAGTTTAGAGCTGGAGATTTGGTCCTACTTTGGGACAAGAGGAGAGAGCCAAAGGGAAGTCATGGTAAGTTAGATTCTTTGTGGTTGGGTCCATTTCAAATTCAGGAAGCTTGTGGTGAGAATGCATTTCTCTTATCATACTTGTGTGGAACTCCATTGGGATTTCCTAGAAGTGGGTAATATTTGAAGTTGTAACATCAATGAAAGTGAGTTTTCTCTCACCGTACTGTACCATATTTTTGTTGTTTCCCCTTTTCTATTGTGTGTGTTTTGGTTTTTCATGTTTTCCCCTCCTTCCTTTAATATTTTACATGACTTTGCAAGGCCCAATGGATAAGGCACTAGTCAACGTTATATGTTTTGAAACCTGTGATTTTGGATCCTCATGTCATTTCTTCACCTTACTCAACCCAAGCCATATCCCCAAGCTAGAGCCAGCTGTTCTCTTGCAAATGTGTAAAGGGGAAAATTACAAGTTTTCAAGCAAGACAAATTTCTCCTATCTCAAAGTTTCCATGTTTTGATCATACTTGTTAACCAAAATAAGCTCCCTCTTATTTTGGGTTAACTAGCTTCCTTTTGTGCCTCAGTCAAATTTTTACATATTTCAAGCACTTGAAATTTTATGGGTATTGCTTCATCAGATAGAGAATTCTTTCCCCTTTCTAGAAAGGTAAGGAAGTCCTCCTAACTCCTTGTATTTTGCAAGTTATGGCTCGGCGGAGTTTGGAAGGGAAATTTTCCCCAAGTGCACTGCTTGGAAGTAAGGAGGAAATTTTGCCAAGGAAATTGGCGGGTTGGCGGAGGCGTGGAGAGAAATTTGACACTTAGCCTTTTTCCTAGAAAAAATGCAAAGGTAAAATGTTCACTCGTAAGCCCCTAAAGGAGAATGGAGAAAAATTGATTAAGTCCCCGTGTTTAATCAGAAGGCGCCACATATCCATTCATCAATGGGGATCGGGGCATCAAAAGAATTTTTGTTTTTTGCATAAACCATAAAAGTGCAAAGGTGAAATGTTGGACCGCATCTCCACATTGAATCACAAGGTGCCACGTGTCCACATCAGCAGTAGAAGTCGGGATGGTGGAGGACTTTGGTAAAAATTTCCCTTGCGAGGCAAAAAGGGTGAAATGTTATTCTGAAGCCCGCGGATGAACCAGAAAGTGCCATGTGTCATCAGGTTGGTGGGGGCATAGATATTTTGGGAAAAAATTCCCAATTTGAAAAAAGAGGGAAAAGGGTCAAATTTTTGCCCACAGACCGAATTTTTCCCTAATTTTGCCAGTTTTTCCCTAAATCTTCAAGAGGCCATATCTTTCGATCTAGAGCTCAAATTTTCACGTTTTTGGTATCAATGGAAAGATGGTGAAATTATCCACATGATGGATACTTCAATTTTAAATTTTGATGGAGTTTTGTGGGAGAAAATCGAGAAAATGTCTCTGGCATGCAAAAAATGCAAAAATGTTTCCCGACTCCACTCCAATGTTCTCCTGCCATGTGGATGGCCTGATTTCAAAGAAATTAGGGAAAAGGATCAAATGGTTCATATGAAAACTGGAAAATTGAAATATAAAACACATTTTTGCACGTAGAAACTCTTTTTTGGGCTTGTCAAAAGCATTTTCTTTGCGGTAGAGGAATCTAGAAGAGGGGAAATGATCAAATTTTTTTGTAACGGCTTTGGGTCAAACAATTTAATGGTTTTTCAAAGTCTTTGTGAAAGGGCAATCGAATTTGGAAAATGGAAGCACGTTTTTGGCGAGGACAAAAATGATTGTTAGTCTTCTTCTATTCTCCTCCTCTACATTTTTTCTTCTATTCCCACTCGTTGTACAAGTTTCAACTCTGAGATCAATAAAAAAGGAAGGAATTTTATGTCCCTCGATGGAAAAATTGATTGGTGCTTTGTGACCAGCGTGTTTTATTCTATCTTGTGCTCAGAAATTACAAATTTGTCTTTCTTCTATTAATTAATGCATGTAATGAAACTTCCAGTTGATGTGTGTGGGCATCTGACACTCTACCCACAACATTTATTTCCCCCTCCTTCATTCTCACTCCCTCCCCTTTCTCGGAGGCCGATTTACTGCTTATAGCAACGAGTTGCTATTATTGCCATAGGGACGGTGAAGTGTTCCTATGGATCTCTATTTGAAAAATCACCATAAATACACTTTGGTTTTACATGCTAAACAATAGTAGCTGCACCATTCAAATGTAGAGGGACTTAGATTCCCATAGTGTTGGCCTAAAATACACAAATTTGTCCACAAGACAAATTTTCTTTCCAACACAATCAAATGTTGGCATTGTGATGGAGATGTTGATAGGGATAGTGATAAGTGTGATAAAACTAAACTCGTAGTATACACAATACAAGTTGATTTAGAAAAGATATATTTGCAGAATGTAAGGAAGACTATAATCTCGATTAAAATCCCTTAATAACTAAAATCCAGATTTCACCATCTATAATCCTATTATTTCTTCGGATAAGTCATTTATATGAACAACTTATGTATCTACAAATGAGAAAATGGATGTAAATTCCTTGAGGGACACATTATATAAGTTGTTTACGTTGAGAGGAATAATTCATATCATATATAGGGAACATATAAAATTATGGGAGGATTTAAACAAATTAACAAAATATGCAATCACTTGTGTGATAAGGCGAACAAAATATGAGCAGATTTGTAGGGATTCTAATACCATAAGACAAGGGAGGTAGTGAGACTAATTCGTATTTCGTGAATTTATAAAACGATAAATCGTTGTACTTTTTTATTTTATTTAGAATGGTAAAGTATCTAGTGTAAAATTTGACCCTAGCCTTAGGGACCTCCTTGTCCATGTGAGATTTCACTATTTGGAAAATATAATTTTTGTAGAATAGTAAGGGCATTACAAGATATTGGATTCTATTCTAGAGATGGAATTTGATGAAATCGTTGACCGTAATACTTGCTAATATTCGATGAACTTACTATTATCCTCCTAAAAAACTAACTTGGAAGCAATATTTCTTCTTCTTTATTTTAGAGGATCTTTCTTGCCATATGTAGCATCATGTACCTTACCGTAAAGAACACGTTTTCCTCTAAGTAGAAAATATACATGTGTAATGCCCCGTTCAATGTTACCTGAGTTCTTTCTCCAACGATCCTATGATAAGCATGTGAAGGTTGATTGTGTACTCCTGTTGACCATTAGTTAACCGCAAACTTGTCACGAGAGAAGGATTAGCACCCTTCCTCATCATCTTTCCTTCTCATGTTGTTGTTGATGACTCTAGTTGTGGGCCTCCATAGCATCCTTTATGCTTATCCTATTTAAGGCAAATCATGTTCTCGTTTTGTAGAGATTTTCTATCGGTTATTATTTATATGATAAATAATTATTTTAAGTTGTAATAATAATAATAATAATAATATTATTATTAGTTTACGTGTCGATTAACGATTATTGTATTTTAGCGTCGATTTTCATGAATGTTATTATTAATTACCTTAAGCTATTTTTATTATTGTTAGCTCTGTCCCGAGCCTCGTTTCGCACAAAAGAGGAGGATCTTGTTCATTGGTGGCACCATTGCTTAGGAAGTGGTGTTCATGCTTAAGGTTTAACATTTTCTCCTTGGCCGACTAGGCATCCTTGCATGCTTTGTATTTATATCATTTTTTTGGTAAAATGTTTTGTTTGTGTGGAGGCATCCACCCACCCCACCATCTTTTCTTCCCTGCCAGCCGCATACTCTAGTTTTATTTAATTTTTGGTCATTAGTGGAAGTGCGTTGGAGGATGGGAACCTGCCATTCCATTAATTTTTTGTAAGGAAAACAAGTTGGTCATTGCTATTGGTCTTAATGCCAGTTGGGAGGTTGGTCGCCTTTATTATTTCCAAGTTGTCTATCAAATCAAATCTTACATGTTGTCTTTAATGACCCACACTACCTTCATTATTTTATTCATGCCATGTTTTTAGCCCACATTTTGAGGGAAGGAAATGCGAAATCAGGAAGTCTGATCGCTTATTCTGTAACTTTTATTTTATTGAAATCTTTCTCTAGATCTTACCATGGTTGAAAATGCCTGGCATGGCCGCATGAGTGTGGTGAAAATATTTCAGCTTGGGGTTTATGGAAAACATGTTAAACTAGCAAGAAAATTTTGTTTTGGTGTATTTTCTTCCATTGCAGTGCCTTCATCCTCCCGGATGCATCAAAAACATGAGACGTAGAACAACGGAGGAATCTTGCAGCGTAAAATGAAGGAATTTTTGTCATGAGTGGTTGTTCTTTAGAGCATGGTGGACATTTTAGCAAGTTCCTGAGTTACAGAGACATGATAGTTTATTCTCTTTCATGGACGTTTCTCCATCATTTTTCTCTCTTTCCTCCTTAGACGCATGCAACTGGAACATTGTTAAAGTCTTTCCCCTTTTTTCACTCGGATGGATGTCCATTCTTGTTTCTAATCTCCTATTTATCGCGGTTTGCGTGTATCTTGTGCAAGGTGAATTGAGCATTTGGACACCTATTGGTATCTTATGGTTTTCAAGGTCATTTTTTTGTTGGTTTTGTTGTGCATATCTTGCAGTCATGGATTTTCCTAAGACCACATCTATTTGAGGTGTTTTATCAAGCAATTTTCCTTCCTTGTGTTTTCTCTTCCACATTTTTCTTACATGCCTTCCAAGGTGCTACAACTGAAAGGTGGGATGAGAAGGTTGGACACTAAATTTGGTCATATATGGTTGAATCAGGGTCATAGATCAAGCCCATTTTGTGTACCGATTTCAATCATTACATTCCTAGAGACAACATTTCCTTGAGGCTATTATAAATCAATGTTTTTGGGGACTCCATACCTTGGCCGTAACATGCCTGTGCCAAGCTTGGACGTGATAAGAGTGTGGAACACCCAATAAGCTAGAGGATAGTTGAGTTTGGCTTGAGATGTTGTTGCAGACCCTGTTCAGCATGTGCTCGACTTGTGGGAGCTTAAATCAGGCATGATATGCCCTATACCCTTGAGTCTTATGTTGTTATTTAAATGTTTCATTAAATGACCTACTCTTCATATAAATGTCTCGTGTGATGGTTTTACTGTGTGGTTGTTATTTCCCTTTCTCTTTCACAATTTTTGGGAGGATATTAGTTTCTATTTGTAGAAACGAATGTTTTGTTTAAAGCCTCTTATATTGTTTTCTGGGTTTTAATAAATACTAGTTGGGTAAAATTTATTCTTATTAATAATAAAAGAATAAAAAAGGGGGTCTGTAATGAAATTCCTATTTCATTTTGATGGTCTTACAATTTGGTTGTTTTGTCAAATATTGTTCTTCGACTCAATTCTATAGTGCCTATTTTTGGAGTCTTGTTTCGGTTTGTAATCCTTCATTTTGGCTTATGTTGGGTATATGATATTTTGATCTTTTGATGTTTTTGTGAGATCTTGTTCGACCCATGTTGGGTATTCACGAAATAGTATTTGAGCACTATAAGTGCATAATGTATAGGTGAATGATTCTTTTGATCTTTTGATGTTTTGTGAGATATTGTTCGACCCATGTCGGGTATTCATGATATAGTATTTGAGCACTACAAGTGCATAATGTATAGGTGAATGATGGAATTTATGTCCCTATCATTTTCAGTTCGTTTCAGGTTTTATTTACCCCTTCTCGGGTCGGCTTAAGTTTTTGTTTAACTTGGCTGAATTTTTAATTGACCCAAGTTAGTATTACTCTCAAACTGGGTTAGTTCTTTTGTTTTATTTTTTTGTCCTCGAAGAACGGTAGTCTTTGAGTTTCATTCGTAAGCATCATAATTTCCTAGCATTTCTTGTTCATCTTTTGGATATTCTTATGATTTCGATCATCTTTGATTCCTTGGTGATTGTTGTATGTTCTAAGGAATGCAGTTGATCCTACGAAATGTATCCTTGAGACAATACTCGCGCATTTGAGATAGCTTAAATTTTTAGAGTAAATACTCCTGTTTGTATCTTGATTTTGTTTCAAATATGTTGCAAGATGCAAGGTCTACTTGATCATTATTAGGGAAGTTTTCAATTCTTAAAACTGGGATATTGGTTTTATGCATAAGACAATATGCTATAAATTGCTCCTTGAAAATACTTAAATTTCATTCTTCTGTAGCTTAGATGTGGGAGTACTTGGGAATTCAGTTTTTGATTTCTTATTGTGATGCATGTTGTGATATGACCTTCTTGTTGTCATATTGGTTGAATGGTTATGTGTTGATGAGATAGGTTTGATATTAGCTTGTTGTTGTCAAGCAGATCCTTTAGACACTCTATATCATATGTTTGGTTGTGTTGTGAATGATTGAGTAAACCTCTTGAAGGATACATAATGGTTATATTCGGTATTGTCAAATTTTTTCTTTTCTTAAGGCATTCTCTTAGATTAGAGGCAGGTTTTTTTTTCATATCAGGATTGTTAGGACAAGTATGTGGCCCATGCTGAGTCATTTATGTTTTGCATCAATTTTCTTTATTTTGGGTGCTGATATAAATTAATTGTTATATGGACAACATCCTATTATTATTAATTCATTGTGTTTGTAGATATTTTCATTTTGATTGATTGATCGGGAACTGACTGGGATATAGTGAATCTTTGGCTTAGTGAGTTAACTTTAACTAATGGGGATAGATCGCAATTTGAACTAATTCTCTTCTTTTACCTAGTTGATTTTTGAAATGTTATCATGTTTAAATGATTTTCATTATTGTGAATTTGTGGAATTAATTATGACAGTTTATTTAACTCCTTCTATGAGCAAATGATACTCAAATAGAATTATTGCCTTCCTTTCTAATTCTGACATTATAGCCTTTTGGGAAGCCTTTTAATTACTCTTGTTTTGGACACTAGGGATAATTTCATAAACAAAAGTGTTCTTATTTTTGAAACAGTTAGATAACAACACAATGTCTTAATGTTATAACGTTTATCATGCTCACTTCTCACGAACTGACTCAAGTGGATTATTTTTTGCAGATGCCTCTTGTGAGTAGATGATGGAAATACTTGTAGAATATTGCTTCAACATTGGTTATGAAATTTTTTTATGCGATTGCTTATTATATTGAAAAAACCTGGAATGGGTTTCATGGAATTTTAGAAGTGGATCAGTGCCTTGGTATAATGTTTAGTGGAGTAATGGTGTCATAACTTCTAAAACCTTGACTTGTAATTTTCTATTGTGGAAAAATATATTTAAAAATGATCACCATGTTGTTATGAGTGGTGCTAATGTATTATAGAAATTCTAGAATAGTATATCATGTTTAATCAATGTTATTACCTTCTTGTGCCCTAGTCATAGTTTCATAGAATTGTTGTCTCTTTGGTTCGTGTGTCGTGTGGAATATAAATGATGTAACCATGTTATTTATATTGGTGTAGTGGTAATTTTTTTATTGAGTCAAATTTTTTCCTGGTGAACCTTCTAGGTCATAGAATTAACTCTATCCACGGGTATAGTTTAAAAGGGTTAAAATTATATATATATATATATAAAATAATTAATATATGAATAAAGTAATAAGATGTGATCTTATGGATAACATCTAAGCCATTTAGTGATCAAGGAGGAATCTATTTTTGTATACACACACACACACACACACACACACACACACACACACACCTTGTGTTTCCCAAGCTAAACTAATCGAGACTACCCTTTTATGGTGAGTCCTTAAACAATCCTAAGGTGAAATCAATGATTAGATTTTGGAAGATAATAAGGTTATACTAAGTAGACGGAAATTGATTTGAAACCATTCAATCCATCTCACTTGTTGAAAATGAAATTTGTATACTTTTTCCAAGCTTGTCAAGTAAAGCCTAAGTGAAAACCTTAATCATTATGGGTAATTTCTTCAGCCGCAATAAATCCTTGGTTAATAACTAATGAGACCTTAAAAATTAATTATTTTTGACCTCTTACCCCTAGCTCTTGACCAAGGAACATTGTAATCTCTCTCAAGTGTTGTTAAACATTTGATCCTTACACAAAGGAGATTATAGTTCCAGAACTAAACAATACTTTCCCTCAACTGGAGCTTGTGCTAGTCACCTTATGTAATGGAGACAGAAAACAAGATTTAGTAGCTTTTGTATAAATAAATAACCTTGTGAGAAATGGAAAATTTTGTTAGATCAACAAATTAAGCAAGTTATTGACATATTATAGAATGATTCTCCTTTAAAAACATGTTCTTAAGATAATTAGGCAATAGTATAAAAGAAAGAAGTTCACCCTTGTAAAAGAAGCTGTGTGAATCAAAACAAGAATCTCCTAGATTGTAAAGTCAAGTTTGAAAGATTTTTTTTGTAAATAAATAACCTTAAAATGTTTTATATCGTGAGATGTCCTTAATTTTAACTGTATCTTGTGTTTGGACTCTTACGTGGTGCCTTGTTGAATAGAAAATTGAATTCTTCATGTTAGGTGCTTCATGTTTCCTTGTTTCCTATGTGGTCAACATTGTGTCAATCTTATTGAGAGTTGGTCATAGCCCTTCTGGTCACCTATGTTGATGTGGAAACTCCTAGTAAGTCAAAAAAAAATTATTTGAGTTTTTCAGTGTTGTAATTGTGTGTGTTTTAGAGGGTGTTATAACACAAATATCAACACCATATATGTGGTAGACATGAGCTTGGTTATTTGGATAGTTTTTTTTTTCCTTATTTCCACACACAAATTACACCCGAATAATTCACTTCTTCATTTTCTTTCTTAATGCCCGAGACATCCCTGTTCTTCCCATCCTCCACCTTTGAAGTTATATAGATAAGAAGCATGTATATGTTTGAATCCATCATGCTTTTGCACATTCTAACCACATTCGTCAAATCTTCCTACACCTTCTTGGTCATGCGAAAGTGTTGAATAATTTTTCCCTTTTATTAATGTCTAATAAAACCTCACATGCACCGTATGATGTGCACATAATGTGAATAATTTTCAAGAGAAACAATTTTAATTTTATCTAATATAAAAATAATTAATCCTTGCTTATTTAGTTATTTAGTTATTTACTCACACACATATTAAATAATGAAAGAACTTATTATTTTCCTAATAGGTGATTTTGCACATCAATGTTATGATTCATTTGACAAAACCACTCTTCAAAATACCATGGGAATTGTAAATGCAACTAAAATTCACATTTCCACCGATTGGAATCGAGTTAAATGTGGGTGTGGGTATCGAGTCACCAATTATAAATATTTCAACACCCATATTTTGGATTCCTTTTCAGAGAGGAAAAAACAACTCTAGCCCTTGGATAGAATTTATTATTGTTTGTAGCGACTCGCATGAGATAAAGAGTATGGGAAGATGGACATAATTATTATGTGAAGATGTGCTAAAAATTCACATTAATGGATCTAGAACCTAAGGGACATATTAGTCCATACCACCACATCCCAAGCTAGAACACACTCCAATATCCAAACCTTCTCAAAAATAGATGTCAAATTAGAGACGGGTTTTTTTGAGATGCTATCCTTCAATCAAAGAGGACTATTATATTTAGGTTCAATGCCAAAGAAATTATTGTGGGTGAGATAATAATGTCACCGAATAAATAAGAAGGAAAAAGGAAAATCCAAACATAACATTCATGGGAGATATCTTGGGAGTTGCATTGGTAACCCTAAATGTGTATGACCACCATCGTTTGATTTAGGTTACCAATCACCTTAGTCTTTGATGCATGTTGTTGATATGACCATCAAAATGGTTGATTAAATTTTCTCAATGCAATCTAGTTTGGAAAAATATAAATAATTTTTTTAAAAAGTCATATTACTATACTACTACCTTTGACAAGCCCTAATAATTAATAATCAGAAGTTGCATAAAGAACCTTGCTATATAAGTCATAATTATTAATATAAGTGTTCTTGTAATGCCCACATTTTACACACACAAATACAACACACATAATAATAGAATAATTTTTTTGGCTTACATTGCTTGATACATAACATCACATAGGATCACTTAGGATAATGTATAACACATGAGATGTTTGCATAACCATGGACCCACATATATAACATGAAACACATGATGCACATCAAAGCCACATTTCCAAAATGACAAAGTACAACAACAACCCACTACAATATACACTTACTCACAAGCACTTCCCACAACACATCATTGTTCATGGTGAAATATTTATTACAATCCTATTTTTATTAGTTGACTATAATTGTTTGAAGAACACATAACATGGGACCCTTCATTCCTTTACAACTAGGCTGCATGTTTTTGTTTAACATTTCACCTATAGTGGTTCCTTTAGAATTCGATCATTTCTCTTGTGGAAAATAACATGATTGTGATTAGAAACATACGTACACACACGTGTCTTCTAATATTTGACTTAAGGATTTTTTTGAGAGAGCCATGTTTACTTGGTTTGGAAAAGTACTCTCGTTACAAGGAGGAAAAATTCACAGGAAGAAAAATGAAGGTTACTAGATCAATAGAAAACCTATCCCGAGTTCATTTTATAGCATTTTTTAATACTAAAAATACACTCTTTTAATCTTAAAGTTATTACAACCAACTATGTAAGTTAACTAATTAGGTTGTATCATTCTTGATTCAAATTACGTTGCTCCAATTAGGAATTAATATTTTCACAATCATATTACACATGGAAGGGTACATTACACCATGTTCTCGTCATGGATATTTTTCTTTGAATTTAAGTGATGAATTTCACATTTCAAACTACTTTTGTTTCATCATCTTAAGGATTTACTCTCAATATCAATGGGTTAATTACATGTTTCGACCATAAATTCTACTTCCTAAGTAATACTAGGTTTTTAAAATTCCTATATACGTTAAGGGTTTTGCTAAATTTTACAATTCCAACTAGAGTGTAATTTTCGAACTCACAAGACCTTGGCTACAACTAAAGTTATCCCATTCTCAAGGCTACATTTTATTATTTCATTAGCATCATTGTTTGATCCACATTTATGCAAACAAAGCATGTGATCATGCATCATATTTGGTTTTTTTATTTTATTAGGTTTTTGTATTATTCATGGAGCTATACTTTATTACATTCATTTTATGATCACATTTGAAAATTCATTGCTTTTGACATCATTCAATGGCGTACCATTTTTGTAGTAGTCATTTATTAGTTTAATCTTATTTACCTTGTTACTAACTAAATTTACACAGTTACTTTTGTCCTATATTAACATCATTTTGGAACAAATGAAATTCCTATAAAACTTACATGTATTTGATGTTTAAATTTTACCTTTGCTAGACAAGAGGAACTATCGTGAGATCAAGGAAGGAATTTTTAGTATTTAAGGGTGATTTAGAGCAAAGATGCCTCTTTGCATAAAAATGCTTCCATCATAGTACCCTATTTTTCATGTTACAATTTTATATAATTAAACATTTAGTTTAACAAGATCTAATATTTATATGTCATAAATTTCTTTCTTTTTTGTTATATAAGAGTTTGTGTTGGCTCAAATGCTTGATTTCTCCAAGAACAATTTATATTTTTTTCTTAACAACAAGAGAATTCCTAAATCAATTATGAAGACTTCAAGCATAAATTTATTCCTAAACAATATCTTATTTACTCTTGTTTCCCATTACTCTTACATGGTTAATTTGGACTCTTATGGGAATTGTTTTAGAACAATTGTAATTCAAATAACACATAATTTACACTTAGGGATTTAAGACTACAAGGAGTATGACCTCACACAAGAAAACTCATTTCATTTCTCTTAGACACACAAGTATTAAGTGTATATTACAAGAGAGATATCCCAAATAATCTTATGCATTACAAAATCCTCCTAAGGACCTATTTCAATTGTTGGGTAAATACGCAAGTAATTTGAAACATAGTCACCACTTGCATAATTTAGATCTCACAAGAAATCAACGTAGGTACAACCACCAACTATCTTACAAGGCTTTGGCCACCCACTAGGGTACTAAGGGAAATTATACGAGGGGGTTAACTTATTCAAGATATGGTCAGACCTACAACACATATACATGATCACCTCACTACTCCCAATATGATAGGTTTCACAACATATATGCACCACATCATAAAATATCAACAAAATGGTCCTTAATAAGATGTCTTACGTGAAAATCATGAATATGATTAATGAGATTAAAGTATTTTATTAACACGATAAGTGTTTTATACCCTAAAAAAGATTCAAAGGGGAGGAGGATGTAAAATAGGAATTATATCTCGTTATTTTATTTTTGTTAGTTTTAATGAGAGGAGATTCTACCTAGAATTGGATGTTAAGGAAATAAACCAATAGTTAATATAAAAATATTAGTTTAATATTTTTATAACATAAGCACAACATTGGGCATAATTTCACATCCAATTCGACACTATAAAATATAACCACATCGGTGTTCCATATTCAAAATATACCAAGAAAAATTCTTTGATAAATAATACATATCATTTTTCTATGGTAATGCATGTATTCCAAGATGAATATAACTTTACAATGACAACTCATTAATTACAACATATCACATCTAGAAAATTCCTCTTGACGAAATTCCTACAAGCAACATTGCGTTATACCTAGGACTGAGTATGGAAATCTCCTACACTCAAGCATAAATCCACATATTCATCATTTTTAACATTTTCAATTAAATAAAAGAGAGAGAGAGAGATAGGGAGAGGGAAGAAGACAAAGTTTCGTTTCTTATGCATTCACGCTTTAACATTCAGTTGCATGTAATATTTTGGTATTAGAGACAGAGAATGAGAAAGAAAGTTAACAGAAAATTTATTTCCATTCAAAATTTCATAGTCATTTTCATTTCATGTCCATTATCATTTCATTTCAAACCAATTCACATTTCCCAATTCATTTATGTTTTCAAATCAATCAAGTATCATAGTCATTTCTAGAGAGAGAAGAGGGTGGAGAGAGAAAATCACCATACATTTCAAAATTCATTTATACAAGATAAAATATCAAATAAAATTCTACATAGCATTACAATGGTATTACGAGGTCACATGCATGGCTAGAAGTCAAACGAGACTAAAAAGGAGATTCTAGCTAAGGTTGAGAAAACTGTCCAAAACATCAAAAGTGCTTAAAACTAGGTCTTGAACACACTCATTTCAAGTTCAATCACAAAGTTTTATGATTCCTACTTATTCCCCATATATAGATAATTCATCATGTCTAATGGAAGTTGATTACAATGAGCAGAGCTCAAGTTACAAGGGAAACTTCGGGGCCAGTTATCGTAATTGCATCGATAAATCATGTTTCACAACGAGCAAGTGGGTCCCAAACCCATTTTCAAAATTAGTTCCTGAAGGTATTTTCATTGAAATGAAGGTGGGTTATAATCCTCTTGTTGGTATTCTAGAGGTAGGAGGTAGTGGTTTTCAGTTTCACTCAAGCTAAGCGATAACCATAAGCCGAAATCGATCGTGTTTTATTACAATGACCTTGTCACTATAAGTGACTGATAAGCTAAGAGGGTTTAGGAATACAACTTGCAAGAGTGTTAAATAATTTCAAACAACTCGGTTAAGGTCCCCTAAGGTGTTCCATGTTACCAGGGGCTATGTAAAGAGTTTTGGTATTATGATACGTTTGGTTGTGGTACTCCATGTGCATGACTTACGAGATCATTTTTGTTGTGTGTTTTAAGAGTTCATGTCAAGGTAAGTGTTACCCCAATTTTCCCCGAGGGAAAAATTTGTCAAATGTGATCTTGCACGGGAAGAACAGAAAGGTCAGCCCATTTTTGTGGAATCACAATCGACCCCAAAAGCTCGAGTCTGGAAGCAAGTAGAACAAGGTCGGAGGAATCCTCCACATGTCTCAACATCAAAAGTGTGATAGAGGAGGAGTCCCCAAACAAGCCTGAGGATCTCCACATGTCCAAGGTTAGAAAATGGTCTCATCGGCTATTAAAAATTCATAGATCCATGAGAGGGGCTACATGTCCCAACGGTGTAACTCAATGGGTGCGATCAAAAAGGAAAGACCAAAACATGCGCGAGCGCCCCACATGTCCTGAGTTAGACATATAGCCCCGCCAAACAAAAGGGACTAAGCCAAACACAAGGAAATGGAGGAGCAGCCCGCAGATGATGCCACGTGTCCCACCATCACAATTTAGGGAGCTGGCTATGAGGGTCCCACCCGCAAGGGGTTTTTTGGCATTATATATGGTGGGCCCCTTTAACTCACTAAAGGGATGAGGCAGAAAATGTTCACTTAGGATCTGAATCAGCTAAGTATAAGGCGAGGTAGCGGAAGGCCCCACGTGTCTCTTCGGTTCTTTTTCAAGGGGTGGATCCAAAAGTAGTTCCCAAATGAGTGCCACTAGCCATGTGGTCGATTCAAGAGGGGACAGAGCCGGTTATTGAAAAGTCCAAGGTATGGTGAGAGGAGCCATGGGTGCTTCGTTGCTCTTTCAAAATAAAATTTTAGGGAGAAGTTCCAAACATGCGCCAACTCTCCACGTGTCTTGGGTAGGCACAATGTCTCCGCCAATAGGGGGCTTAGGTAAAGAACAAAAGAAACAAACCAGGCCCATGGACGGCACCACGTGTCAATCTGCGGTACTTCAAGAGTGTAGAGGAGGGGAAGAAACCTTGAGATGTGTGGGGCCGACACATGGATATGTGTGAATAGAATCCAGACCGAAGTACCTTCAAGCGGCCATATCTTTCGATCAAAAGCTCAAACGAGTGGGAGGGGACATTTTAAAGAGCTCTCGGCACCTACTACCCACCTGCCGCCACTAATGTTTCGACCCGCCATTTTCGAGTCCATCAAGTCTCCCACATGCCACCATGATAAAGAATGGGTTTCCTTTCTTTCCCAAGCAAGGAACAACAATTGGGGCATGGGTGTTACAGTGAGACTCATCATTGTGGCAGGGGAATTAAATGCTCCTTTAGAGCGGTTGGAGTAGGGTTCAATTTTTTTCCTCCTCTATTTATTCCTATATATTGTATATGAGGGGAAACTTCTAATGGTTGGACATTCATGCTTTGCACCCTCCCTTCTCTTTGCTCTGCAGGTGAATTTGTGGAGTCTCGAACCCCTCCATCAAAATTGTAATGTAATTTCATCCTCTCAACTACCGTAATGCCTTCGTATCAATTCTTGGAGCAATAGAATAAGTCCGTGGATGATTTCAACCCTCTCTTATGTTTAATTACTTCTTCTTAATCCCTCATTGCAAGATTGGTCATTTGTGCATGGATATTATGTCCAATTTTAATGGTTTGTGTTTAAAAGCAATGCAAATGTTCAACATTCCTTTGGTGCATCACCTCTGTTAGATTAGGTTTTATTTCTTACATCCCTTTAACTTTGTCTCCTTTGAAAATTAGAATAGGATTTAGGATAGACCCTTTGCAATTTGAACATGTGCACCTGAACAGAGGAATAAGAGCTGACTCCGCATCTAGAGAGTTTCCCGATTCATAAAGTCCCACACTTTGGATAAAGCTCTATGTTATGCAATCACACTAGATGCCCCACTCAAATCCAAGATCATTTAGGGTACCGTGATTCGCATCAACTTGCTTTTGGCACGCCGGTGGGACTAAAGAAGTCTCTATTTCTATTGCAGCAAGATTTATGTGCACTTGTTGTGAGTCCCCAACTTTTAAGAATCTCGAAATCACACATCCAACAACTCCAAAAGAGGTAGAATCCACTGGTTTCAGCAATCCAAGTTTGGTGGATTCATGAGAAGATTCCAAACGCCATCAAAAACTAGATAAGAGGGACTTTTTTCTATCTACATTTATCCCCAGATAGAGCAAGAAGGGGAAGAAGAGCTCAAAGGTATCCATCTCCACCAAGTAGGACATTGTAAATGCCTCCACCTGGTAGAACCTCATTCAATGAATAGAGTCCTCGACCAATCAGGATGGCACAACCCAACCCCTATGTCAACTTCACTGGCAACATCCCACTAGCTCTCAATGCACAAAATCTAGTTCCAGCACTACACAATGAAGAGAATCCCATATTTTACTAGAGAGAACCAGATGACTCTAATTGACCACATCCAGGATATTGCAAATGTCTATGCAATTCATGAGATCATTGAAATGGATGTTGCAGTCAAGTTGTTGGCTTCATATTTTAAGGGTAAATCTTTACAGTGGTTCAAGAGTATAACCGTGGGATCCATCTAGAACTGGGACCATTTATACATGGCTCTTCAAAATCAATTTGGAGAGAAGGGAGATAATTTATCCTTGTTGGAACAATTGAAAACATTCAAGAGGGCCCCAATGAGCAGCTAACCAACTTTAACTTCAGATTTCAAAGGATGTGGGATAGGATTCTGGTGGCCGTGAGACCAACAGCTGAAGGTACTTTTCTATACTTCCTTAAAGATTTAAATTTTGATATTTCCATAATGATTCAGTCCATGGGGTTAGAAATTTATCCATTTCCTATAACATTTCCATTAGAGCTGAAAATTGCTTAAATCGGGCTCGTAAACTTCCACCTAGGACACCTATGCCTCTATATCCAGAACTAGGAGCTCTAAGCACCATTCAAGCACCCACATTAGCTCCCATTCCTACTCTAAGGAATCAGAGTTCAAATGAAGCTTCCACCTCATCTTCTAGCTCCTCAAATGAGCTCCAAGAAGTCATGAAGCAACTGCAAAACTTGGGTGATTAATTGGTGACACTTAAGAGGTAACAAGATTAAAAATTCAGATCATATCAGCCTCAAACTCAACCTAATAGACCTCCATATCATCCTAATAGGCCACCCATCCAAACTACAAATCATAATCAATCCAAACCTCCTACTAATAGACCATTCCAACCTTATAATCCTAATGTTGCATCCACATCTAGAGCTTTAGTACCAGTGTAAAATAATATGGCTCGGGAATATGATTGGTGTTTCCCATCGAATCAATTCAAAGTGTTTCAATGGTGCTTTGAATCAAGCCCTTATGGTGACAACAACCAGTGTGGAATAAGAGATAGGCTAGGAAGGGAATCAGTAGCATGAAGTAACCCAGAAAGATGTACTTCCAAGTGAGACCACGCTTGTCAATTTGCAGGCTAAAGATTTCTATGGTATGAATAAAGCACCTCCTCATAGTGTGGCAGAAAATACACAGTCCAAGAAGAGGAATATTGGAGAAGGGAAATCCTCCAATTCAAACGGTCCACAGCCCTCTGTTACCCCGCAAAGTTCTAACAACTAAAGTGAAACTCCTAATGGGAAGAGTCCGCCTTGCCACCTCGAAACCCGCTGCACCGATTCTAACAACCCATGTGCAAGAGAAGAATGTGTAAGGAAAAGGGAGGAAAAAATATAGCTCATCCCCATTCAACATCATTGAACAAATGAAGAAAACAAATGTAAACATTTTTATGTGGAAGTCATTGGCTATCCCAGTATAGAGAGACTTGTTACATGCTACTATGGCCAATTGGTCAACCTCAAATCAGCCACCCAATCAAAAAGTAAAGGTACTTACTAATACAAATTTCTCAAGAAGAACAAAATCATAGAGATCACAAAGGTAAGAATCTAGAATCCCCTCCATTCTATGTTTCATTGATCATTGGGGACAAATTGGTACATCATTGCACAGGATTGATTTGGGAGCGAGTAGCTTGGTCATGCCAAAGAAAAAGCTCATCAACTAGGTTTTCAATACAAATTCATCTCCAAAGGTGTAGTGCAATTAGATGGGACAACGGTAACAATGATTGAAGTCATCAAGGATTTGAGCCTCACATTGTTATGTTTGTGGAGCCTATTTTCATGTTAGAGTGTGGTACACCTTCCATGTGTTACACTCGGGTATTTTTACGGTGGTCCCGCTTGCCGGTGAGTGGGTCAGGGGGGTTAAAGCCCCCGATGGAAGGGGGTTAGGGGGTGAAGCCAAGAAAATTTTCATGGGTGGTTTATCAACCCATGGGTAATGGGTAACCGTTATGGGCTGTTTTTGGGCCCATGGTTTTTCGGTACCCATTGTTTTGTAAAACCGCCTCTTCGGCTACCCATAGGTTTATGGGACAGTTTTATTTTTACCCATTGTTTGATACCCATGGTTTTGTAAAACTGCTTAAGCAATTGTCTATTTATATGGTCTTATGCATATGATAGAAATACAAGAAAATGTATTGCATTTGTTTTTGAATTCGGGTGTGAATTCTGTAGAGTTTGTTGAGCATAGCTCCAAACGGATCTAGGTATTGTATTGAGTGAGTGGAGGCTTGTAATAAAATATGAGCAAGTGATTCTTGGTGGACGTAGCCCAAATTGGGTGAACCACGTTAAATCTTGTCTCTCTATGTTGTGTTATTTATTTTGCACTTTTATTTGAGATCTGTAATATTTTCTGCATATTAGTTTCTCTTGTTGCGATTCTTGTAAGGGATTATTCCACATATATTTTATCTCTTATTTCCTACCACACATCGCATGCATGCCCCAACGTGTTTGTGTTACAAGACGTATCAGTCATATACTTGCCACCACTCTTTGCATTATGCTTGTCAAGAGACTTCACCACTAAAATTGGGGGATATTTGTCTTTTGATTGGTCACACATGCTTTTAGAACAAGGTATGGAGCTAAGGCTACAATTAGATCTGATACCATTACAAATTTCTATATTGAACCTCATGTACCCAACCCAATCAATGCAAATTGTTTATCCTTTGATCAGGAAGATCTCCCAAGAACTTATGAGGTAGATACCAAGGTTGGATGCATTCCAGACTTGAATCTTGATTAATGGGCAAGAAAGAGGCATGCTTTTGACCCTTACAAGGAAATGGAAGAATTGAAACTAGGAGTCTATTGTTTGCATGAAGAGAATCATCCCCTCCCTAGCATCACCAAGCCAAACCACAAAGATGACAACGAAGTATGGTAGTTATTATTTGACAGATCGAGAAGTAGACAAGGATCCAGGAGAAGGAGCTATGCTTGTTTCACCTCAAGGTATGAAATATTACTCAACCTTCCATTTCCAGTTTCCTTGCTTGAACAACACAACAGAGTATGAAGCCTTGATCCATCGATTTGGATTGGGCAAGAAAGAGAGGGATTAAAACTTACAATTGTTTGGCTATAGTGAGTTAGTTGCGATTTAAGTTAGAGGACAAAATGCTACCAAGAATGATCTCGTTAAAAAATACAAGAATATTTTGAATCTTTTATCATCAATTCCATCCCAAGGAAAATAAAATAAGTGGCGAGATGATTGGTAGCAATCGGGGTAACATTTGATGTTGTAGAAAGTATCAAGAGCAAGAAATCTCAGCCCCATATCAGAGTGGTTATGAGACCGGTTGTTCCAGATAACAATACAAGTTGGAAAGTCTTCGAGAATGATCAGAAAATTTTCAATTTTTTACAAGTAGAAGTTGAGTTCTCCACTAGAAACCAAGGCAAGTTGGAACAATTGTATGGTGAGCAAGTGGTGTAGCTGAGAACCAACAAATTAACAAAGGGTCTTGTAACTTTGGAGTTAATATTCAACCTAAATGATCAATTCTGGAAGGAGAAGGAAAATATTCAAGTAAAGGGTGAAGTTTCAGAGCCTATTTCAATAGATGAAGGTAAAACATTGAAAACTAGCAAGGTAAGCACCCAATAAGAAACATTTGAGTTTGTTCAACTTTGTCAAGAATTACCAAATGTCTTTACTTGGACATACAAATACTTGAGTTGTTTCAACCAAAGGTTGGCAAAACACACTATCGAGCTAGATCCAAGATCTAAACCTATCGAGATAGAAGCAAAGGGTGGTAAATCGCCACATTGAACTTGTCATGAAGAAAGAGTTGAATAAGCTGATTGAAGCTAGCATAATCTTCTGTTATCCTGTAAAATTGACAAGGGAAATTTTACAGATAACCATACCAAAACTCTGTTTTAGTCCCCGAGGAGGTTCTGTTAACATTCAAAATGGCCTAAATATCCTTTCGGAAATCAAGTTTTAAAGAACTTAGCCATTTTAACCTTTTTGAATTGGGCGCAAGAAATGTTGTGTCAACATCAAGAAATGTGTGCCCCTTTGAAAATCCTTTGGCGCCCAAAATAACATGTCAACGTCTATAAAGTTGTGCCCCTTTGGCGCAGGAAATGACATGCCAACATCAGTAAACATGCACCAAATATCTACGCCTAAGGCGTGAGAAGTGGTATGTTGACATCTCCAAATGTGCGCTTAAGGCGCTGAAAGTGTTATGTCGACGCTAACAAACTTGCGCCAAGGTGCATCCAAACCCGTGTCAACACTTAGAAAACCATGCCAAAGAAAGTTGGTGAGATAATTAATGCTAGGTTTTCTATAAATAGGTGCTTAACACCTGTCATTTTCATGAATTGAAAATTGTGAAAAGTATTCTTTTGCGCTTGTCAGCTATCCCTATCACGCCCGTGTGCCATTTTTCAAGTTTGTGGACCCCAACATCATCCTTCGTCCTTTATAAAACCGGGTAAGTGGATTTTATCACTCTTGTTATTGTTTGTGGTTTTGTTTCTTGGTTATTGTTAGGTTTTAGGGTTGTTATAAACCAAAAGGATAAATCTAAAATGAATAACCTAACAATCTATAAACCATCTGAAAATTGATTTTCCTCCCCTTCCAGATTTGTAAATCGGAAGGTCCCTACCTCTGAGTAAACCATCCTTTATATCTGCTTATTGCTACAAATCCCACAAACCCTCTCTTTGTCATTTTACAAAATCAAAAAGAGAGAGAAATCATGTGAAAAGAGAGAGTGGCCAAAAATCACCCAACTATTGAAAACCTTGGCGCACTGGTTTTTCATGTTGCACCGCACACATTCGTGTTGTGGTGCACTTCACACTCATGTAGCACACGCTTTTCCCGCACATAGCCAAAAACACTTAGTGAATTTTGTGAGGCACGGGCGCACTTCTTTGAACAACAACATTATATGTTGTGTGATCTTGATCCACGCCACGCGCTAAAACCTTTGGCGCACTAATTCCCATTGCAACATCTTCCATGCCTATGCCTTGGCGCACCTTGAACTTGTGCAACACCAAAATTGTCTTCGCCCCACCAAAGCACTCTTCTTAAAGTGCTGGTGCCATTTCTATAACACCAACACTGCATGTTGTGTGTTGCTTACCCGCGCCCCACACTTTTTCCTTGGCGTTGCATTCTGTCATTTCGCAGTCTTCAAAAGTGTTCCCTTTATAAAACTTTGGCGTAGCTTTTCTCCTGTCAACACAGGTGCACCTTTTTCAATATAAACATCCCCAAAAGCCCGCCCAACTTTTTTAAGCCTCTACATCATGCTATGAACTTGCGCCTTGCGCCCGAATCCTTATAATCGCTCATTCTTCTTTCTGCAAGATTTCATTATGAATAACAAGATATTTGACATGGCTCTTCTGTGTTGGACCTCCTTGATTATCCTTGTAGAACAAAAACAGCCATCCTCGAGCTCACACATGTCTTCGTCAAGCAAAATCCAACCAAGTCTAAAGGAAAAGCAAAGTTGATAGAGCAAGAGATGAAGTACAAATATCAAAAAGTCAGGATGCCTGAATCATATACAGAGAGTGATCTCGATATCAGAGACTCGAGCTTGGGCACATTGATATGGAAGATTTTTGGGTGAGAACCAACAGACAACTAGTGGCCCCTGAATGAACAAATTGGTGGGTAGTGGCTTGCACTTTATAGCTGGGCTACTAGTAAGTGATGTTAATAACGAGTACATCATGTTGGTGGTTTGATGCTATAACAAGGACACAAGATGTGTTGAAGATAAAGAGGGAAAGAGGTTCATCAACTTAAGCTTGTCACTTTGAAATAACCCTGGGCATCCTCATCATAGGTAGTACGTCGCCATAAGCCTAGAAGACTGCAAGAAGGCATGGGACGAAAATGAGGACAAGTGTATGCAAATGATGAACGAGCTATATCTTAAGAACAAAAATTTGGTGAGCCGATGGCCACAAACCATCCACCGCAGTGACTTCAATGAGGAACTGAGTGATACAATCACCTTCCTGAGCAGAGTGTTTGGGCTTCCTGATGCCCATCATTTCCATAAATGGATGTTGAGGTACTTAGAGACCATGAGCAAGAATGTGCCTGAACAACATTTTGGTTGGGGAGAAATCATCAGCGACACCATCTCCCAGTAGCTTCAATAGGTCATGACAACTAGGAAGTTCTATATGAATTCCTACGTTGTATACGCTACATCATTAGCGAGAAATTTCGTAGGCCTAGATTAGAATGGGGTATGGCCCTAAGTCAAAATATATGAATACTAGCCAGAGCTAAGGCTTGAAAACTTCATCCCTCAGTTCTCAAAAATCAACGATGCCTTCTTCTATGAGGTGATCTGCCTATTGAGACCAAACATGAGGCATGGTCGAACTAGCCCGAGTGTGGTCACTATCACAAAGAAGTGGGGAGCATTGTTCACTCAGTTTCCCACATTCACATATCTTAGGGTGGTGAATTTTGAGGGTGAACCAACCAAGCTACCAAGGTATGCGGGGCCCAAGCTGATTCTCTTGGAGTTGTCAAGGCAACTAATCACATACCATGAGAGATGCATGAAGAGAAAGAAGGGAGGAACTCCATTCCCCCTACAATGGGCCGATACACCTACACCACACTAGCCAAAGCATGGGAAATGTATGCCGAGCTTGAATTGCTTGAATCTAAAGCACAACTTCCCAGCCAGGCCTACCTTTGATTGTCGGGGTTTCCTCCGAAAGGCAAAAATTGATCCTATCCATGTCACTGAGATCAAGGACATCTACATCGACTGACACTCGAAATAGATCTTAGGTGAAAGGATCACTCAAGGTTGGCTCTGAAAGAGATCAAACACTACGACATGGCCATCATTCCAAAATGATTCCAAGAGCCTGATCAAGAAATTGATCAGGTTTACCTTGACACGGATGGGGATGATTGGCCATTTGCAGAGATTGATATAGCCAAGGTGCCAAAGAGCATTCAAGAAAGGGTCAAGCACATGTTGCAATGCACCCAACATTGGTGCAAAAATAATGGTCTCACCTACCTCGGGGTAGATTTCACTACTTCTCGTTCAGGAAGAGAACCTCCAAGGCCGACCCAAGTGCCAAAAGGAAAAGGGAAAGACAAGGAGGGAGAATCAAGCAAATAAGAAGCTCCTCAAAGTCCTCCTACTACTTCTGAGAAGCAAGTGGTTGACCTAGTGTCTCCAGGTAAAGAAGAAGAGACCACCAAAGTTTTAGAAACATCCACTTAGGATGTGGTCACAGCTACAACTACTAAGGTACCCACCATTCCTTCTTCTGCTCCTTCTCCTCCCCCTGTTGTTGAAGCATCTATCCCAATGGATGTTTCTTCTTCTCTCCCTTCCTCCCTTCCATCTCCCACCTCTTCCATCTTCTCCTCTCTTGTGGATCTATTGCCTAGTGTTCCCTCCATCCCATTACAGATCCCTTCCACCTCCATGACCTTTTCTTCTCCTGTAGTAACTCCAAGCCCTACAAGCAGTAGTGCGTTGGACTCCTTATCGATGTTATCCACCAACTTTCCCAAAGTCAACTTTTGCCTTTTTAGATATTTTGTAAATATCTTGTAAGATATTTTGTAAATAGTGGTTGGTTTGTTTTTTCCCTCTTCTCTCCTCTTTTTCTATAAATAATGGAATACTTGTTATATTCCAGGTGGACATTTTGTATGAAAAAATAGGTGAAGAGAGAAAGACTTTGTGCCTTCTTGTAACAGAAGAGATATTAATATATATGTTAAGACTTTGTGCTCAATATATGTGTTATTTGCATCAAATCTTTCTTAAGTTAGATATATGTTTCTATTCTGTTGGATTCATTCTTATTATCGTCATATGTTCATCAATATTGCTTTATTTGTTTATGTAAGTAAGTTTAGCTCTGTTTACTACTAGCCCAAAGTATAAACCCTCTGACCTTTCCATCTTGGAATTCATTTCTTTTCTTCGCTCAGATCTACCATCCTCTGTTCTTTCCTCTTACCTTTATGTTCGTTGTTGGAACTACCTCTACTGGGAATGAGATCCCAAACCCCGAAGTTAGAATAGTGTAGATTTGCATGATTCTTGCTTGATAGAATAGCAATAAACCAGCTTTTGCTTTTTTGTCTCAAAGAGGGGCTATGCCCTGCACACTATTGGTATGTTTCCCCACGATCTGCCTAACTGAAAGATTTTCAAACCAATAGTTTTTGGCGACTCTACTCGGGATCAAACTAAGGAAATAATTTTAAAAATATAAAAATCACTACTAGTTTGCAAATTTTAACCCTTTGTTAAAAATTAATTTTTTTGCAAAAGTGATCAAAACTGAAAATTTCCTTAGGCAAATCCATAGATCTGGACCAGATAGGAGCTTTTAGTTCATTGAGTTTTTACAAAAAATTGTATATTTCCGTAGATCTGAGAATCTGACATTTTTTATATTTTCAAAACCTTGCAAAATTCAGTTCAAAGATCTGAAAATCAGCTTTCTAAATTAACCCACCTTTTATCCTTGTTAATCTTTGTCAGAAAACCACAATCGGTTATTGTTAAAAGAGGATAAATTTAAATATTAAAAAAGTACATGCTGCTGATTTTTTCCAGAAAAATTAGAAAATCAGCAAGTACAAACAAAAAGATTGTTGTAAATCTACTCTTAATTGTTGTAGATTTGAATGGCTATGTTGGCAGTGAACAATTTACTCGTGGTAGAAGAGCTCGTGGAGAAGTTGATCCAATCTTTGATCTACTTCAAAGGCACAATTTCAGTATTACTCTAGCATGATTCACATCACTAAGTTCAGTGGATCAATCAGCAAGAAGTGCCTCACCTCCATGAAGGAGTTGGATTTCACAGGGTGCCTCGACATCAATTTGTAGTGCTCTTTTGCTAAGTGGAACTAGACTCCCTGCTCGTGTTCTTTTCCCTACATTTCAAATGGTGATAAATCTACCTGTACCAGGGGAAATGCCATGGGTCCTCTAGCACTATCGCATCTAGTACACCCTCCCTAGCGGAAATTACAAGAATTTCTTGAAATTTGATGGGAGCGGAAATCAAAGCACATGCATGCATATAGCTGCATTTATTATGTCATGCAATATTCTGGATGTGACTCATGAAGATGTATCTGTACATCTCTTTCTCAAGACCTTAAGGGCCTGCATTAGAATGGTTCTAACATTTACTAGTCGGATCCATCACTAGTTGGGCCACATTACAGACTGCATTTGAAGACAGGTACAAGCCTTCAGAAGATGCATTCACGTTATTGTCAAAAATCACTCACATGAAGAAGGAGGCCAATGAAACCATGCATAATTTTATCACCCAATTCAATTCACTAATCAACTATGTGCCACCTGCCATGTTGCCAACATTAGAGAATCAAAAGTGTTTCTTTGTGAACGCAATGAGTTCGAGAGTAAGTTTCTTACTTTTACAAGAACAAATACCAAACTTGGTTCTTGCTCAAGCTATAACCATTCAGATAGAAGAAAACCTTCTTATATCTAGTGATTTAAGACAAGATCCGTCAAAATCAAAGTCTTCAACTTCTTCTCGAGGCCACCTCATCAAAACCAAAGCATTCCAGAGGATGGCAAATGAATAGCTCTCATTAAAGAAGCAAATGGCTCAAGCATCATCTATCGCTCCGTGACCGGGATATCCCATAGAGGAACTTCACTCCCAACAATGCCCCCCAAAGGCCGTGTTTTCCTGCTGCTTCTTAAAGGCTAGCAATTGAACCCCCTCCGATTAATGCCTTGGTTGAAATCGAAGAAGATGATACAAATTACGAAGAACCTTTGTCGCAAGATGAAGATGATCAAAATGTCGGTGAACCGACTGGCGACTCTACTATTAGGTATATAGAATTTGAAGATGAGGAATCTAATGAAGAAGAGGGTACCCAAGGGTATGCAAGTGGACTATAATATGCAGTTTTCATTTGCTTGCAAGGAAAAGAAACAAAGATTGCTGCTGAAAAATAAAAGGAAAAGGTCGTGGTAGCTCCACCACTAACGATTGCTAAAAGAGGTAATCCCCTTCCTACTCAACCTCCTGTTAAACCTATTGTAAAGAAATATTTTCCTCCTATTTCTCCTCCAATTTAGCCTTCCTCTAATTCCATAAAGACTAGTAATCCTCCTCCCCAAGCGCATAACGAAGGACTCACTCCTTTGTTAGCACAACCCTTGGTCACATTTGATATAATTGATCATGCCAAAAAGACCAAGATCCAAATGTCTAAGGTTGAGTACCTTCAGTCCAACCCAGAGCAACTTGTGAGATTAACTAAGTATATCTACGACTGTGTTAATACCATTCCTCCCGTTTCCCCCAAAAGGAATTATTCCCACAACTTTTATGTCTCATGCAAACGTTGCCTCAACTTCTGTGGGAAAAATTGAACCTTTTTACCTATCTCTCCTAATCAATGGTCATAAACTAAGTAATTGTATAATTGATTCTGGAGCTTCTGATAATGTTATGCCAACAAAGGTTTCCCATGCTTTGGGCCTCACACTTACCAAACCTTTTGGCAGATGCTACTCCATGGAAACCAAGCAAGTACCATTGATTGGTCAAATCAAGGATGCGTAGTTTGCATTCACAACATTTCCTAAGAAAATGGTAAAGATGACTATTCTCGTAGCTGATATTCCAGTAGCATATAAAATATTGCTAGGAAGGAACTTCTGTAAAGAAGTTGGTGAGGAAATTCATATGGACTAGTCTAAAGCCAGGATCCCTGTCAAAGGAGTGATGCAGACGTTGGAGCCAGAATCACAAAAGAAATATCTAGTCACCAACTCTGATGACCCTAAGGCTCAAATTCATTTTGAATCATCAGGGATGGGGAACTACTTCTTGTCCACCGACTTAGATAAAATGGACGTTCTCATCCAAAAATAGAATCTCAACAAAGTTTGGACATTGTAGTTTGATGACAGTTGTGCCATGAGTGGATGCAATGGGGCTATTCTAATATCTCCGAAGAGGAGATTTTCCTTTTTCTTTCAAGTTGCAGTTCTTCAATATGAATAATACTTGCTGAGTATGAATCATTGTTACTTGGCATGCAAGCTAAAAAAGAGAAAGAAATCAAGAATCTAAAAGTGCAAGGTGATCTTGAGCTAATTGTCAATCAGGTAAAAGGGATATACCAAGTGAAAATGACCAGCTCGGACACTACTACAATGCAAGTATGGGATAACATCAAGGAGTTTGATGCTTTATCAATCGAGCAATTATGAGAGCACAAAACAACATGGCTGATTCATTAGCCATCTCAAAGATCTCTCATGCTCCCTCACCCAGTGTTAAAAAATAGATACATATACCGTTGAGGTGGTTTTTCACCCGAGTGTGCCGGATAATTCACAACACCGGCGGTGTTCAATGATGACAACCAAATCATCGTTTTTCTAGAGAAAATGAAAATTTCAAAAGATCTTCATTTCTATGGATCAACTTCTACGTGTCATGAGTCCCTCACCGGTCAAGCACACAAATCTAAAAAAGAAATGGTGATACAGCTCAAAGGAAATAAGATTCCAAAAGGTTTAGTTTCCTTAGAATGACTATTTGATAATCATGACCGTTTTGTAAAGAAAAAGTGACAGGATGATCCTTCCTCCTCTCCAGAAACTGAATCCGTCAATCTAGGTACCACAAAACATCCTCATTCCGTGAACATCGGGAAGTGTTGTACACCAAGAAAAATAAAAATTTGTCAAGTTGCTGAAAAAGTACATGGATGTATTAGCATGGTCTTATGCTGATCTCAAGTCTTTCAAGCCCAAGGACATCTAGAATGACATCCCGCTCAAGGATGATGTCAAGCCTTTTCATCAAAAGCAAAGGCATTACAACCCCAAGATCTCGGGTACCATCCAGGCTGAAATTCAAAAGATGTTGGATGTAAGAATCATTTTTCCAATTCATCACAAGTACCTGGGTTGCTAATATTGCACTGCATGAAGAAGAATGGCGAGATACGATATGCATGCACTTTTTCAACGTGAACCAGTCATCCTTAAAGGATAATTACCCATCGATAATGGATCAAGTGCTACGAGCTGTGCAAGAACAGATGACAAAAATGTTGTCTATGCTTGATGGTTTTTCAGTTATAATCAAATTCAAGTCACGCTTGAAGATCAGTTCAAGATAGCATTCACCACCACTTGGGCTACCTTCACCTACATCGAATGCCATTCGGTTTGATCAACACCGATACCACATTTTAATGAGAAATGGACTTTTTATTCAAAGGTATGATGGGAAAATTCATTGTAGTTTACCTAGATGACCCGACCGTGTTCTCAAAAAAAAAAAAAAGTGATCACCTGTGATCATTTGGAACAAGTCTTGATCGATGCCAAGAGCACGAGATTTCACTAAATCCTAGGAAGTCAGTTTTTAGGGTCATTGAAGGAAAGCTTCGGGACACGTCATTATCAGAGAGGGAACTAAAATAGATGTTGAAAGAGTCAAGGCTATTCAGAGCCTTACTTTTCCTAGAAGCATGACTGGTGTTCACTCTTTCTTTGGAAAGGTAAATTTTCTTAGGTGATTTATTCCTGATTTTGCTAAGAAGACTCGTCATATATCTAATATGATGAAAGGGTCCCAAACATTCCAATGGAGTGAAGATGGCAAGGCATAATTTAAAGACATAAAGACTTCCGTTGCTCATGCCCCTATTCTGGTATGCCCTGACTTTAGCAAGGACTTCATCATGTACAGTTATGCGTTTGCACATACTGTATCAACTATCTTGATGCAAAAGAACTCTGAGGATATTGAATCCCCAATTACTTTCATGATTTCTCCTCTTAAGCCTCATGAACTAAAGATGTCACAATTGGAAAAACATGTCTTTACTGTGGTAAAAGCAGTAAAAAAATTCTGCTACTACATACCGAACTCTCATACACTAGTGTTGGTTCCGCATAAGGTTGTTAAGTCTATCCTAACTCAACAGAGTTAGGGAGCTTACGAGGAAATTGGATTGCAAAGGTCCAAGATTATGATATAGACATCAAACTGACCAAGTTGGTAAGGGCTAAGGGCCCGTGTCAGCTAATGGCTGATAATAAAGACTCAGAGGTACCTAAGGAGTAAGCTGCTCATGTTGATGAAGAACAAAATGAACTTGAGAAAGAAGATTCTTTCGATGGTTCTATTTGTCACAACCAATGACGAATGGTATTCGACATCACTTTCTTTCTCACCTATAGAGAGTGCCCAACTCATCTAACCACTAAATAAAAGCAAGCGATAAAGCTCATAGCTGCAAGATATGTCATATGGGATGATGGATTATACAAACGTGGAATTGAGGGAGTTTTTCTCACGATGTGTTGACAAACCGCAACCGATAAGATTATTAAAAAAATTCATAACTCAGCCTGCAGTGGTCACTTCTCCTCATCGGTGACAACACATAAGATCATTCGGGCCAGGTACTATTGGCTGACGCTATTTCAGGATGCAACTACCTAGGTAGCGAAATGTGAACTTTTCCAATAGTTCGTTGGCAAACCAAAGCTGGCTACATTTCCCCTCAGGCCCGTCATTATTGACAAACCATTCAGGAAATGGGGAATTGATTTCATTGGAGCACTCAATCCTTAATCGAGTGCTAGACATAGTTACGTCCTAACAACAATGGATTACTTCACGAAATGGGTGGAGGCTATACTTGTCAAACATGCCACTTCTGAAGTTGTTTCCAACTTCATCAAAGAGAATATCATCATAAGATTTGGTATCCCACATAAGGTCGTTGCTAACAACGCTTCCAACTTCTCTTCATGAGAAGTAATTGGTATTTTTTATGGATAAAAAATAACCTT
Organism: Taxus wallichiana var. yunnanensis; assembly: GCA_018340775.1. NCBI lineage: Eukaryota > Viridiplantae > Streptophyta > Pinopsida > Cupressales > Taxaceae > Taxus > Taxus wallichiana. The sequence goes on from CM031242.1 coordinate 970,427,418, forward strand.
AGCTCATGCTTCTGATTACTATCCTCAGGGAAATGGTCAGGTAGAATCTAGCAATAAGAACCTAGTAACTATCATACAAAACCTAGTCGATGAGAACCAGCAGTCCTGGCATAAATCATTGTACAATGCTTTGTGGGCAGATCATATCACTCCAAAGAGATCTCTCCGCATGTCACCTTTTTAAGTATTGTATAGGACTCGATGCTAAAATTCCTATCTCTGCAGAACTTCCTACTCGCACTTGGCTCAAGGAATCGAAGATGAAAATTTTCCGAGTTATCCGGAAAAGAGGATTATGTACCGACAAAACTTGAAGAAAAGTGAGTAAAAGTTGTCGACAAGATCATGAACATCGAATCAAGTCAAGAGACTGCTCGACAAGAAAGCTAGGCAGAGAGATTTCCAAGTAGGAGATCTTGTCCTTCTGTAAGACAAACAAAGAGAACCGAAAGGTATGCACAGAAAGTTTGACTCTCTTTGGAGAGGGCCATACAAAATCAAGCAGCTCAATGGAGAGAATAGTTTCTATCTCTAATATCTGGATGGAACTGAGCTCCCGCTTCCCTATAGCGGGAAACACCTGAAGATCTTCAAGAAGTAGAGCTTGCTCTCTTCTTTGTATAGTTTGCTTTCATTGTGTGTTTTCTTTTGTCATGTGTTTGTTTCCTATTTTTTTGTGTTCCCTTTCTTCCCTTTTGGTCGCCCTTGTTTTTGACTCTCTGTAACCCAATGGATAGGCACATGAAAATCTAGGATTCTCTACCCTTAAGTTTCACTTAAGGATAGTCCCCAAAAAGAGCCAGTTGTTATCTTGTAAAATTGACAAGGGAAATTTTGCAGATAACCATACCAAAATTCCATTTTAGTCCCCTGAGGAGGTCTATTAACATTCAAAATGGCCTAAAACTCCTTTCGGAAATCAAGTTTCAAATAACTTAGCAATTTTCACCTTTTGAATCAGGGCGTAAGAAATGTTGTGTCAACATCAAGAAATGTGCACCCTTTGAAAATCCTTTGGCACCCAAAATAACATGTCAACATCTATAAAGTTACACTCCTTTGGTGTAGGAAATGACATGCCAACATTAGTAAACACGTGTGAAATATCTACGCCTAAGGCGCAAGAAGTGGTATGTTGACATCTCCAAATGTGCGCTTAAGGTGCTGAAAGTGTTATGTCGACGCTAACAAACTTGTGCCAAGGTGCATCCAAACCCATGTCGACACTTGGAAAACCACTCCAAAGAAAGCTAGTGAGATAATTAATGCCAGGTTTTCTATAAATAGGCGCTTAACACCTGTCATTTTTACGAATTGAAAATTGTGAAAAGTATTCTTCTGCGCTAGTTAACTATCCCTGTCACACCCGCGTGCCGTTTTTCAAATTTGTGGACCCCAACATCATCCTTCATCCTTTAAAAACCGGGTAAGTGGATTTTATCACTCTTGTTATTGTTTGTGGTTTTGTTTCTTGGTTATTGTTAGGTTTTAGGGTTGTTATAAACCAAAAGGATAAATCTAAAATGAATAACCTAACAATCTATAAACCATCTGAAAATTGATTTTCCTCCCCTTCCAGATTTGTAAATCTGGAAGGTCCCTACCTTTGAGTAAATTTTCCTTTATATCTGCTTACTACTACAAATCCCACAAACCATCTCTTTGCCATTTTACAAAATCAAAAGAGAGAGAAATCATGTGAAAAGAGAGAGTGACCAAAAATCACCCAACTACTGAAAACCTTGGCGCCCTGGTTTTCATGTTGCACCGCACACAATCACTTCATGGCACACTTCATGCTTGCGTAACACATGCTTTTCCTATGCACCTAAAAATAGCTAGCAAATTTTTTGAGGCGTGGGTGCACTTCTTTGAACAACAACATTATATGTTGTGTGATCCTGATCCGTGCCGCGCGCTAAAACCTTTGGCGCACTAATTCCCATTGCAACATCTTCCATGCTTGTGCCTTGGCACACCTTGAACTCATGCAACACCAAACTTATCTGCACCCCACCAAAGCACTCTTCTTAAAGTGCTGGTGCCATTTCTATAACACCAACACTACATGTTGTGTGTTTCTTACCCACACCCCGCACTTTTTCCTCGCGCGCCTTCTATCATGCGGCACTCTTCAAAAGTGTTTCCTTTATAACCCTTTGGTGCAGCTTTTCTCCTATCAACACAGGCACACCTTTTTCCATGTCAAGATCCCCAAAAGAGTGCCTAGCCTTTTTAAGCCTCTGCAGCATGCTACGAACTTGCGCCATGCGCCCTAAGCCTTATAATCGCTCATTCTTCTTTCTGCAAGATTTCATTATGAATAACAAGATGGTTGACATGGATCTTCTATGTTGGACCTCCATTATTCTCCTTGCAAAACATCAACAACCATCCTCGAGCTCACACATGTCTTCATCAAGAAAAAAGCCAACCAATTCTAAAGGAAAAGCAAAGTTGACAGAGCAAGAGATGAAGTACAAATATCAAAAAGTCGAATTCCTGACTCATATACAAAGAGTGATCTCGATATTAGAGACTCCAAGCTTGGGCACATTGATATGGAAGACTTCTGGGTGAGAACCAACCAGGCAACTAGTGGCCCCTGGATGAACAAACTGGTGGGCAGTGGATTACACTTTGCAGCTGGGCTACCAGTAAGTGTTGTTAATAATGAGTTCATCATGTTGGTGGCTCGATGCTATAACAAGGACACAAGATGTGTCGAAGATAAAGAGGGAAAGACGGTCATCGACCTAACTACTCGTCACTTTGAAATAACCCTGGGCATCCCTCATCACAGGCAGTACATCGCCATAAGCCTAGAAGACTGCAAGAAGGCATGGGACGACAATGAGGACAAGTGTATGCAAATGATGAACGAGCTATATCTTAAGAACAAAATCGGTGAGTTGATGGCCATAGACCATCCACCACAGTGACTTCAATGAGGAACTGAGTGATACAATCACCTTCCTGAGCAGAGTGTTTGGGCTTCCTGATGCCCATCATTTCCATAAATGGATGTTAAGGTACTTAGAGACCATGAGCAAGAATGTTCCTGAACAACGTTTTGGCTTGGGAGAAATCATCAGCAACACCATCTCCCAAAGCAGCTTTAATTGGTCATGACAATTGGGAAGTTCTATATGAATTCCTATGTTGTATACGTTGCAGCATCAGCGAGAGATTTCGTAGGCCTAGCTTGGAATGGGGTATGGCCCCAAGTCAAAATATATGAATTCTACCCAGAGCTAAGGCTCAAGAAAAACATCTCTCTAGTTCTCAAAAATCAACAATGCCTTCTTCTATGAGGTGATCTTCCTATTGAGACCAAACATGAGGCATGGTTGAACTAGCCCGAGTGTGGTCATTGTCACAAAGAAGTGGGGAGAATTTTTCACTCAATTTCCCACATTCACATATCTCAGGGTGGTGAATTTTGAGGGTGAACCAACAAAGCTACCAAGGTATGTAGGGCCCAAGCTGATTCTCTTGGAGTTGTCAAGGCAACTAATCACATACCATGAGAGATGCATGAAGAGAAAGAAGGAGGAACTCCATTCCCCCTTACAGTGGGCCGATACACCTACACCACACTGGCCAAAGCACGGGAAATGTATGCCGAGCTTGAATTGCTGAATCTAAAGCACAACTTCCTAGCCAAGCCTACCTTTGATTGTTGGGGTTGCCTCCCAAAGGAAAAAATTGATCCTATCCATGTCCCTAAGATCAAGGACATCTACATCGACTTGACACATGAAATAGATCTCAGGTGAAAGGATCACTCCAAGTTGGCTCTAGAAGAGATCAAACACTATGGTGTGGCCATCATTCCAAAAGGATTCCAAGGGCCTGATCAATAAATTGATCAGGTTTACCTTGACATGGATGGGGACGATTGGCCGTTTGCAGATATTGACAGATCCAAGGTGCCAAAGACCTTTCAAGAAAGGGTCAAGCACACGTTGCAGTGCACTAAACATTGGTGCAAGAAGAATGGTCTCACCTACCTCGGGGTAGATTTCATTGCTTCTCCTTCAGGAAGAGCACCTCTAAGGCTGGCCCAAGTGCCGAAAGGAAAAGGGAAAGACAAGGAGGGAGAATCAAGTAAAGAAGAAGCTCCTCAAAGCCCTCCTACTACTTTTGAGAAGCAAGTGGTTGACCTAGTGTCTCCAGGTAAAGAAAAAGAGACCACTGAAGTTTCAATGGACACATCCACTCAAGATGTGGTCGCAGCTACAACTACTGAGGTACCCACCATTCCTTCTTCCACTCCTTCTCCTCCCCTGTCATTGAAGCATCTATCCCAATGGATGTTTCTTCTTCTCTCCCTTCCTCCCTTCCATCTCCCACCTCTTCCATCTTCTCCTCTCTCATGGATCTGTAGACTAGTGTTCCCTCCATCCCATTATAGATCCCTTCCGCCTCCATGACCTTTTCTTCTCCTATAGTAACTCCAAGCCCTATAAGTAGCGGTGTGTTGGACTCATTGTCGATACCATCCGCCAACTTGCCCGAGTCAACTTTTGAATTTTTAGATATTTTGTAAATATCTTGTAAGATATTTTGTAAATAGTGGTTGGTTTGTTTTTGTCCTCTTCTCTCCTTTTTATATAAATACTAGAATACTTGTTATATTTGAGGTGGACATTTTTTGTATGAAAAAATAGGTGAAGAGAGAAAGACTTTGTGCCTTCTTGTAACAGAAGAGATATTAATATATATGTTAAGACTTTGTGCTCAATATATGTGTTATTTGCATCATATTTCTCTTAAGTTAGATCTATCTTTCTATTTTGTTGGATTCATTCTTATTATCATCATATGTTCATTAGTATTTCTTTGTTTGTTTATGCAAGTAAGTTTGGCTCTATTTACTACCAGCCCAAAGCATAAACCCTTTGACCTTTCCATCTTGGAATTCATTTCTTTTCTCCCTTCAGATCTACTTTCCTCCGTTCCTTCCCTCTTACCTTTCTGTTCACATTTGGAACTACCTCTACTGGGATGAGATCCCAAACCCTTGAAGTTAGAATAGTGTAGATTTGCATAGATTCTTGCTTGATAGAATAGCAATAAACCAGTTTCACTTTGTTATCTCAAAGAGGGGCTATGCCCTGCACACTGTTGGCCTGTTTCCCCACGACTTGTCTAACTGACACATTTTCAAACCAACACTTCCCTATCAAACATTCAAGTTGGGTTGCAAACTTTGTGCTAGTGAGGAAAAGAAATGGAGAAATCAGATTGTGTGGGGACTTTTTGATCTAAACAAAGCATCACTCAAGGATCATTATCCACTTCCATTAATGGAACAGATCTTGCAGGTTGAAAGCTGTCTCTGAAAGGTTTTCATTGCTAGACAGATACTTAGGCTATAATCAGATAATGGTGAAAGATGAAGATCAATATAATATGGCCTTCACCACGAAATGGGGCACATATGCTTACAAGAAGATGCCATTTGAATTGTTCAATTCCGAGCAACATTTTAACGAGCTATGGATATGATGTTTAAAGGCTTTATTAACAAGATAGTGTTGGTATATCTAGATGATATCACTGTCTTCTCAAAGAATGCATCGACCACCTCTTTCACCTTAGTAAGGTATTTGAAAGGTGTAAAAGAATCAGAGTGTCATTGAATCCAAAGAAGTGTGTATTTTTGGCACACGAGGGCAAGTTGTTAGGACACATTGTCTCAAGAGAAGGGTTAACAATCGACCCTAAAAGATTTGAAGCCATTAGAACACTTCAACTATCACATCACAAGAAATCCCTCCAAAGATTCTTAGGAAGGATAAAATTTATCCACATATTTTTGCCTGATTTTTCCACTCTTGTAAAGCCTTTAACGATGATGCTAAAGAATATTCTTGCATTTAAATGGAAAACAGAAGGAAAAGATATTTTTGAGGCCATCAATCTTGTAATATCACAGCCCCAACTCTTATTAACCCAGACTCTTCAAAAGACTTCATGATGTATGCTTTTGGAGGGTCAGACACAATTTCAACTATCTTGGTTCAGCCTAACAATGATGGTTCAGAACAACCCATAACATTCTTTGGTCAAATCCTGGAAGATTATGAAGTAAGGTACTCTTTTATTAAGAAACATGTTCTTGCTATCATTAGGAGTTTGAAGAAGTTCAGACACTTAGTCTCGAACAACAAGATTCAACTACTAGTGTCTCATTCGGTATCAAAAATTTTCTTCTAATCAAGGATTTGAAGGAGAAGAGAGCAGTTGGATCACTTAGTTAATGGAATACGATAATGAAATCAAAGTTACCAAGTTGTTTTATAGAAAAATTTTGTGTGAGCAACTTACTTCCAAACAATGAGCTAAGTCAACTGATAAAGAAGAGGTTGTACTTCTACTGCATAATGAGTTAGAGCAACTAGCTAATGATGCTCCCATTCCATGTTGGACTCAATACTTGGTACATTACCTCTAAATAGGTTCATGCCCTCTGGAAATAAGCAAAGCAAAGAGAAGGTACTTTAGATTGCAAACCATTCTCCGTATGTGCTTATTGACGGTGTTTTGTTCAAGAAATACATCAATGATGTCCTATTAAGGTGCATTAGGACAGTCCAAGTTGAGAAGATATTACATGAGTTCTATGATGGAGAAGCTGGAGGCCAATTTCCCCCATGGGTAACAATGCTTAAAATTATGAGGGTTGGTTATTATTGGACTACGATGTTTAGGGATTGCTACCCATGGATCAAGAAATGCAATAAGTATGCATTCTTCACATGGAAAGCAAGATTAAAATCCTTACCCCTTCATCTAATTTCATTGGATCAACCATTCATGCAATGGGGATTAGACTTCATTGGAGTAATCAACCCAAATTCAAGCAAGGGCCATAAGTGGATACTCATAACAACTGACTATTTCACCAAGTGGACTGAAGTGGTGGCACTCAAAGAGGCAAATGAATCCAACATTTTGGACTTCTATGAAGGGATAGTCATGAGGTTTGGTGCCCCTACTACTATCATATCAGACAATGCATTGGCATTCCTTGGTGTAAAAATTACTGAATGGGATGTCAAGAATGGTGTATATCTCAACACCTCTTCAAACTATTACCCTCAAGGTAATGGCCAAGTAGAGTCCACAAACAAGAACTTGCTGAGAATCATCAGAAGGAATCTTGATGAGAATTAGAGAACTTGGCACACAAAACTCAAATCATCTCTTTGGGCAGATAGAGTCACCCCTAAGAGGTCTATAGGAATCTCTCCATTCAATCTTATATACAAGAAGGAAGAATTTCTGCCCATATCACTTGAGTTGTCAAGCATTGGAACTCATGAAACAACTGGAACTAGATGATTTTGAGCCTATGGAGATCAGGTATGTAGAGTTGATGGAGTTAGAAGAAGAAAGAAGATATGCAGTGTAGATCATGGAGAAGGATCAAGCATTGACCAAGAGGAGCTTTGACAAGGAAGCTAAAGCTAGGACATTCCAAGTTGGAGACTTGGTACTGAAGTGGGATATAGACCGTGCAAAGCTAGGAAAACATTCCAAGTTCGATGCCATATGGAGTGGTCCATACATGATCACCGAATGCAAAGGTAGCAATGCCTTCTAGCTGGCTAAGTTGGATGGTGAAAAATTATAGATTCTAGTCAATGGGATCTATCTCAAACATTGCTACTAGAAGGAGAATCCTCACCCTTATACATATTATTCTAGGATTTTAAATTCTTCCAAGTGATTATGCACATTGTTGTTATTAACATAAGTTTTATTTACCTAAGTGCTTTGGCACAGGTTTTGTTACTCCAGGTTTGCATCTTTGTACAGTTTGATGCACCTCCAGGTGAATGCGCTAGGTCCTTTAACATTTGCAATAGGGAGACCCATAGTTTCCCGTAACAATTGCTGATTTCAAAATTAAAAATATACAGAGCAACTAAAATCAGGTCTTGAGGGATTCCATTCCAGAACAAGTGAAAGCCCCAGGACAAGAAAATTTTGCACTCTTAGAACCTCATTTTCAATATTTTCTTATGAAATTGAGAGTACAATAGTGGGCAAGTTCAAGGTCACAAAGTGCAATCTTGATTCAAGTTTCAAGAATAGGATCAGTATCAGGCTACAAACCATGACTCCATGCCCAATGGATACAACAAGGTAGATGATTCGCTCACTTATCAAGAAGGCGATCTCGCGAGTCACCACTGTTATCCCAATTTTCCCCAGGACCAAAATTGGTCGAATGTAATCTTGCACGGGAAGAACGGAAAGGTTGGCTCAATTGCATGGACTCACAGTTGACCCCAAAACCGAGTCGAAAGGGAGTAGAACAAGGTTAGTGGAAGCCTCCATGTCTCTCAACAAGCAACATCAAAAGTGTGATAGAGGAGGAGTCCCCAAACAAGTGTAGGCTCGTCATGTGTCTAAGGTCAGAAAATGGTCTCATTGGCCATTGAAAAGTCACAAAGCCGCAGGAGGGGCTACGTGTCCCAATGGCATAACTCAAAGGTTACAACCCAAAAGGTAGGATCTAAACATGTGCAAGTCCCCCACGTGTCCCGAGTCAAACATATAGCCCCACCAAACAAAAGGGACTAAGCCAAACACAAGGAAATGGAGGAGTGGCCCATGGATGATGCCACGTGTCCCATCATCACAATTTAGGGAGCTAGGTATGAGGGTCCCACCCACAAGGGGTTTTTGGCATTATATATGGTGGGACCCCTTTAACTCACCAAAGAGATGAGGTAGTCAGTGGTCACTTAGGACCTAAATCAGCTAAGCATAAGGAAAGGAAGCAAAAGGCCCCACATGTCTCTTTGGCACTATTTCAAGGGGTGGATCTAAAAGCGTTTCCCAAACAAGCGCCAGCTTGCCACATGGTCAGAGTTAAGAGGGGACAGAGCTGGTCATTGAAAAGTCCAAGGCAAGTGAGAGGAGCCATGCATCAAATCGATGCTCTTTCAAAAGAAAAGTTTAGGGGGGCAGTTCCAAACATGTGCCAACTCTCCACATGCCTCGGGTTAGGCACAGTGTCTTTTCCAACATGGGGGCTTAGGCAAAGAACAAAAGAAACAAACTAGGGTCGTGGACGGCACCACGTGTTAGTTGGCGCGCAACATCAAGAGTGTAGTGGAGGGGGTGAAACCTAGAGATGCATGGGGACGCCACGTGGATATATGCGAATAGGCTCCAGCCCGAAGTATCTTCAGAAATCATGTATTTTGATTAGAAGCTCAAAATCAAGCGGGAGGGGATGTTTTAGAGAGCTCTCGGCACTTGCTACCCACCTACCGCCATTAATGTTGTAAATCACTATTTTCGAGGCCGTCAAGTCTCCCACCTTTCATTATGATGAAGAATGGGTTTCCTTTCTTTCCCAGCAAAGAACGGCAATAGGGGCATGGGTGTTATAGTGAGACTCATCATTGTGGCAGGGGAATTCAATGATCCTTCAGGGTGGTTGGAGTAGGGTTCATTTTTTCCTCCTCTATTTATTCCTATATATTATATAGGAGGGGAAAATTCTAAGTGGTTGGACATTCTTGCTTTGAGTGCTCCCTTTTCTCTACTCTCCAGGTGAATTTGTGGAGTCTCGAACCCCTCCATCAAAATTGTTATGAAATTTCTACCTCTCAGCTACTATAATGCACTGTATCAATTCTTAGAGCAATAGAATAAGTCCGTGGATGATTTCAACCCTCTCTTATGTTTAGTTGCTTCTTCTTGATCCCTCATTGCAAGCTTGGTCATTTGTGCATGGATATTGTGTCCAATTTTAATGGTTTGTGTTTAAAATCAATGCAAATGTTCAACATTCCTTTGGTGCATCACCTCTGTTAGATTAGGTTTTATTTCTTGCATCCCTTTAACTCTGTCTCCTTGGAAAATTAGAATAGGATTTAGGATAGACCCTCTCTGCAATCTAAAAATTTGCACCTGAACAAAGGAATAGGAGTCATTCTTCATCCGGAGAGTTTCCCCGATTCGCAAAGTCCCACACTTTGGGGAAAGCTCTATGTTATGCAATCACACCGGATGCCCCACTTCAATCCGAGGCCATTTGGGGGTGCCTTTGTGATTTAGCATCAACAAGAAGATTTTTTCAATTTTTGGGATTACATTCTCTATCATTCAAGATTTAATTTTAAAAAGATAGAAATGATGAAGAGAAAAATTAATACAAGTGAAAAGGTGAAAACCATACCTGTATTCGACATTTGTAAGAGGAAAACAACATGGGGATTTTCATTCGGATTTAGGTTGGTGACATTCATTCGCTCGTGAGTTCCCAATACCCTTTATGCAAATCGATTTTTACATATCTAGCTAGCATGGCATTCTATGAAAGCATTTTTTTAATGCATTCTATCAAACAATTCAAATGTTGTCCTAGGCTCTCCTCCATTCATTCAGAGACACCAAAATTATGCCATACTACCCTTATAACCCCGTTAATTAAATTAAACATACCTTACCTATTCATATCCCATAGTGCAAATGATTAACTAAATTAATTACCCTAATTAATTTAATTAGCATCCTCACTTGAATACCTCACCCAACCAACTCACCTAGCCACCTCACTCCATGACCCACTCAAGCCCCATTAATGACCTAAGACCGAGTCTAAGCCTATACTAACCAACTGGGACTTAGTCTAAACCTAGAAAACTCTTATTAACAAACCTAAGAGGAATCTTACTAATCCTTCTTTGATCTATCACTCGAGAATCGGATGAAGATTGAAGACCATGCCAAAAATAACAAAAACATGCTATTTTTGGCCAACCTAGATATTCCCACCTTAACCGACACCGGTTATACCTCAACCGACATTGGTCCCCTAACCATCATCGGTTAGATTACATATAATTCCAAAAGCCTTTGCTGAGGTTGGTCATTTGATTCAGGATCTCACATGAACAAATACTTGGAGCACTTGAATTTTTGAAGCACTCAAGTAAAAGAAAGCACTTGAGAGCACTACCAACAACCATCGGCATCCATCACCTTCTTCACAATCATGGATTCACACAGAGAAGCACAGAGGCTTGAAATATTGTGGCATGTACACAACATCCCTTCTCTCTAGATCTCTGCCATCATTGTTTTCATCGCCCGCACTCCCCATATCCATTCTCAAGAATTGCCTAACATCTCTTCAGTTATCACTATTTTATTTAAGTAAGATCATCATTCCTCTCAGTAATTTATTTTTTTGTACATCCATACACCTCCTTCCTCCCACCAACCTATCACCTTACCATATCTATCCCTTTCACCTATCTTCACCCTCTCCTAGTTATCCCTCAGCACTAATGAAAGTTTACAACCTCACCTCCACTATTTCCAACCTCGAGCAATCACAAAGAGCTTGGAAACTAATTTCTAAGATCCTTTTAAGTAACTTCCCCACCGACACTTGTTAGCCAACCTGACATCATTCATCCTTCCAAACTCGGCATCACCACACATCCAATGTCGATTATTGTGTCTGGAAACATACCTCAAACCAGTGAGCTCATACCCATTCCCTAACATACCCCGTAATCACCGCTAATCTTTACTGATCTTATTCAGAGCGCATCACGACTCCGCAACCGAATACCATCCCATCATATGACCTATTTTGACCTCAATCACCTTTTATTTGGACTTTTTATTTGTTTTACACGAGATACCTAAATCGTTTCAATTCCAATAAGATTGTTATTTCATGTTTATTTTGGATAACATTAATACTGTTATATAAAATTGGATTGACAGCCTGTTCAAGAAGCATCACACTTCCTAGATCTATCTTCTGTTAGGTAGTCCACTCATTGTTTTATTTAACTCTATATGGTGGTATTGTTTTGAATTTTATAGGTAGTTCCTCCTAGCCAAAAGGGAGCTCTCACAATTAGCATTGGATAAGGAAATCAGAATGTGTGCGTAACCTTAAACCGACACCACAAATAGGTATAATCAATTTACGTACTACCTTTCCCTATCAATTCTACCTCCCACCCTTACTTGTAATGTGCAACACACCTTTCTCAAAAGTTTCTACCAGTATGTCATCATGGCTGGCCTTCTTTATAAACATGGCTTTGATGGTATCCTCTTACGATGCCTTACAACTTCTGAAATTCCTTACACCATAAAGGAAGTTCACACCATAATTTGTGGAGGTCATTTAAGTGGTTTGGCTATCACCAAATGCATCCTTCTCTTGGGCCATTATTGGCCCACCCTCAATATTGATTGTTGTGACTATGTCAAACATGGTGTGAAATTTCAGCAACATGCTGATCTTCATCACACACCTAGTTACGCCTTACAGATCACACGAGTTCTTTGGCCTTTCTCTTGATGGGGTTTGGATCTTGTCGAAATATCAATCCTCATTATTCATAATGACATCAATGGATTATTAGTGCAAACAAATACTACACTAAATGGGTAGAAGCCATCCTGTCATCTCTACAAAAGTTGAGAAAATTTGTGAATTCATCAATTGTCACATTATTTTTCACTTTAGTGTTCCTCACCACCTCATCACCGATAATGGAAAATAAATCAAAAACAAAACCCTACGTGAAACTTTGTGACGCCTTCAACATTCAACATAGTCTTTCTTCACCTTACTACCCACAAACAAATGGCCAAGATGAAATAACCAAAAAAACCTTGAACAAAATTCTTATGAAGGTGGTTGACAATATGGGAAAGGATTGGCACACGCACATTCCTTTTGCTTTATGGGCTTATTGTACTAGTATTTGTACCTCAACTGTGGCCACACCTTTTTCTTTGGTCTATGGTATAGAGGTTGTCCTACCTCTCAAATTCTAGATTCCATCTCTTCATATTTCACTCAAAGAGATGCTTAACAATGATGAATTTCACTGGACCATTTGGCACAACTTGAGTTATTAGACGAATGTCATCTTAATGCTCTTGATCATCTCCAAATCTACCAAAAATGTATCAAACGTTCCTACGAAAAACATGTCCATGAACGAACCTTCCAGGTTGGTGACCTTGTCCTAAAGGAAAATCAACATGTAACCAAAGAGGAAAAAAGTAAACGGGAAAATTCGCTCCTAATTAGCTTGGACCTTATATCGTTACTCATACCTATGGATCAGGTGCTTATCGTTTGTCTTCACTCGAAGGTAAACCTGAACCTGAGCCCCTCAATGCCTTACATCTTAGACCATTCTACTATTGAATTAAGTCCTATATCACCTCTTGTCTATTAAACACATGTCCCTTGAGCACCGTTCACCTTCCATTTTACCTATTTTAAGGATCAATGACTAAACCAAGATCATGTGATTACCCATCACTTTTTCAGCCCTATCTTCAATATGAGTACCACGACCCTACTCATGGCATGATTCTCATGGATAATTTTTATCTTTTTCAAGATGGAATCCCATGGTCATTCATAACGTAAACTCTCTCTTCCATAGTTAGCCTCTGTGTGCTATGGTTTTTCCTTCAAACCAAGAGCCTATTTTTCTCTATAGTCTTGTCCATGACTTAAAAGTCCAAAAGCAAAGCAATTTCAAAAATAAAATGGGATTCAACTCCTTGAGTAAAAATTCTAGAAAAAAATGATTCCCTCAAAAGGAAATCTATTCTCTCTGATCTCATTGCTATAAATAGACTGTTCCCTTGAAGGACAACTATACAAAGCTAGCCATATTGTACTTAGTCTCTCATCAAAAGAGGAATATTCTTAAAAATAAAATAAAATATTTAGAAGCTTCCCATATCAATCACTTCATGAAGACCTCAAGCAGATAATATACTCATCCCAAATATAGTTCCTGCATCAATCAATCTATCAAAACAACAAAAAAAGAAGAAAATGATATCTTATTTGTCATGGACTTTCCTATTTATATATTAGATCTCTTACCAAGTAGGCATGTTGTCTTACACCAGGTGACGCTAAACACCAACCATTTTCACCTCATTTCCTTCTCACACTAATTTCCTATCTTCTCAAGGGACTTTCCACAAACATGACATTTCATGACGATGTGACTTTCTTCACCCTCGAGCATATTCAATCATGTAACTTGCCTTTATGGTTCTTATCAATTAGGTGGCTCTTTTTGTCACCTCTTACCATTCACCTTCTTCATTACTTATTAATTACCCTATATAGGACTAGACCATCGATACCTACATTTTAAGGATTCCCCTTTCACCAACATCAATCATGCCTAAATGACCTAGACTCAATCATGCCTAAAACCTACCCACCCATTCCGCTACCTCATCTTATTTTCCCCTAGCTTATGGGAGAACTACATCGGCCTGAGGACCCTTTTCACTGCGGCTATGTAGGCATCACTTCAAGGGCATGTGGCTCGTGGAGGTTAACTAGGCCACTCTTTTCCCTAACAAATTTTCCCCCCATGATTTCCATTTAACATTTCACCTTATTTAGTTTCCATTTTTCACAAACACATGGAAATTAAACAATTAACAAATGTAAATATGTGCCATTTTCTTAATAACATCATATCATACATCCATTATTTCACAATTTCATGATATCAAATATTTTAAAAATCTACACCATCACATACATATACATTATCATTTATTTCCCATGTTACCAATAACTTGGAAATTAAATAAAAACTAACAAACCTTAACTCCACCATGCCTAACTCACCTAGACAGAATCATGCTTATACCTGACACAACCATGCCTAAATGACATAAACTTAACCATGCCTAAATGACATAAACTTAACCATGCCTAAATGACATAAACTTAACCATGCCTATACCTGACTCAACCATGCTTAATTGACCTAAACTAAACCATACCTAACAAACTCCATCACGTCTAACTGACCTAACTCAACCATGCCTACATGACCTTGACTCAAACATGCCTAATTTACCTAGTTTCCATCACATACACAATAAAAACATCATCCATAATATCAAAATCATCATCTATAACAATGAAAGTCTGTGTATCAATACAAATGTACACCAATAAAAATACATATAAGTATCTCAAATCTCTCAGATACATCCTCACCATCTTCGCACGCAGCCAGTATAAGATCAAAATCTCAAAACTCTCATGTACATCCTCACTATCATCGGCACACATACTGATATATACCAAAAAAAGATGACTAACCAATCATATCAGGTGACTAGTTGTCACTCCATCTGATATCCATGTTTATCTCATTTATCTCCTCCTCCTCACCTCTAGCCTCGTGACCTGCCAGCATGTCTCAACCTAGCATGGGTCTCGGTCTAATCTCTTCCTATCCCACTGATCGGGTTTGGCCTTTGTGAACTCATGACCTCACCCAAACCCCCGTCTCTGGGCTCTCTCGTCCACCTATGCTCTTTGAACTATAAGTGTGGTATCAATTCCTCTCACTCACTTCCTGTTGTGCTCTTTACTCAACATATAAGTGGACATCTATCCTTGTGGTCATCAGATGATCTCGGTAATACCGTGCCTCGCACAGGCATCCTTGAACCTCGTCATTGATACCATTTGAGGTGGTTCCATGGGTCTCACAACAACCTATGAGCTCTATCCTATTAGGGATAGCCTCATACAATGTACCTCTTCTCCATGTCGTCCTCACTACCTAAGGACCCTATCCTATCACAACTTCCTGTAGTATGGGACCTTGTCCTTGATTCTCGTGGTGGTGCCTGCATCTTGTAGCTCCGGGCCTCGTAAGGCCACAACCCGAGCCTATACAATGACCAACTAGGCCTACAAACCTGCTACTGTGCCTTTAATGTGGCAACATGTCCCCATCTCCATATCCACCCAGACGTACGGTGCCTATCCCTATGCAACCTAGGCCTAGAGTGCCAACACTTGAGCCCATAAATGGAAACTCGTGCCTATGACCCGTGATACGCCCCAATAAAACTATAATCTATGCCTAAAGGGTGACATCCCGACCCCTGGAAGGTATCCCTTTGTCTCCGCCCGGCCTCGAGGGTGACTAAAGGGTGGATAAGTTTGGCTGCCCGGCCTCGGGGTTCCACTCATAGTTGTGCCACCCACCACTACCTATATCTATCGGTGACCCCAGCATCATTGATCTACCTGTCCACCACCTACTCCTCCTACCCTGTAGGCACACTTGGTCATGGTGGAGACATAGGTCTCTCCACGTCATCTCTCCTATACTAAGGGAAGGGTGGCAACACATCCTGTGGCAACCCAAATTGTCATCTCGACCTTGTCCATGGGTATCATATTGTGCCTTCCAACGCGACGCCCTTGTATCCATTTGAGCACTGTAACTCCTCTAACTCCTTTTTCATGTCCTCGTATGAAGGTTAACCAACATATAGCCTTTAAACAATATCCACACCACACACTCCCTCTAGCCCCGCCTATAATATGAAACATCATGCGTGTCCCTAGCCACCCTGTGCTTCCTAAAGCAAGTGGTACCCACCGTCTATAGCCGACTCTGACCAAGACACCCCGAACCAATCAAGTCAAGGAAAACCAACTGTATGTACACATATAATGTGCTCATATTCCCAACAATGCAGAAGAAAAGTGAAACACAAACTAAACTGTGAGAATCTCCCATAGGCCTACAACTCCCTATACAACTACACCAGGAATGCCGGTGCCCATGCAAAATAGATCTGCTCCTCCACCATATCCTAGAGCACTCCTATCAAGGCTCACATGAATCTACCACCCTTAGCATCTCTGTATAGGAGAAACAACATATCACCTCCATCATCAAAACAACCAACCTTGTCTCATGAGGATGGGATGCATACATCTCTCTCGTAGCTAAGGCTCGTGCTATGGTACCTCAGCTCACCCATCACCTCCTAAAATACAACCTTTATAGGCTCCACAAAGGCCTATGAAGAAATAGAATGCACTCGCTCACCCACAATTGATAGCCACAAGATCCTATATACATCCTACACATTGACAAGTAATCTCATCCATTGGTAAATGAAAAGTGTTGGTCTGATGAGTGCGACCATCAAAATACGATCTTGAGCTACAAGCCTATAGCGTCATACCCCAATCAATCCAACATCATTCATATGATTCCACTCCTCTACTATCACATTTGACCATATATCTACCAACAATGGTGGTACTCTATCCCGCATACGTAGTTGGTCCCTAGCCTACATCCAACAAAACACAACATTGTTAAGACCTCACTACCTCCAATTATGTCTTAACCCCAACAACATACCCAATCACACCAATCATGCTTACTCCATTTACCTAATTCACATACAAACCTCCTACCCTTAACAATCATGACTCATTATCTTCACATTATTTCACCTACTCACCTATCCCATCTAGCCGAGATAATATTTTACCCTAACCCTCTACAACCAGTCATTACTTTCCCCTTCTTGACCCCTTTTCCTTTCATACATAACACTTCTTACCCTTGTCCCTCTTTCACCCTAACCGGCGCCGCTCTCTTGGACCGTCATCGGTTCTCCTTGACCGACATTGTTTCCACTAACCTGTGTCGGGCCACCTTAGTCTTGACTAATGTCGGTTATAGATGACCGACATCTACCAAACCTTGGCCGATGTTGGTCTCGTCACAACCCCCAAAATTGAAATCCCCTCCTCTATTTCTTAAAAATTGACCAAAAACAACCTACAACCGTACTTAATCCCAAACACTTACACCCCACATTTATTTCTCCCCTACTTAACCTATATTTGACCTCATTCACCTGGATTT
The DNA here is from genome assembly GCA_018340775.1 of Taxus wallichiana var. yunnanensis. Classification (NCBI taxonomy): domain Eukaryota; kingdom Viridiplantae; phylum Streptophyta; class Pinopsida; order Cupressales; family Taxaceae; genus Taxus; species Taxus wallichiana. Next base: position 970,445,177 of record CM031242.1, read on the forward strand.
CATCTATTTTTCACCCACATTTCAAAATTAACATACCCACCCAAAATTTCTTCATTATAAAACATAATTGGAGCAAATAACAAGTTAGAAAATGCCTCCTACCTCATCCTGATGGCGTTTACGTGGTGACATGTCTAGCCTCTCGCGCCACTTATCCACCCGACCCCTCTCCCACCTCGGCCATACTGAAATCTACCTCAAACCTCTCCACCAATCACATGTCTCCAACTACTCTAGTGAACCCGTCTTCCTAGCTCCTCTCAACACTTAGTCACCTCCACCTTAGCCTCGTACAATACCTTATCTTTTCATCTCAAACAAAGGCACAAATCACTCATCTCTGTCATTTTCTCAAATTCAACAACAAAAATGATTTTGTAAAATACGGTAATTTTAAATTTATAACCCTAACCCGACATGACCAACATCAGTCATACCAAACCGACGTCGGTTTCCTTATAACCAACATCGGTCATCTACCAATACCATTTCCTCCATGTTTTGCCTATTTTAACCTAACCTCATTATTGTCCCATAACTTTTGGCATTACCAACACTTCATAGACCCTACCCACAAGCCTCAACTACCCATACAATTCCTTAATTGCATTTAGGGATTTGTTATTTTACCTATACCTTGGCCTTACCCGTGCCACGACCTATTTACCTGGACCTGACCTACTTTTTGTGACCATTGAACTTGTGTACTCGCATTATACCTTACAATGTTGTTACCTATGTTGTTTTATCCTAACAACCATACCTTTCCTATTGTCGTGCCATTTATCCCAACAAAACCCGTGGTGTACCGGATCATACCTAAACATTCCTGCACCTAACCTATGTTGTGTTTCCGGACCATATCCTATACCCTGGATACCTGAATCACTTCAACCTTGTTTGGATAAACCTATCGACCTTGGATGATGTAGAGTTTACAAGCTCTTCAACCTGGTATTGTGTTGCAGTCTATACGTGTGCGTGCGTTCGATTGCCATTACCCATTACCCAATTTGACCTTGGCCCATTACCTATTACCCGATTTGACCATTACCCTTTACCCAAAGTACCCATACCCTTCCCCACCTACCTTAACTTACACCAACTACACATTTATCAAACCACTCACCGAATTCATATAACACCTCATCAGTTCCTGGTTTGAGGGGGATCACCTTCACCCACACTTGGGGTAACCCCGCTCTCACCCATACATGGGGCAATCACTTCCTATTTTTGTCAGTGTCACTTATCAATATAAGCTACGTGACAAAAGGGGTAAAATGTAGACACCAAAATTAGGTCATACTACCCTTATAACCCCGTTAATTAAATTAATCATACCTTACCTATTCATATCCTGTAGTGCACATGATTAATTGAATTAATTTCCTTAATTAATTTAATTAAAATCCTCACTTGACCACCTCACCAAGGTAACTCACCCATGACCCACCCAAACCCCATTAATGGCCTAAGACCAAGTCTAAGCCTATCCTAGAACAAACTAGGACTTAGTCTAAACCTAGACTTAACTCTTATTAACAAACCTAAGAGGACTCTACCGATCCTTCGTGATCTATCACTCAAGACTTCATCATTGATTTTGGGCCCCTGGTATTTGCTGCACCATCCAGTCATTCCTAAATTACAATGTTAACTTGTGTTTCACCGTGCTTAATGCCTCTCGGATCTCACTTAAAGTGATTTTTATATTATGCAAGGAAAATGTCTGGTTTGAAAAGGACTTTAGGATGTGTCGCTCTCCATAACATTCCTTGAGCCACAAAACCTTTCCCTACTTCCCTCAAGTACCCGATTCCAATTCACATATTTTAAAATGATTTTAATAAATCTCGAGACGTTGATAAAAGTTTAAGAAGGGGGCACTACATTTTTACATGAAATTTGTCTTTATTTGATTTCTTGCTTAGCTTATTAGTAGTTTGATAGGAAACACTATAGAATTGAAGACTCCTTAACTAGCCATTATTATTTGTATTTTTTCTACAAATGCTTATTTATTTTCCTTCAATAATATGTATTTTTCAAACAAATTAATCTAGTTACATTTTATTATTACAAAGTAAAATTTAGTTTATCTTTAATTTAATTAGTGAAAATAGTTGAGCCTTTATTTCCAAGCTCAACAATCCCACCAGATTAAATGATGTCGCCATAACAATTTAATTATTTATAAGTGTCACACATGTTGGAAATAGATAATTTCTCCCCACAAAAGTAAAAAGCAACTTACTTTTCCATGCATAGTTTAGTTTTAATTAGATGTCCCTATTTTTAGGATAAAAGAAAATAAAACAAATAGCTTTGTTTGCATGAACAAAAGCATGTGCTATTTGTAGATGATAGTTCTATTTTAAGATGTTCTATTTTCAGAGTTGAGTGTTCTATTGTTAGATGAAAGCCATTTATATATTGGAGGCAATTGTAAGTGTTTTTACACACAGATTGTATTGAGTTGAAGCTCTAACATGAAAGAACACATACACAGATTGTATTGAGCTAAAACTTTGACAAGTAAGAAGTTGTATACACAGAGATTGTATTGAGCTGAAGCTCTGATATGGAAGAAGATATATATGCATAGAAGTGCTGATTTGAGTTTGGAATACTTTATTTATTTGCAATATTCTTTATTTTATTTCTGTTGTTTAATATTTTATTTTCCTAATTTCTACACATATGTATCGTATCTATATAACTCCGAAGAGTAAGTTACCATATTTATATGTGATGATGTCACCAGCATGATTACTCCTTTGAAGTCTTGATCCTAGTTATGACTAGGAGGCCAAAAGTGCTTGAGATTGCTGTTCATAAATAAAACGATCCTTTTTGGAGTCATCAGCAGACCAGATGAAGATGCCCTCCAGTTTCCCTCTTTCCTTCAAATCCTTGCACGCGTCGAAGAATCCATCCTCTGGTTGGAGTCCACCTGCAGAGGTATCCGTGGCAGAACTGACCAGTATTTTGCCGCCCCTGTAATTAGATTGTTGAGTGTCGTAGTGGTCGAGAAAATCATCAACGGTAGTGCCCTTATCGTCTGCATAGAATTGGAAGTTTATGTAGTCTATGAAGCGACCGTATTTATTCCACAGTGCCTGATAATGGGTCTGCACTGACCCCTCGTCCTCGAAAGGAGCGATGGACGCTATGGAAATCAGTTTTTTCTGCTTCAGTTGTATTATTAAATGTCCAACACAATCAGCAAATATGGTTGGACTCGAGTGGTCGAAGTGCTCGTAGTCGATGTCTATGCCGTCGAGATGATATTCTGTAATTATTGCTGACAGAGTCGAGACGGCGTTATTAACCCAAGAAGACACAGAGGAGGGCTGGAATTGCACGCTAGTTTTGTCCTCTCCTATGATGTCGCCGCCAAGGCTGACGGCCACCTTGACGTTCTTATGCTTCGACTTGACGGCCAACACGTCAGCTGGGCTCAGATTTTCCTCGTCCCAGAAGACGCTGAATTTGCCGTTTGTTGGAGTTGGAGAATGAGCGGATGCGGTGTAGTCGATGGCAAATGACAGAATAAAGTGAAACTCGACTTCATCATTGATCGGCACGTCAGAGAATTTGACGTTGACGAACTCGGCGCCTATGTAATCCTTAAACAGTTTAGTATTAGCACCTGCACACAAACACAACAATAGGAATATGAAACGATCAAATCTTCAAACATAGTAAAACAAAAGGGGCATTCATTATATATCCAAAATTGGGTATGAGAAATGTGAATGCTTACACAGTGAGTTAGGAAGAATGTTCAGAAGATACATAAGAATGAGAAGCTGTGTGTAAAACCCCATGACTATAGAATGTAGTGAAATGAGAGAGAAGACAGTTATTGTGAGACGACTGAGGAGCATACTTTATATAAAGACGGTGTTGCATGTCTGTTGACGTTTGATTCTTAATTTTAATTTCCTCCAATGTGAAATGAAGGAAAAGACAAGGCAGCGAGCGGGTTGGACAACGCACTCGCTCAGACCAAGGAGCATTAGCCATAGATATATTAATCATACGGATAATCAATAATATGAGGGCCATCAATCCCAGTTATCAGTTAAGCTACATACGAGGCAATTTATTTGTACATCTAAGTAAAAGAGAGATTCGTTTCATTCGGCAAATGTGTTGGGATCGGAGTAGTCAAAGTGCTCGTAATCGATGTCGATGCCGTCAAGATGGTATTGTTGGATTATATTTGTGAGAGAAGACACGGCGTTGTTCACCCACGAAGACACAGAAGACGGCCTGAACTGCGCGAAGCCGTTGCCTACGCTGTCCCCGCCTAAGCTGAGAGCGACCCTGACATTGTTATGTTTGGATTTGGTGGCCTGCACCGCACCGGGGCTAAGATTGTCGTTGTCCCAGAAAATGTTGAACTCCCCGTTTGTAGGAGAAGTGCCCGACGTGGTGTAGTCTATGGCGAAGGCTAAAATGAAGTGCACCTCCATTCCCCCATCGATGGGTACATCCGAGAATTTTACGCCGCTGAACTCTGCGCCTATGTATTCTCTAAACACTTGAGCACCTGCATATGCACAGAAGAACACATATATTTTAAATAAACTTTATCTTCATCAACAATCGATTCCATTCCTGCAAACCAATCAATATTAATTGCAGATCTTAGCCCAGCTCACCCATTGTTTCAGTTGGCATCAAACCAAGCACGAAATACAAAATGAAAGGCAAGGTTAGGAAGAACTTAAGACTCCATAGCGGTGGCTAGAATTCAATTCAATTCAATTTGTTCACAGCAGAGCAGTAAAGCAGATTGGTGTAATGCCGCTAAGAGAGTACACTATATATAGAACCATTTGTTTTTCAAGTCGTCCCTCTGCGTTGCTTCAAACGTTCACGAAACCAAGAAACAAAGAAATGATGAAAACGAGCTGTCATTAATGGTACAATTTGTGGCAATATTTCACTTTCTCCGCTTGCGTTTTATGTCACGCAAATCGTTTTCAGTGTAGCAGAACTTCTGGAAGGAGGAGAGAATCCTTCTGATCGGGGCTTTCATCTGGAATATTGGTCGGCAGGGATATTGTTAACTGAAATAGCTTCCCTAATCAATTCGAAGTTACGTAAATGGCCACCGCCCCTAATCAATTCCGCGTTACGTCGATGCCGGGAGTTTGGCCCTATACTAAAAACGCAAGAGAATAAAGTTACGGTCAGGGGTCATGGGTTTGAGTTTAGCATCGAAATTTGTTAACCATATTGTTAGACAGTGATGTTAGAATTTTAATATTTCCAGACCATTAATGGGATGACATTTGAGTAATATGCAAAGGTACTTTGACTTGCCATTTCTTCATATCATATTTTTAGGCTTATGTATGCTTTGATATATATTAATTTTACATGAGGTGGTATTGCAATTCATATTTTTTTATAGGACCTAAAAATGCTTTCATGAATGAATAAGAAGAAGATTCATAGAACTCATAAGTTATCATATTTTGGGCTTCAATATTGGCTTGTGAAAATTTCCCACACATGTAACAATTGAACAGTGATGATGTTTGATAGTCTAATATTTCCTCCTATAGAAAGTGGTTATGTTGCAACACTTCCATGTTCCAAAATACAAGTGTAGTTGTTTAGACAAATGATTCCTCTCTTCACATATGTGAAACACATCTGCTCTATCACGAACATATCCCTATGAACCATTAATTATCTTATGTTTAGTTAGTTTTCAGTTGATCTTGTAGCGATAGGAAGTAGTTTACTTGTTTAGGATTTTAGCAAAGTTCTTCCAGACAAGTTAGAGTTAATCCATGATGGCTTCAAGTGGATTCCATCAAACTAGGCCATCAAACTAGGCACAAGTCGAGTTAATCCATTATGAGAACATAGCCTTTAGATGACAGTTATGCCATCAAACTAGGCACCTTTAGGAGGCTTGCCCACTATTGCTCAATCAGAATAAAAAAGAAGAATAAAGAGATTTCCTCCCGGCCTACACGGTGATAGTCATTTTCAGTGTCGGAAGTCAAAGAATGTTCTCACCCTAGAGATTCAGAAGCTATAAATGTTGAGATTCCCCATGCTTATGGTTGTGCCAAGCCGTCGCATGTATCTGAGTCTTCTGATTCTAACCCCAATAAGGATAGCCATTGTCTAGATCCTTCACTTGAATTGGCTTCCTTGTCGGGCGCCTTGGACATTTGTTGTCACGAGATCTAAGGAGAAGATGGGGTGCTTTGAGTCTCATGTTTCCCATTTTTTTCAAAGTGTCACGTGCCTTTGTTTTTTCCGCTTGTTCTTGGCCCTTACCTTGGGTGTCTTGGTAGTTTGGCATTCTTTTGTTGTTTTTTCTCGGCAAGGCCTAGTGTGCTTGTATCTTTGGGGCGTGCTCTCATACTGCCGTTTTTTTTGTTGAAAGAATCTTGTATCATGTTCCATTTATTTTAATATAAGATATTTTTGACCAACAAAAAATTAGAACACTATTTTTTTCTTAAGATGTGCAAGAGCTAGTCGAGAATGGATTTTATAAGCTTGCAAATGAAGCATAAATTTTAATTTATTTTCTCATCCAGAAAGATATTTTCTCAAACAGAATAGAAATAATTTTTTAAAAGTATTATTTTTATTCTAGTAAGTAATGAATCAAGTAATCTTCACCAAAGTTCGAGATAACAACTAGGTAAAATATATCATAAGAGAGGTTGAAGATAGCATATTAGTAACACCCACATTTTTGACATACCAAAACCACAACAAGTACCATTAATTAGTTTGGCAAACAATTAAAGTAATTTTTAAAAAATTGTTGTAGGTACTAAACATTAGTTGTGTTTAAAATTTATTCTGTCTATTACTTTTCTACATAACCTTACACCGTTGAAAATAATTTAATAAATAATTATTATACGAGCTTATCTCCTTAGATCATCACGGAGCCAACATCCTCCTTTTAAGTTCCCATTAATTTTATTTAATTATCAACTAAATAATCTCATTTATTTTACCCATTTAGTTTCCTCTCAAATTATTTAAATTCATTTACTAGGTTGACTCAAATTTATTTAATATACTACACCCACTTTTTCATTAATTTAACCCCTTAATTAATTTACTAAAATATTTCATGCACAACATTACTTAATAAACCATACTCATAAAGTCACTTTATTTGTTTAATGGACCAATAAACAAAAGGGTCCCTAAAAAAGCCTAACCCCCTAGGTGGCCTCATTAGTTAAATGCCCATACCCTTTATTTAAAACACCCATTCCCACAAAATTTCTCCCAACTTCAAAATGTAGGGTCAAATCCCCACCCTTAGATTAAATCTATTTGGGCCCTTAGATGTAGGTTTCACCCAACAAGCTTTAAAAATCCTTATGGTTTCCTTTTATTCATTTATTTGCCCTAATTTCTCTCATTTGCACTTGGAGGTTTGAAGGGAGGAGAGGAAGGAAGCCATGGAAGTTTGGGGAAGCTCATATGGAGGTCTATTTCCATTATATTTAGGTTTTGTATACTCACAGTGTTTGGACACACACACCCACTTGTATGAAATATATCCTTTTCTTCTTATTAGTATTTTTCCCTAAAAACGCCCACTTGATTATGTGTGGATATACATACATGTGTGTGTGTGTACACACACATAAATAGACTTTTAGTTTATTTTAAAAGAAATATTTTAAGATCCATATATATAGTATTAGTTTATTGGTTGATCTTTGTGTACAGAGGCAACCTGTCCCCACTTCCCACTATTATATAAACATTAGGTGCCCCATACAATACCCCTTTTTATTTATTTATACTTCTTTTACAAAAGTAAAACTCAGCTGATTCATAATACATTTCAATATTAAGTTTTATTTAATAACACACACACACACACACACACACACACACACACACAAAATAACCTATTTGTATATATGTGTTTTTTTGTTTTGTTTTCAAACAAAATTTAGGTGAATCTATTTGTGTAAATAATTTATTGGATTATATAAATATATATAATTTATATAAAAACATCTATATATTTATATATGTGAAGTTGTATGATTTAATTATCCTTTCATTTAAAACAAATACAAGGTAGAAGGAAGTTATTTATATAAAATAATAACAAACTTCATGCTTTATTTTATTTTATTTTGCAATTGGTATAGCTTATAACTACAAAACTAACACCTTAGAACCTAGAGATGTAGTGCCAACTTCCTTTCGACACCTTTTGTTATTTATTTCGATACTGTCGACTATACTTATGGATATTATTGTAGATTTTGATTTAGCATGATGTTAGATGTTAGACATACTGGACTGTTGTTGATTTCAATTCATACATGATGTGTGTGGATTATTAGAAACATTTTATATTGATGTTGATATGTTGTTGACATGGTTATATTTATATATATCGGACATGTGATATTTCATCATAATGAGTAGACCTAGACAATTGAACTAATCTTACAATCATATAGATATTAATGAAATGTAAAATTGAGATGTTGATATAAATTTTAAATGATATTGTTACTTCCCTAGATGATGTTTTGATTCATATATAGATGATTGTGGAGTTATATTGTATATTTATTTTAGATGTTTTGATGCGGCCATGAGGTGGAGGAGGTGTTATGTGTTTTGCAGGTGAATAAGTCACAACAAAAATTGGGGGATTAGAGACCAACCACATTAGAATGCTAGATGAATTCAACAAGGGTCACCATGGAAGCATGTATTTTGTTGTGTGTGTGTGTGTTTAAATTGTTGTTAGGGGGTTCCCATGGGGGAATCACCTCAACTATAACCAAGGGGTTTTGTGTTTTCTTTCATTTAGTTTCCTTTATTTAATTTATCATGTGAAAATTAATGATGTATTCTCCTTTGTTAATTACTTGATTAATGTCTAGATTAGTACATTAATTAGTTTACTAAATTAATTAAGAATGGGTCAAAAAGAATTCATTTATTAGATTAGATGGATTTTGGATTATGTGTTGTGAGTATATTGTTTGTGATCTTGAGTGTTGTACACTCTACCCTTTCATGGAAATTTGAAGTTGGCCTTAAGGGCCAATTTTGGAGGCTTGTGGGACAAGTTAAATTTCTATACCAACCCTAGCTATGTGTTGAGGGGTAAAAAATAGACCACATTATGTGTTTGGGAAGATATAAAGGTAAACTATTAGTGTACTTTCCTTCTTTAAATTAAAGTTTGTCCTTAGGGGGTGTGGGCTTGGATTGTGTGTGTAAGTAAATTGTCATTCCTTTCACCAACCAATTTATGGTGCATTGGGGTTGAGGTTTGACAAGTGAGGTGGAGTTGAGGATGAGTGATGTGGCATCCTACATGGAGCCACATCACCCTCATCTCTCCCTTTTCTATTTATTCAAGTTCTTTTACCTTTTGGGCATTACTTGAGTTCTTTTTTCTCTTGCATTGTTGGGAGTTAGAAGATTTTGGAGTGCTTGTGGATTTTTGGGAGCTTCTTGGTGTTTGTTTTGGCTTGGAAAATCTTAGTGTGGGAATCTTGGATCAAGATCCACCATGGAAAGGTAGGAGCTATACTCTTGTAAAATATTTTTCTTGTAAATTGTGTTTATGTGCATGTTTTTGGTTGTTTTGGTATGCTTCCTGGGTGCTTGGGTAGATTGCTTGAGTGTGGAGTAGGAGGGGACAATGAGGATATTACATGTGGGGAGGAAAAAGAGTTCATTTCATGTTTTGGAGGGAGTTGGGTTTGGTGCCCTACCTTGGACAAGAAATTGCTTTCAATTCTTACTTGGTCTAATTTTTATGAGGGAGCCATAAGAGATTGTAGGGAGGCATAAGAGAATGTGGGAGGCATAAGAGGTACTTGAGGGAGGTATAAGAGTGTGTAGGGGTTTTGAGATGTTATTGGAGGGTTTTAGGTGGGCACCCATTTCCCATTGGAAGGCATAAGTGACCTCCCCATAGATCTTACTCCTTTGGATTTTGCATGTTGAAGCCTTGTGTATTTTGTTGCTTCCTTCTTGTGATTGTAGTTGTATTGTTGTATTTTGGTATGGTTGTAGAATCTTGTATTGTGATGTGGAAGCTTATTTTTTTCCATGATTTCAATCCATTTTCATTACAATGTGGTTTGTAACACCCGCTAAAAATGCTCGCATGATACTCAAGAACAAACTAAGGTTAACTAGAAAAATTATGGATTTTTTTTTTTTGAAAAGCTCTCCCACAAAGAGTTTTAAGAAAAGACAGTTGCCACAATATTATTTATAAGGAAATGACTTCTAATAAATAATTTCTCGTGATAATACAATATTTAAAAATTACATTATACTTTAATACATTGATTTGACTAAGCATGTTTAATCTCCCTAAGTGTTATTTAAATAACAAAATAACTCCTACTATAGTTGAATATTCCCCATGGGATGTCAAGGGTAAAAGTGGCCAATGTAATTAAATACCAAGGTTATTTAATTTCTACAATGTTGAAACAACTAGAAAGGTCCCTTATTAAAATATTGGGTTAGGATAATGAACACTTCCCTACCCCATAAAGTAACCCCTTAAAATCAACCCATATTTTGAAATTAAAACATTTAAATTAAAAGGGTAATTTCCACTCACCCACTCTCCACCTACTTTTTGTAGGGATGAATCTCATCCCTTGGATGGATTCAATTAGGACCCTTGATGAGGAAATAGGGCAACTAACCTAAAGCAAGCTTATGAAGGTTCCTTTCCCTTTTCATTTGGCTCATTTTTTCTCTTTTGTTTTGCAGGTTGTTGGAGGAGGAAGGGAAGCCATTGAAGGCCATTCCAAGATTTTGGAGGAGCTTACAAGTTTCATTTATTTTCTTATTTTGTTTACACCCTCTCCTAGGGTTTCAAGTGTTTGTAAATTTTATTTAGCTCATTTTTGTTTGGGTTTGCCCAAATGAATTTGTGGGTAATTTCCTATTTTGTTGATATAGATGGGTTTGATCTATATTTTCATTTGGGTATATAAAAAAATATGTATTTAGACACACACACACACACACATATTTATCTATTTCTCTTATTGGGTAAACCTGAAATGGGTTGAATAGAGAGAAACAAGATTTTATACATACATACATATATATATATATATATATGTGTGTGTGTGTGTGTGTGTGTGTGTGTTACACACACACACACACACACACACACACACACACATATATATATATATATATAGATATGTATGTATATAGATATGTATGTATATGTGTGTGTGTGTGTGTGTGTGTGTGTGTGTGTGTGTGTGTGTGTGTGTGTGTGTGTGTGTGTGTGTGTGTGTGTATAATTACAAAAGATTCGGCCGCAGCCATACACAAAGTGTGCAACTTTCAAATCATGAGCTAGCCGAACTATGGTTTTTGGAAAAGATTAATAGAATAATTTAAAAACAATGGTGTGGGGTAGCCAACTCCACCCCTCACCCATTTTTTAATTACAAGGTGTTGGCCGCATGCACAAAGGGGTTGATTAATATATGATAAAGTCTATGGAGTTGAGTTGGGGGAGGGTCCTCCCAACCCTTTCCTTATTCCTTCGATGCCGCAACCTTTATGGCTAAAAGAAAAATGTGACTTGTTTTCTTTTGTTAGATTTTCATAATAGTTATTTATTACACACACACACACACACAAATAATAACATTGTTATTATTATATAATAGATAAAGGAATAAAAATAGAGCATGTAATTACAAATAGGCATTACTAGCCTTGATTACATTACAGTCAAACTAAATTTGACTGTTCTATTTTTAAGAAAAGAAGGGTGAATAATTTGCTAAAAATAAGATTGTTTGCTAGGAAAGTCTCTATCCATGAGCATGCAACTTTGTCTCCTTCTTCGTTCTAACCTCTTGTGAAGCATTGAAAAATAACTCGTGTGAGTGAGAAAAATAATTATATTATTTGCAATACTTTGTAAAAGTAATTCATCCAAACATCTATCCTGATTGGGACCACCTCCAAGCCTGATGTTGACATTTATTTGTCTTCTAATGGTCACATGAGTGACACTCTGCAACTCAACTCTAGCTCCTTCTATAGTGGGGACCACCTCTGCACTTCACCATGGTTTGGAAACCTTTGTGGGCTTAGCAAATATAAAACGGCGACTCACCCCTCCATGCATTTTGTCGGTGGAAACCTAACTCAGGTTGAGTTTTTTTGAAACTGGTGATGATTTTAAACCGTCGATCTGTGTACTTTGAGATCTTACGTTATCGATCTTTAGACTCACGGTTAGGGTTTACGACTGTTCATTTAATTTGATTGGTGGGAACTAACCGTGGTTAATTGTTTTGAGCCCTGAGCATGATCCTCAGCCTTTGATCTTCGTCCTTGATACTTTTTGATCGTCGATGCTTCAACCGTGGTTGATTCCTATTGACTCATCTCTCAAGTTTGCATGCTAAAGGGTGGCTTCAACCCATAATGATCACTTCATTTGGTTTTTGGTGATGCAAGTGAAGCCCTGGAAAAAAAATTTGATGCCATTATTAAAGCATTTGGCTTAGCCATTGTTGATTTCTCTCTTGGCTCTGTTCATTTTATTCTCTGTGTCACTTCGTTAGACACTGACATGGTGGTGAGAGCTTAGAGCTCGTTTCCTATATTATTTCTATGTTGGCCACCACTGCTAGTGTTTTCCTTTGTGCTTGGCTTTCTTGAGAAAATCCACCTTGCGGGTTCTTCAGTATTTGCATTTTCTTCTATTGCTATGGTCATCTAATTCTTTGAGCTCTCTGTAACCTTTTGAGCTCTGTGAGGACCCGTGAGCAGAAGTATTGATCTCTCTGCCATTTTATTCTATGAAGTTTGGATTTTAGCAGATCGATTCTCTCTGTTTATTCTGTATTTTCTACAATTGCTTCTTGTCGAGGTTAGCTCTATTTCCTGAGCTTTGTAGATTTGGATTTCAAAATATTGGTTGGAATTCAAGGCTAAGTTACATTCCTCGTTGTATTTGATCTATCAAAATTCTCTGAGCAAGATGGTTTTGCTGCCATAAGTGGTTATAGGTGAGCTAATTTTCATTTTGTACACGTGCACTTCCATTTTCATTTTCCTTCCTTGAATCTATCACTAAAAATATTGAAAATATTTGTGGGTTATGTGTTTTTCTTGCTCCTGATTGACTCCCAAGTTTGAAAATTCTCGTGGGCATATGGATTTCTTGCTTCATCATTTGGTTGCTCAAATTTTTTGACCATTCAATTATAAATGGTGAGTTCTTTGTCATTATTAATGACCACTATTTAATCATTGAGTTCAGCTCTGTCCAATGATGCAAGATTTGATTGATTTTGGTTGCACTGCTTTGAGTTTAAGCTTTTCTTCGAAATTTGTGTTTGTATGTAAAGATCCAAAGACCACCATTTTCGAGTTTGTGAAGCTTGATCTGCTCTGTAAAATAATCATTTGTTGCTTATTTGATCAATATTTAGCTTGCTCCTTTTACTATTGAATCAATGTTTTAGATCTGACACTTTGCCTTGTGGGTATTTACATATTTAGCCCTGTCTGTTTGAGAATTTTGGCTTGCATAAAAAGGAAAACCATCATTAATGAACTTTGAAGCTCTAGTTTCTTTGATTTCCCAACTATAATTTAGGCATATCTCCAGATCTGGATACTCATTCAATGTTTTTGATCAAAGCCAGGATATGTGTTTTCTTTTGTAGACCTGCAACTACATTTTCTCCTTTGAGTTGTATTGCAACAAATCTCTACTAGGATTTTTAAATGTCCTTTTTATATGGGTACTAGAAATTATCATTCATTTTGATTCTGCAATCTGCTCTTGATTCATGAGATCTCTGTATGTGGTATTCTAGAAGTTGTAAATAGTTCATCTATTCTGATACTATTTTAGGCATAAGCCTTGATTAAAATGTTTTTAAGATCTCTGTTACTTTGTTTCTTTCACATAGATGTTTTATTTCCTTTATAGTAACATTTCGACATGTTGGAAAATCTGAAATGTTGATTTTCATGGCTAAGCCCTGGAATTTTTTTTCCCGAATTCTCTCCTCCATCCATTTCTAGCTATATTAGTTGTATTTTCTAATTCAGAATATAGAATCATAACACTTCATGTTTGAAGCTGGATTGGTAAATAAAAATGAAACATCATAGCTGTTTATCTTGATCATGGCATGTTTTACTACTTCTATGTATCACTTGCTTGATTTAAATCATTCTTTTAAAGCCTATAGTATTTGAAAGAAAAATGATGAAAGTTGTAAATGTCCATTTATATGGCGAAGCCCTATCAAAATTTTCCCATAAAATTCTTTTGTTCTGTTTCAGTAGTAACCCTCTCTTTCTTAGCCAAACATCAGCTTTCAAATTCTGCTTCTTCCTTCTGTTGCAAACTGAAACATGTGCTTCTATCGCTAGTCTCTCTTCTACACTGTAACTTCTTCCATTTCAAAACACTTACTAAAAATTTGAGTTACATTCTTCCTTTTTATGCATGCACTTATGACTTGTCTATTTTTCCTTGGCTGCAACCTAGACCTGCACAATTAGGAAAACAGGTAGAAAATACTTAGGCATTTTGGCCTCTCTTATGTCCATGTTCTTCCTTTCTTTTCTCTTTCTTCTTTCTAAGTAAGTAGAGCATGTATGCATTCTAATATTCAAGTGAATTACATCTCCTATTTGAAGAGATTCATATGCACGAATTAGGACAGTCTAGGAATATGAATGATCCCTGAGCTTGTAACTGATAGTTATTATTTTCTTCTTTTCAGGTACAGTGGCTTCTACAATGGAGATGAAGAAGAAGCTGGAAATGGAGATGTTTTCAATCAAAGAAAGAAACCCCAAGGCAATGATGGGTTCACTCATACTCCTTTGCTTTCTCTTTCATGCATGTGTACCTTTTATTTTAGTAGCTATACTTTACTTTTCAGTTACATCCCATGGCTTGTGTGGGGAACATTTGAAAATTCCTTATGAATAAAACATTGAATTTTGTAAATGAATTGTATATTTCTTTCTACATTTCAGCTTTCTATATGAATTATATGATGAACTAAACAACTCAGTCATTTAATTGAATGTCTTAATCATGAAGGAAAGAAAATTAATGAGAAACTGTAACATTCAGTAATGAACTTTGATTTATGTAATCTACACCTATGTTTGTTGTCCCAAAACTCAACACTTCACCTATTCTGCAATCTGGTGTCTTCATCAAGACAACACAAGCTGTCCTTCGAGGCCCCTGTGTTCTTTTGCTGAAGGTATCATGAAATTACAGACTATGTGATCTATTAAGTTTTGTAACAACACGCATACCTGCATATTTCATGTAATATTTTAATTAAATCAGCAGTAATGACATAATCTGAGAAATCTCCCCTAGCTTAGGTGTACTTCACTAATGCTATCCATCATAACGAAGTTTTGAGTTGCTCATTTTTGCACAAGTGCAAAAATCGTCAACATTTACATGATCTAATGATAAAATTTTACAATAAATTAATAATAGTTTTACCCATTTCAAGAGGTTAAATCCTAGGTTACAAATGAGTAATTTCCTTTCTCCACTAGATTTAGGAATTACCATATTTTAGTAAATCAAGCAATTGAAAATTTACAACTTAAGTCCTTTCCATCCAAAATACAAGAACAAGTATAAATATTCTATCTTTTCTAATACATGCCTTTCAAATAACTCAATGAAATGTAACATCTCTTGATACAAATTTTCCAACATTCCTAAAAGGAGTTCACAACAATATTTCCAATAATATATTTTACAACAAGGGCAACACCCTTTTATGGGGGATAAATCAACTACAATGGAATAATATATTTCCTTTTTAAAGCTTCTTTTCTATCTCAACAACTAGATTTTCAACACATATCTTTTTTTTTTTTTTTTTTTTTTTTCAATATACAATACAACTATCATATCCATATATTGAATGCAAATTTTCTTCACAAGATTATTACAATGTCCTCCACTTAAAGTGGGAAATAATACAATAATGTAAGATAAAGGAAATACAAGGTAACAAGTTCCTTCACCCTAAGTGTGAACAACAATAAGGCTTCTCAAAAGAAAGGATTTCTTAAGGACTCTAACAAAAGGTCCAACCTTCACATCATCAACAAGAGAGTTCCCCATGCTTCATTTTATCACAACAAAAAAGGGGGGAGAGGCAAAACTCTCCACCCAACCAAGAATTCCAATGAGGAGAAATAGCCATCCTCCTCATTGGCCCCGAGCCCCAACCACATTACAATGAGAGGTGATTCCAACACATGGAAAAAAAAAGCTTCTAGATCACAAACCAAGTATTTCACAACCATTCCAAATGTACACTCAACTCAAACTACAAACACAAGAAGGAAAACAATAAATAAACAAGGCTTAAAAATGATACTCAAAGGAGCAAGAACCTATGGGGAGGCTACTTATGCTTCCCAATGGGAAATGGGAACCCACCTGAAAAAAAAACCTCCAATACAAATCTCAAATTACCTACATACTCTTATTCCTCGCTCAAGTACCTCTTATGCCTCCCACATGCTCTTATGTCTCCCTCATTCTATTATGCCTCCCTCATAGAAGAACAAGTAAGAAATGTAAGTATTCCTTGTCCATGGTGGGTCACCCAACCCAAACTACCTCCAAAACATGAAATAAATCTTATGCCTCTCTACATTAATTCTCCCCATAATCCCCTCCTACACCACACTTAGGAAATATACCCAAGCACCAAACAAGCATTCCAAACACTCAACAAAACAAGCACGAAACACAAAATAAAGGATTAACATAAGAAAAAGTAAAGCTCCTACCTTTCCATAGTAGAACTTGTTCCAAGAGTCAAAATCCAAGCTACTTCAAACCCAAGTAAACTAACAAGCTCCCAAAAAGACCACAAGCTCTCCAAAATCCTCTAACTCCAAGAAACGCAAGAGCACAAAAGATTGAAGTAACCCTCAAACAAGCAAAAGAGCTTGAATAAATAGAAAAGGGAGAGAGGAGGATGACGTGGCTCCAAGTAGGATGCCACATCATTTCATCTCCACTCCACATCACCCTAGTCAACCCCATACTCCAAAGAAAAATTAATAAGTGGTTGAAGAAATAAAATTTTACTTACACACACAATTTAAGCCCACACCCCTTAAGGACTAAAATAAATACATGTAAGAAAGTGCAATAAAAATTACAATTTGTCTTCCAAAAATACATAATGGGGTCTAATTTTTACCCCCAACCCATAGGTAGGGTTGGTATAGTAATTTAAGAGGTGTGGGACAAGTTTAACTTGTCCCACAAGCCTCCAAAATTTTCCCTTAAGGACAAATCTGAATTTCAAAGGAGAGGTGGAGTGTACAACACTCAAGATCTTAAGCACTCAACTTAAACACATAAACCAAAGAGCTATCAAATCCAATAAATGAATTATTTTGACCCATTCTTAATTAATTTAGTAAACTAATTAATTTACTAATCTAGACATAAATCAAGTGATTAACAAAAGGGGAATACATCACTATAATATCACATACTAAAATTAAATAAAGGAAACTAAATGAAAGAAAACACATAACCTCTTGGTCACAATGGAGGTGACTCCCCCCATGAGAACCCCCCTAACAACAATTCAAACACATAGATATAAAAATACATGTTGCCATAATGACCCTTGTTGAATTCATCTAGAATTCCAATGTGGTTAGTATCCAATCCCCCTCCTTAATGTTTGTGACATGTTTACCTAAAAACACAAAACACCTCCTTCGGCCTCATTTCCACATCAAAACATCCAAAATAAATATACAATATAAATCCATAATCATCTAGATATGAATCAAATAATCATCTAAGAAAGTAACGATATCATTCACAATTTCTAACAACATCTCGATTTTACATTTCATCAATATCCATATGATCATAATATTATTTCAATTGTCTAGGTCTACTCAATATGATGAAATATTACATGTTCAAAATATATAAATATAACCATGTCAATAGGATATCAACTTCAATATAAAATGTTTCTAATAATCCACACACATCATGTATGAGTCAAAATAAACAAAAGTCTAGTATCTCTAATATCTAACTTCATGCTAAATATAAAGCTACAATAATATCCACTATGGACTCATTGAGGTCTCTGCTAACGAACTCCTACTCACCGTGCTCTCAACGCACCCCGTGTCCTAATAGAAACCCTAGGAGGAGGCCCCATACTATGTCCTCTTTGTGTGTTGAACCTATGAGTAGGTCTCGAATGGAGGATGAGTCTCTGTTGTTGTGGTGGTTTAAAGGAAGATTGTACTAAGCCCGTCCACCATGAGGAAGAGGAACTAACCCACTTGATTTGCTATCTTACATTTTCTAGATGCAGCTCTAGACTTTGTCCCCGCTTCTTGCTGCGTCTTTCCTCGAGTCTCCTTTGCAATGTAGGCCTTCTCCACGACCGTCGTTGCTAAGGTCTCGTGGGTAGTGAATGCACACTACACCACCCAAATCCAAATTTAGGATCGTGATGAACCCGTGAATCATGACGTGCTCATCCTAAATGTAGTCGACATACTTTGGAGTAGGTCCAAATTAAATCTCATACTCAGCCTACACTCATAGATGCATGTTGGAGGTTGTGGAACTTGTCTATCCACTACTAAATAAACCTTTGGGATAAGTACCTACTCCTAAACTACTCCTCAAAGAGCTCTCAGGTAACCGTCTCTAAATCAACGTGGAGATTTTTCTCCTTAGTCCTCCACTAGACACCTGCTCCATCCCTCAGAAGATGGATCGCAACACAAGCTTTCATGTTGCTAGTACAAGGGACGATCTTGAAGAACCTAGTCAAGCTCACCAACCAGTGCCTCTACCCGAAATTCACATGTATCTATAGAATAGTGAGATGTTCATAGCTTCAGGATATCCCTAATATGGTCTCGTAGATGTCTCCCGAAAACCCTAGGCCTCTCTACATTCTCATCTCAAGGTCTAGGGCTCTGAGACCTATCCATGTGTCCTGAAATCCTATCTTCCTATCCCCTTTGTGGTGACTCTACTCTGGCTGACTCCACGTGGAAGTTCTCTGCCCTATGATCCTCATGTTTTCGAGGAGATGCACGAGCCTCAATGGATGGCTCCCTATCATGTCTGGCTGATCGTCCTCTTAAGGACCCTCCACGTATAAGCGGCATTGATGTCCCTGAAGCATTTATAAAATCGGGGTAGAATGGTAGCTACACCTATTCTCGGAGGTGGCAAGTCTAGGTCTATGTGAAAGAACCCCTCGTGTAATCCACGCCTCCTACATAGACTAAGATGAGAGTTAGCTCATCATTCTAGGTTTTATTCCACTTTTTTATGTTTACTAAAATATACAATTTTTCCACAAGTTGTTTTCTAGGTTTAGTATTGTGTTAGGTTTAATATTGTACTAGGTTAAATGTTTGTGTCCCACATTTACCCTGTGTGACCAAGGGTCCAAGCTTAAAATCAATGAATTTGATGCCAAGTGTAACGCCCGCTAAAAACTCTCACATGAGACCCAAGAACAACCTAGGGTTAACTAGAAAAATTATGGAATAATTTTTTTGAAAAGTGTGCCCACAAAGAGTTTTTTCGAAAACGATGAGTTAAGTGTGAATATTATTCTAAGGAAATTATTTTTAATAAAAAATTCCCATGATAAGACAATATTTAAAAATTATATTATAATTTAATAGATTGATTTGACTAAGCATGTTTAATCTCCCTAATTGTTATTTAAATAACAAAATAATTCCTACTATAGTTGAATATTCCCCCATGGAATGTTAAGGGTAAAAGTGGCAAATATAATTAAACACCATCAAGGCCATTCCAAGATTTTGGAGGAGCTTAAAAGTTTCATTTATTTTCTTATTAAGTTTACACCCTCTCCTAGGGTTTTAAGTGTATGTAAATTTTAAATAGCTCATTTTTGTTTGGGTTTGCCCCAAATGAATTTGTGGCTAATTTCCTATTTTTTCGATATATATGGGTTTGATCTATATTTTCATTTGGGTATATAAAAATGTGTGTTTATATATATATATATATATATTTCTCTTATTGAGTAAACCCGAAATGGGTGGAATAGAGAGAAACAAGATTTTATACATATATCTAAGTATATATTATACATATATCTAAGTATTATTATACATATACACACAAATATATATATATATATATATATATATATATATATATATATATATATATATATAGTATTACAAAATATTATGCCACAATCATACAGAGTGCAAAGGTTTGAAATCATGAATTGGCTGAAGTATGGCATTTGGGAAAGATTAATAAAATAGTTTAAAAAGCTATGCGGTGGGGTAGCCGATCCCACCTCTCACAATTTTTTAATTACAAGGTGTTTCGCGCATGTACAAAGGGGTTGGTTAATATATGGTAAAGTATATGGGGTCGTGTTTGGGGAGGGTCCCCCCAACCCTTACCTTATTCCTTCCATGTTACAGCCTTTATGGGTAAAAGAAATATGCGACTTGTTTGCTTTTGTTAGATTTTCATAATAGTTATTTATTATATAAGGCTGTCTATATATATACATATATATTATAACATTGTTATTATTATATTTAGTAATAATAAAGTATAAAATAATATTAGTATGATTGTTATTATAAATACAATATTTAAATAATAGTAATTTTATAAGTAGAAGTAATATTATACTATTGATGACATTAACTAGACTAAGATTTACTGAGCTAGATTTTTTTGAACTTAAATAAGGCCTAAAGGGGCAAGACATAGTTTTACTTCTTATAATATTTATTTACGTGATTTAATAAGAAAATTTTACAATAATGTAATAATAGTTTAACCCGTTTCAAGAGGTTAAATCCTAGGCTATAAATGAGTAATTTCCTTTCTCCACTAGATTTAGGAATTACCTTATTTTAGTAAATCAAGCAATTGACAATTTACATCTTAATTCCTTTCCATCCAAAATACAAGAACAATTATAAATAGTCTATCTTTTCTAATGCATGTCTATAAAATAACTCAATGACATGTAACATCTCTTGATACAAAGGCTTAGGGGTCACCAATCGATAGTCACAGACTATATTAGGGAGATCCTAAAGCTACAACCATCTCAATATTATGGAGATACAGGTGGATTTTAAGCAGAGGTCTAGTTGGTGAGCTTGAGAGCGTGCTTCAAGATCTGCCATTGTATTAGCAACACAAAATCTCATGTTGCAATCCATATTCTGAGGGATGGAGCAGGTGTCTGGTGGATGACCGAGGAGCAGAATCTCCATGTTTATTAAGAGACGGTTACTTGGGAGCTCTTTGAGGAGTGGTTCAGGAGAAGGTACTTATCCCGAAGGTTTATTCAACAAAGGATAGACGAGTTCCACGACCTCTGTTAGGAATCTATGACTGTAGTTGAGTATGAGATTCGATTTCTGGACCTACTCCATTATGTCGAATATATACAGGATGAGAAAGTATGGATTCACAGGTTCATCAGGGGCCTAAATTTTAATTTGGTTGGTGCGGTGCACATTCATCACCCATAGACCTTAGCAGAGGTTTTGGATAAGGCCTACATTGTAAAGGAGACATGGGGAAAGACGCAACAGGCCGAGGACAGAGTTCAGATCCACATCCAGCAGATGCAGGATAACAGATCGAAGGGGTGAGCTCCTCCTGCTCTTGGTAGACAAGGTTCAGTACAGTCTTCTTCTAGGCTACCACAATAACCACCTCAGTAGAAGTAGCAACAGACACACCCGCCATTCAAACCTACTCAGAGGTTCGATGTACAAAGAGGAAGAACTCTGTCACCTCCTTCTAGGGGTCCCATTAGGACACAAAGTATGCACCAAGAGATCAGTTAGCAGGAGCTCGTCGGTAGAGACCTCAACAGTTCATAACTAGATCATAAGGATCAACAACATAGATCTCTAGAGTACTACTGGAGCTACATCTCATTGGAGAGGACTAGGAAGTTGTTATGGTTGTGGAATTGTTAGACATCATTGGAGAGAGTGCACAAAGAACCCTAGTAACAAGGGTAAGGCACAAACTTCAGAGCCTACTATTGGTGACATGGGGCGTAGCCATTGGATTTATGCAGTGGTCAAGAAATTCCAGTGAGCACTAGAGTATCATCATAGAGATGACATGTAGCATTGGTGGTATTCCTACCTCCATTTTTTTTTATTCTGGTTCATCAGATTATTTTATTGCACCATCCTTAGTAGAGCATTGTAGGATGGTGGCAGTTAGGAAAGGTCTAAGTTAGGACGTCGAAATGGCTTATGGAGAAAAAATTTCTGTAGACTCCTTAGTTAAGGAGTGTGTAGGGGATTTGGGACTCTTCACCACTACCTTGGATCTTTGTATCCTTCCTCTGAGTTCTTATGGAGTCATCTTGGACATGGACCGGTTATCTCGCACACAGAGCCAGAGTGGAATGTTACCATAAGACTATATCATGTACAAATGATCTAGGAGTTGAGTCAGTGATAGTGGGAATTAGGAGGACCATTTCCATTAACACCATCTCGATACTTAGATTAAGCGGTGTGTGCGATGAGGTTTCCAGATGTATCTTGTTACAAAGTTAGTGAAAATCGAGGATGAGTCTAGTGAACCATCCCTTTATGGCCATCCCATCTTGAGAGAGTTTTATAATGTCTTTCCAAGGGAGATACAACGGATACCTATCCCACGTGAGATATATTTTCACATAGATTTGGTTCCGAGCGCAGAGCCTATCTCAAGAGCACCTTATCGAATGACTACTTCGAGGTCCGTAAGCTCAAGTTTCAGCTTGAGGGCATTCGAGAAATTCTGATCCATCCTAGTGTGTCCCCTGGGGTGCACCACGATTTTTTTAAAGAAGAAGGATGTATCTCTATGGTTGTGTATTAATTACCGCTATCCGAATAAAGTAACGATCAAGATTACTTATCCCCTTCTCGCGCATTGATGATTTATTTGATCAAATGAAGGGGCCACAGTATTCTCCAAGATAGATCTTAAGTCAAGTTATCATCAACTAAGGATCATGGAGGCAAATATTCATAAGACCGCTTTCTCTACAAGATATGCCCACTACGAGTTCATTGTAGTGCCTTTTGGTTTTACGAATGCCTCCATAGTGTTCATGAGTTTGATGAATGGGGTGTCCGTAACCTTGTTGGATCACTTAATGCTCATTTTCCTTTACAACATTCTAATTTACTAATGTACACGTGAGGAGCACAAGGAGCACCTTCACTAGGTTCTTGATGTCTTCATGAGTAGCATAATTATGGGAACCGAAGAAGTGTGCATTTTTTCGAGATAAAGGTGCAAGATTTGGGCCACATCATTTCGGAGAAGGTATCACAATTGATATTTCCAATATTCAAGCTATTATGGATTTTCCAAGTACTCCACTAGTGTGACAGAGGTGCGTAGCTTCATTGGTTTAGTAGTATATAATAGGAAATTTGTACAGAATTCTCTTGGGTCACAGATCCCATCAATTCCCTTCAATGGAAAGGGAAGAAATTTTTATGGTCAAAAAAATGTGAGCAGGCCTTTAGGACAATGAAGGAATGCCTCACTATAACACCTATTATTGTAGTGCCAAATCCTCATGGCATGTTCTTCATTTACACAAATGCTTCTTTGGCATGACTTGGAGGTGTGTTGATGTAGGAGGGTAGAGTGGTTTCTTTTGAGTATCACAAACTTAACGATTATGAGCTCAATTATCCGACTCATGACCTTGAGCTTGTAGAAGTTTTGCATGCCTTAGTTTGATGGAGACACTTCCTCCATGGCCGGATACTTACACTTAGGACTTATCACTTGATTATTTTCCAACCTCTTCACGCAGCCCCATCTCAACAATCGTCGGCGGCGTTAAATGGAGTTGCTCTGTGAGTACAACATGGAGATAGATCATGTGAAGGGGAAGGAGAATGTGGTTGTGGATTCCTTGAGTAGACAGAGACATGTGGTTATGGCCACTTCGGTGGGTACAAAATAACAGAGGAGGATCTTACAGAATCTTCCTCACAAAAGCTTCTACCTTACATTCGGTGAAGGGATAGAGTATTAGAAACCCCTTGAGGGGAATTTTGATGGATTATCACTAGAGATAGATGGTATTCTCAAGAAAAGAGGTCAGATATATGTTCCCAGAGATGGAGGATTGAGACAGGAAATTTTTATAGAGGCTCATCATGGACCTTATTCAGCCCATCTCTAGGTAACAAAGATGCACGCCACCTTGAGACATTTGTACCATTGGAGGGGACTTTGGAGAGACGTGGCTTAGTTTGTGTCACGCTGTTTAGAGTGTCAGAAATTGAATACTGAACATCAGCTTCCATCTCACCTTCTCTTTCTTCATGCTATACCAGAGTGAAAATAGGACACCATTTCCATGGAATTTATACTTGGGTTAGTGACGTTGAGATACCGCAATGACACCATCATGATTATGGTGGATAAATTGACAAAAGTGGTTCATTTTTCTTTGGTGAAGACCACCTACATACCAAGTGAAGTTGCACAAGTATATCTTGATTAGATTGTCAGGTTACATGGGATTTCACAGAAGATCATTTGTACACTTCCCATTTCGGACTACGATGCAACATGCTCTCATAACCAAGATCAATTTAAGCATTGCTTATCACCTTGAGATGGATGGAAAAATTAAGTGGTTGAATCAAATCTTGGAGGAAATGCTTAGGATGTATGTCATGGATCATCGGCCTAGATGGGAGGAGTATATGTACTTGGTGGAGTTTACCTACAATAATAGTTTTCGAGTTCTATAGGCATGGCTCCTCTTTAGGCACTTTATGACAAGAGAGTGCAGGACACCTCTTTGTTGGGAAAGGTTAGAGGACGGTGTTTCTCTTGGGCCAACGTTACTACATGACATAGAGCAAGAGGTTGCTAGGATCAAGTAGAGATTGCAAGAGGTGCAGACAAGTAAAAGAAGTATGTGGATCAACATAGAACAGATCGTAGTTATGAGGTGCACACGGAGGTGTTTCTTCATGTCAAAGAAAAAAGAGTCCTATCCATTACGTAAAAGGTTATAAGCTTGCTCCTAGATTTTGGGTCCCTTTGAGATCTTGGAGTGTATTTAACCCGTGGCTTATTGTCTAGCAAGCATTGTCACCCAACTTATCTCATGTCCATGATGTGTTTCATGTTTTTTTACTTATGAGATATATTGTAGACCCTTCTCATGAACTATATTGGACCTCCTTGCAGGTACAAGATTAGGGGAAGGTGATGGTGGAGCCCGTCCCCATTTTAGAGAGCAAGACCCTAAGCCTTCGAGGCAGAGAGATTGACTAGGTTTGAGTCTAGTGGGATAGATATGATGAGATTGTAGCTACATGGGAGGATGCTACATTGCTACGAGTTCAGTTTCAACTCCTGTTCTAATGACTTCTAGGTGGAATTTGAGTCTAACGGAAGGGGGATGTAGTGCCCACTTCCCTTCAACACATTTTGTTATTGATTTCGATATTGTCAACTATACTTATGGATATTATTGTAGCTTTTGATTTAGCATGATGTTAGATGTTAGAGATACTAGATTGTTGTTGATTTCAATTCATACATGATGCGTGTGGATTATTAGAGACATTTTATATTGATGTTGATATGTTGTTGACATGGTTATATTTATATATTTCAGACATGCAATATTTTGTCATATTGAGTAGACCTAGACAATTGAACTAATCTTATGATCATATGGATATTGATGAAATGTAAAATCGAGATGTTGTTAGAAATTGTAAATGATATTGTTACTTTCCTAGATGATGTTTTGATTCATATATAGATGATTGTGGAGTTATATTGTATATTTATTTTAGATTTTTTGATGCGGCCACAAGGCCGAAGGAATTGTTATGTGATTCATATATAAATAAAGCATGGTGGAGCTCTCTTGTTGGTGATGTGAAACATGGAGCATTGTTATTATCCTCAAGAAATCATTAGTTGTGATTAGACCTTCTTGTTATTCCCACTCAAGGTGGAAGGCTTGTAATATTGTGTTTTATTTTAAAGGAAATGTTGTATTGTAAGTTGTAATATTATTTCAAGGAAGCTCATGGAAGAGTTGTAAAACTTCCTTTCTCTTTAAAATTTTAGTATGGAAAGAAAAGAATCAAAATGGAAATCATGTGTAAAAGTTTAGTTGAAATTTGTATTGTGGGAAGAGGAAGTTTACCTTCATTGTTGTAGTTGTATGTTGAAAATGGGAAAGAAAGAAATGTGTTTGTAAAGCTAGTATTGTTGAAATAGAAAAGAAGCTATAAAAGGGAATCATCTTATCTCATGGTAGTTGTTTTACTTCTCACAAAAGTGTATAGATTTTATTGAAAAGTTAGTAACTCTCATTTTAAAACTTATTAAAAACCTTGTTAAAATTGGTTGTGAGAATGGTTATAAAAATAAAGGAAATTGCTTATGTTGTAGGAAGTCAAGAAATATTAAAGTTCATTATATTACTCAAAGGCATGTAGTGAAATAAGTTGCATTGGTTCATTTTCATATAGTGGATGAAATATATTTTAAAATTTATTCAAATAGATGGAAATTACTTAAGTTTTAATTAGTCTTGAAATAGGCCAATGAAGTGATCTAAGTTCTAACTTTAGTATGTTATCCTCATTTAAAATTCATTGTAAATCCATTACAAGTTAGTAAGGGAAATGAAATGAAATCTATTTTACCCCCTATACAAGTGTTATCAAATTGTTAAAGGAGAAAGCAAGTGCAAGTATTTATTTGTCAATAGTGCTAACTATATTCCTTTATTACTTTTGTTAGTAGGGATAATATTTTTTTATCTATATTATTAATAATTAAATATTTTATATTAATGGATTTATTAATATTAAAATATATAAATTTTAATATATGATTAATAATATCATATTAATAAAAGTATGTTATTATTAGCTATAGCCAAAGAATTAATATAAATCATGGATTTACATATTATATGTGTGTGTGTGTGTGTGTGTGTATCCATGTATCAGTAGGTGTCATATAATAGAAATTTTATTAAAGTAAAAACCTTTGGTAAGGAAGTCGGTGTCAAGACCATAGTCGCGGCCTACACATAAAGAGAAAGGAGATGGAGGGAGGGTGGGGGTCGGTGACACCCCCAAATGTTTTTTTAAACTTCAAACCCCAAAATGGGGTGGCCATGTCCCTCTATATGGTCCGCACACTCTTTTAAATGTTGGCTGCAGATTCCTTCTTTGCAATTGGTTGTTCAAGCTGAACCTTTCCTTGACCCATATATAAGCTAAAATTAAATAAAAAAACATATATAGATATATATGTATGCAAAAGTACACACACACACACACACACATGTATATATTCCTCTACCTAAACTGGAAACACTTATCGAATCTTAATTATATCAATGAAATGGGAAAAACCCATAAGCCCATTTGGGAAAAACAAAGAAAAATGAGCTAAATCTAATATATAAATACATTTAAAACCCTAAATGAGGGTATTCACAAAATGAGAAAATAATAAAATTTGTAAGCCCCTTCAAAATATTGGAATGGCCTTCAATGGATTCTCATCCTCCTCCAATAACCTGTAAAACAAAAGAGAAACAATGAGCCAAATGAAAAGAGAGAGAAGCATTCTTAAGCATGCTTTAGGGTTAGTTGTCATTTTTCCTGATCAAGGTTCCTAAATGAATCCTTCCAAGGGATGAGATTCATCCCTACAAAAATTAGGTGGGGAGTGGGTGAGTGGAATTGAAAATTTAATTTAAATGTTTTAATTCTAAAATACATGGGTTGACTTTTTAAGGGGTCACTTTATGGGGTAGGAGTATGTTATTATCTTAATCCCCATGTTTTAAAGGGGACCTTGTTAAATGTTTTAACCTTGTGGGATTAAACAACTTTAGTATTTAGTTATTGGACTCTTTTACCCTTGACATCCCATGGGGGGGATATTCAACTATAGTAGGAATTAATCTTGTTTATTTAAATAACACTTAGGAAATTTTCCATGCTTAGTCAGATTAAATTCATTAAAGTTTAATGTGGTTTAATAATTGTTATAATGGGAAAATTTTATCTATTAAATATAATTGACTAGAAAAATTAATGAAGAAATCTTTTTTTTTTTGAAACCTTTATTGGGCACCATTCTTAAAAAAATTTATTCCATAATTTTTCTAGCTAACCCTAGGTTGTTCTTGGGTCTCATGCAGGTGCATTTAGTGGGCACTACAAGAGATAAATTAGGAATATTTAATCTCTTAACTTAGACTTGGTCCATCCCTTGTAAAGTAAATATTCTTGGTGAAAATTATTTTTATGCTCACTTAGGATTGACACCTTGTAACCCCTTTAACTTATAAAAAAATTAGTTGCAATCTTTCAAAGTTAAGTGTTTAAGGTTTTAAAGATGTTCTGTAACGTCATTCTTTTGGCAAGCATAAATTATTTAAGTAGAGACAAATTATATTGATTTTTTTAATCACCAATAAAATGGATAAATGATTTTAATTACTTTTCCTCTTTGAAATTATCCTTCTCATGGCTTGGGTGCATAGATTTTGATGGAGGTCTTGTGATCTTATTTTAATTATCTTCCTCTATTGTTATCCCTAAACATCTCCTCTTCAATCATGGGCTCATCTTCGTCTTCTTATATATTAAATAGAGATATTGTAGAATCAATATCTTCCTTTTCATCCTTGTGGATATGTAATTAATTTACTTTGATGTCCAATAACACTTCTTTTTATTAAATAAATCAATCTCTAAGGATGGCATCAAGATGTTAAATAATTAGTCTCATTCATGTCCATGTCCATCTCCTAACAATAAAATTGATAATCCTTAGTCTTAAGGAGTTTTGTATTGTCATATTGCTACTTACTTGGACTCTGTCAATGATGAAAAGGAACTCTAGTATGGATCTAAGTATGACTTCATCATCATTTCTAGATTCAATAACTCGAAATTCCTATATCCACTTATCTATTATTGAGTTATTTTTTATTAGGAGGTGGGAGTCTTTTAGGGAGAGGATTTTTGGGGAGTTTCCATGGTACAACAACCTCCCTTGGTGTTACCTTTTCTTTGACTCGGTTTGAAGTGGAAACAATCTTGATGTGAGCTCAACTATAAGCTTTGATGGACTATTAGGGGAAGGCATTCTGGCCTAGAACAACCTTGATGGATCTCACTTTGACCTGCAAAAGGGAAGGGCCTCTTAGGATGTTGATTTATCAAAAGGGGAAACTAGAGCACCTCTGTAATTTGATTCGAGACCGCTTGAGGTCTCCTTTGAACTTGTACTAGTATATGGTGCTCATGTTCAGGATGTTCAACGCTTTATGAGAGTCTACTTGTGGTGGATATGGGCCTAAACACATGCATCAAATATCCTCATAGGGTACGTAAAGTGGTAAACATCCTGCTCTAGCGTCTTTCAAGGATGCATTGCAAGGGATTGGTAACTGAAATAGGGGTCTTGCAAAACAACCTATGGCCTATGCCAAATCTACCACATCATTTTGTTTTGGTGAAGAAGTGGTTCAATCTGAAGCTTCATTTAAGAGGAATGGTTTGATCTGTAGATTCAAAAACTTATGTCCATATATTCTAGCACTTCATGATTTGATATCATGGAAATGGGTTCCCTTTATAGAAGGTAGGCTAGATATCTTTCCCAAAGTGCTCATGATTTTTTCATACTTTCTTTTTCTAATGCTTCAAATAGAGATCTTATTTTTGGGAAAGTTTTGGAATTTGATTCTTGTATGCTATTGATGAAACTATTATTTCCCTTGTTTAACCCGGTCTCCAATTCCTTTTATGTTAAGCCCAGTGTGGATTTGACTACCATATCTACCCCTATAATTTTGGTTAGAAAATTTCTTAACCGCTTTTGGTAACAATTTAGGGAAATGTTTGGCTATTGACCCAAAAATAAAGATTTTGATCACACAATGTATGATATAATATTGTTTTATTTAGATACTTTGATTGACTTCCCCGCTAATAATGAAATCAAATTTAAGGATATAACTTTGATTCAAAATATGGAATATGAAGGGTTCCCCTTTAGGTGTAGAAGATGTTTTTATCTTGGTGATTTAGCTTCTCATTATCACTTAGTAAGGGAACATTTTAAATGTATAAGATCAGGGAGAAGAATTATAATCCTAAACACCTAGTTGTGAATGATCCATCAGGTTGTTATTATGAATCTTATTCTATGAAATCAGATGATCCAGAAAAGGTGGAAGTGCAACAAGTTAGAAAGAATGATACAGATGCCTTATCAGGGTCCCAAAATCCCAAAGAGCAGATTGAAGTTGTGATTCCAATCCATAATAATGAAAATTAAAATCCAAATATGGAATAGGATTAGAAATTTATGAGTAGTAAAAATAAAGGGACTCTCTCCCCCCTTAAGATGTAGTTAAGATCCAAAGGGAAGGGTCTCAATGTTGAGATAGTTTTGTTTTGTTGCTTGTAATTTGATGTTGTTGTTGTTTTAGTTGTTCATTCTTTTAGAAGAGGCAACTTCATTTGTTTCTCAATGTCTTATCTTTTTCCACCTTTTGCAATGCAGAGAATCCCCTTAACCCTATTTTACCAATAAATGAAATTTTTTTTTATTAGAAGACGGTGCACTTCCAAAATAATGGATATACCTAAGATCAACATGTTAGCTCTCTTGGTGTAGTGGGTGATTCCTTTCATCCTCTTTCGACCCCTACATCTTAGGTGAAAATTTAGTTTTTTTATGATATCATCCTTATCATTGTAGTATTTATGGTTTGAAAGATAGGAAAAGGGTCTTGTATACGTATTTTCAACTACACATTATCTAGAATTATTTGGTTAGATATAACAAGTGTTAGAGGTATGTGATATTGTTTAAATTAGAGGGGAACATGAGAATTTTCTTTATGAAATTTCTATTGCAATATAAGCGGTCTAAGAAGGCTTAAAAATGGAGGAAGGCATGAACTCTAGAATGGGGATACATAGGTTCATCCAATATTGTGAGTGTATCATCCTTCTTTGAGGAAAGGAAAACCTTATTAGATATCAAAAGGAGGGGAAACATGTATTCTAAGATGATAGGGATAACACTATTTTAATGATTGATTAGTCGGGATTAGGATATCATGGAAAAGGTGTATCACATAGAAATGTATGTTTTGGACAAGCCCATTTGGCCTCTATTTTTTTGACTAGTTGTGGAAATTTCCTTGTGTATTTCTTTGTGTCATATATCTTATCCTACATATCACAATTAGGGATGATGTTTCTTTCAACATATGAATACTCTTTCGCATATGTGTTATTTCTATTTGATTTGTATGCTAGTCCATCACAAAAATGTTCATATATTACATCCTCAGGGAATAGTTTGTTATAAAAAGGATAAGGAGTAGATAGATATTATTGTTTCTTATAAAATAGGGTAGGATTTTTGAATAGGTTATAAGAATATTCCATGAATGGGTAACCAAATTAGAACAAGTGGGGAAAAAGGATGGAAATAATCTTTGAATGAAAGAATTGGGTTCCTAAATAATTTTGGTTTC
Source organism: Taxus wallichiana var. yunnanensis (assembly GCA_018340775.1). Classification (NCBI taxonomy): domain Eukaryota; kingdom Viridiplantae; phylum Streptophyta; class Pinopsida; order Cupressales; family Taxaceae; genus Taxus; species Taxus wallichiana. The sequence goes on from CM031242.1 coordinate 970,476,889, forward strand.
TATGTGATTATATTACACTTTTAAAAAAGGTAAAAATAAGATAATCAATGTATTCTTAACTAAAATATTAGAATGGGTGCTTTTCTTAAGAGTTTTAATTGAAAAATCATTAGTATTTCCACGAATTATATACACTATTGTTCACTTAGAATTTGTATCTAGGTGAAAGCATATGGGAATTCCTCTTAAAGTGTGGGACCTTGGTTGATTTGACATAAACCTATATAGAAATATTTTTCTATCGAATGGGGGAAAAAGAGGAGGAGAGAACTAATATGAAATATCTTAACACAACAAAGTGGAATTAGGGATCACATTCCCTCAACATTTTGATAGTATAATGAATAAAAAAACCTCCAAGCATGGTACCCACGCAGTTGTATTGACTAAGAGAAAAGGAGTAACATAATGTCAAAGGAATATATGGCCCATTAATTTTTTTAATGATAATGTTTTTATTTTGCACAATATTTTATAGTCATTGTAGAGGAAATAAGAGCATTATATAAGTGTTAAATAGAAGTTAATACACTTAAAAATATTTTACGCTCAAAAGCAAAAAATAAGAGCACATTCAAAAGGCGAAGAACAAATTTTACAATGCATATACCACTACCAGAAATAAGATGACAAAAATACCACTTTGAGGAATATTTGTGAATTATCAACACAAATTGATAGATTCTATAATATACAATGTATTTTTTACACTATTTCATAAAAGTTAATTTTAAACTTTAAAATTATCCACATTTCTCAAATTTTTTTGGAAAAATCACATTTCTCTTTTTTGAAATAGTTTTCCACCATTTTATTCAAGCCAAATTTAATTTTGAGAAATATCCACATTGTTGACATTTCATTGTGGAAAAATATCTTCTCCACATGTTTTGAAAAACATTAAGATTTGAAAAAGTAAATTATGGATACCCTAAACAACCCAAATATAAAGTTCAAGATTTATGTCAAAAGATGACCAATTCCTTATATTATTTTCTTAGTACTTCAAATAAATCTTTTATATAAATGTATAGGGAGAATAAATTTTGTTTACATCAAGCAACATTTTAAAGAAAAATATCCAAATTAATCATAGTAGAGGATACTAACACTACTTTCTTCAAATTGAAAAATGACGTAGAATGCATATAAAATATTTATATCAAAGAAAAATATGAATTTATAGTAGATAATATTATATTTCTTACAATATTACATAAATATTAAAAATAAAAAAAAAAAATTTAATACAATCATATTGAAATTTTAATATTGTTGTTTTTTTAAATTTAAATTTTTTTTTTAATTACAAGTTTACCACAAGACTCTTCAATTTTTATAAGAATGAATTCTCTCACAATAATTTTTTTACAATATAAAAATTTATATTCTTCAATACCCATTCATGGCATTTGAATAACTCTGATAATATTGATGATAATATTTCTTCATCAGGTGTGTAAGGACCAAGGGGCAGTTTATTTTAGAATGATAAATATATCTACCTTAATAGGGCATGCACGTTGGATAAAAGGGGTGGTTCTTACAGAGATCTATTAAAAAATGTATCAGTTGATAATGTTAGAAGAAAATTGTGTCTAGGTTCAATTCACCTGTAGGTGCAAGTTCACATACACTGGACTGATTGGGAAGGAAATAAAATTTTTGTGTGTGATGAAGAATTAATGAAAAGGTGTTAAAGACAGTTTTGATTGTTTGTTCTATTTTTTTTTTTTTTTTTGAGTAAATTATTAGTCTCAAAAGAAAATTATTTTTGGCAACTTATAATACAAACCAACTTTCCATTAATAAAAAAATATTTTATGATATTTATTTTTAAAACCATTTATATTACATATTTTTAAAAAAGTTCAAATCTTTAATACGAGTTCAATTGATAGTTTCTATTATTGCGTATGTTTCTTTATGAACATGGATCATTACATGTTTGGCTTTATAATGATGATTTCAAATTTGATTATGTATAATTATATCTACGTACTTAGCATATATTTAGTATAATTATATTTAATGTATGTTTTAAAATACATTTATTTGAAATATGAATTTATTAAAATATTATTTTATTTTATTTTTAAAAAATCATTATATTATTTATTAAAAAATTCATTAAGAATGTAATGAATTTTAATTCAAGATTTGTTTTCAGTTACATTAATATTTGATATGGTGTATAATTTATATTATCTAAAAATTTGAAAAAGATAAAATTAATTAAAATAATGATACACATTTAAATAAATATTATAAATAAAATTATTATTAAATTTAGTATTTTTCAAATTAAAAGTAAAATCATAGATTTCACTTTATTATTAATAACGTAAAATAATGAACATAAAGTATGATGATTTAGTCCACAAAAAGCAATAATTTTGTTGGAATATTTACAATTCTAATATTGTAGAACCACCTATAAAATTAATATAATAGTAGTATATGTCACAATTTTAAGATTGTGTATAGTCAACATTCTTAAAATTGTGAAAATTGTCACAATAATTTCAATTGTGGACATAATAAAATTTTGTAATTGTGGAATTCTCACAATTATTTTCCGTGGTTTTTTCACAAATTTTGTCACATTTAATGTTTCCAAAAAATTATTATGGGTGGAATCCACAAATATGGATTCACAATTTGAACTAAAATATCCACAAAGAAATGGTGGAAAAATTGTGGATATGATACCTTTTATCTTGTAGTGTACGTTCCATTTTATAGATAACAGAAAAATAAGAATAAAAGGGAGAAATCCAAACTTGGAAGACAAAATCCCACATAAAATATGGTCACAAGTATTGAATGCTAAAAATCCTACTCTCGACTAGAAACTCTCTATGAAAATAATTTCAAATCTCTAACCTAATACAAATGGGCAGTGCCTTAGTAAATGTGGTACTCTCTTTATCAACTTCTTCGTTCGAGTTCCAAATCTCCATCGTACATAATTTAATAAAAACTATCCTTATTTGGTTTTATTCCAACCTTATTTTATTTTAATATGGAAAGGTTCATGGATAAAAACATATTGTATTCATATCATTTTTCTTAGATACTTCAGAAAAATCCACGCGTTTATAATTTAGTCCTGACAATGAGAAGGTGTGGATTAATAAATAGAGCTTTATTTCCCACCCACGTCGTTAAATTTGGATCTAAAATTCATGATCCATATATAAGTTCTTTCCGTTTTTCTCAACTCCCATTGGGAATGGGTAGATTTTCAAAAATAAAACACCATAGATGTTTGTTATTCTAATCACTACTTTAGAGATTTTTTTCTTGAATAACTATCAAGACCCACTTTGAGGATTCCAAGCTTAATGGAATACAAGATTAGGAGAAAAGGGATAAATATTAATGGTCATGTATATTAAAATATTGATTTTTTTTTTTTTAATTTTTTAATTTTTTTCTTTCGAGGGACCTTATAATACTTTCAATTTATTATACTACGTTAGTGTAATCTGTAGTAAAAGCAATGGAGATTAAGTCCTAGGAAGACCAGAAGCTACCTAGGGCACCGTAGTTAGGGGCACACATTAATTATTTACCTAAAGTCAATATTAATTGACCCTTTTATGATATTATTATAAAGTAACATAAATTTCATGCTTACACATCCGAATGTACAATAATATTTTTCTATGTAAAAATACATATGCATAATTTTAAGATCATACGATGTTGTTGGTATTATTAACCTTTCTCTAATATGGATCTAGATAACTTATATGTGTAATTGTTTCCTAGAAAAGCTTCACATATTTTTGATAATATCACTAGTGTATCTAGTACAGTGCAAGTATGAGCGAAGGAAATAATTATTTAAATCTCTATTCATAATATGTTGTGAGATATGACTCACTTTTATGGATGAATTACTAAGATTTCTCTAAATACCACTCTTCACAAAACCATGGGAGGTACCTAAGAATTTTTATTGCTTTACAAAAATGGTGTTTGTTTAGTGTGAGTCCCATCACCTCCTTGATATTGGTAAATAAAATGAGTAACCAACCTCATATAAAAGAATTATAATCTTTGCATTCGAGCACCTCCGTGATTAAATATCTCCATCCATGGATTATTACATGTCCTTATTTGATAATTTATAGGATATTTTTGTTCCTTTTATATACTAATTTCTCTAAATTAGTGATTTTTACTATCCTTATGCAAATTTTAAAATATGATAACGTACATACATTTTATTTATGTATTTGATAAAAAAAGTTATTAACTACAATTGTAAGAAGGACATCCACTTCAATGATTGCCTAGGCGCTCATAACCTTTATATTGGCTCTTAGTAAAAGTATTTGATTTTTCAAAGAAGTTTCCCAACGAAATAAAGTGATTTATTTTTCTATTTACGAATTATTACTTTTTAATTTACCAAATAGAATTAATTAAATTTCTAAAAATTTAAATCTTAGGTTTTGTGATGAATATATAATCATATATACATAATTATCCTAGATATTTGTACTTTAGCACTATTGGTATCTAAATTGATTCTCCTACGAGGGATGAGCAACATCACAAAACTGGTAAGATGCTTAGAGATAGACAAATCATGATATAAGTTGTTTTGTAGTCGGGGAAGGGATTCAGATAACTTTTTGTCACTTAGGAGTTGGAGAAATGGATAGCACCTTCTCAAGGGTTTGATCTACCCTCACTACTTTAGGTTATGCCTTCAACCAGGTTGAGAGGACTCGCTTCAGAACCCGTATTGGTGAATGATATCAAGAGATCCTTCTTTGCACAATTTTCATGAAAACCTTGATAAACTATGATTAATACAACACAATCTAACTCTCACAAGTTGTCACACTAGAGAGTGGAGATGTTTCCTAGACAAGGTTTGGGTTACTAAAGAAAATAATTGATACTTGAATATCTTAGCATATTTTAGCAGTAAAATTTGTTAAATCCTTGTAGATACATAGTACAAATAAGGGTAATTCATGTAGGATTTATCATTTGAGAAGTGTTTGGTGGGAATTTAAGCAAGATAAAGTTTATTATACAAATATTGGAACACTTATAGACAAAATGCTTCAAAATAGCCAAAATATTCCTTCAACCAGAAGGTGTGTATCAATGGAGGCCCAGAGATGCACGATTGCATACTCTCTTCAAGAATTCAACACAAAGGATCATGTTAAAGACCCAATTAAACGTTGAAAATCCTTGATTAGTCATGCCTAAGATACACTCATAGGCTAACAAACAATCTTTGTCAACACAATGGAAGTAAAATGATTTTAATTTGTTTATTTCATTACAAGATAAAAGCTCTCCTCATAATGAAATTGCAAATGCCACAATACTACCACATGGATAAGATCTTATGTGATTCAGAGGGATTTTAACATAAGATTGAAACAGAGACAAAAAATATTTGAAAACATTCTGAAATAAAAACAAACACAATTATGATCATGATTAACACAGATTCATTCAAGGTTCATTAGATTCATCAGTAGGGGAAAGTTTCCTCAACAATCTAAGATCTTTTCAATGGTTGTATACTTGCAACCATCTTAACATGATTAAATCCAAAAATACATGAAAATAAACTAGTTTATCGACGATCTCTTGAGAAAAAATGGTTTTTATCAAACTTCCTCGATAAATTAACCCCCTATGCAAGAGTATTCTTATTGCATTTATACAATTTCACTCACTCACTCCTCTCAAAATTTCCCCCAAAAATTCTAAATCTTCAAGAGAATACTCCTCTTTACAACATACTATTTATTCATGTTTATTCCCTTCAAAATATCTTACTATTTGTTGCTAGGTGGATAAATCATGAATTGATAACGTTTCTCAGTTCCTGAACTATGACCGAGATGCCATGTCATAACTTTTGACAATATTTTTAATCATTATTTTATTTTGTCATGCAAGAAATCCCCTTTTAATAATTCTCAGGTGGCTCCATATGGCTTGATTTGACAACAATCCATTTCACCTTCAAGAATACACCTTGAGTAATAGATACATGCATTCATGCGTCTCAGAAATGAGTGTCCTCGCATGGATTATACCACATATCTACAATGTGAGTCCGAGTCGGCCAAGTGTAAAGAGGATCCAGTGGAAGCCTCCACATGTCTCCTTGGTGCAACTACAAAGGTGAAGTCCAGAGGTAGGTTCCCAAATGAGCGCGAACCCTCCACGTCCTCGAACCTAAGAGAGTTACACCACTTGCTAAAAATTCTGAGTAGGGGAAGGTCTAGCAGAAGCTTCCATGTGTTTGTTTAGTGAAACTTCAAAGATGAATTCTAGAGGAGGGACCTCAAACAAGTACAGGATCTCCATGTGTCCTAGGCCCAACAAACTTTCGATGACGATTGAAAAGTCTCAAAGATAAAGAGGAGCTAGTGGAATCTTCCATGTATCCTTTTGGGACAACTTCAAAGATGAATTCTAGAGACGGGACCTCAAATGAGCGTAGGCTCTCCACGTGTCCTAGGCCTAAGAAAGTTTCCTCGGCCATTGAAAAAGTCTCATTATAAAGAGGAGAAAATGGAATCCTCCATGTGTTTCTTCGAGACACTTTTTATATGGTGCCCAAAAGCTGAGACCCCAAACAAGTGTGGGCTCTCCACATTTCTTGGCCCGTAAAATTTATACCCGGTGGAAAATGTTTAAGAACCAGTGGAAGGTTCTATGTGCCTAGGGTCCAAGAAAGTTACATCACCGAGTGAAAAGTCTAACCATGGGAAGATCCAGAGAACCCTCCATGTGTCTCTTTGGCATAACTTCAAAGGTAAAAACTAGGGGCATGTCCCTAAACGAGCACATGTCCTCTACTGTGCCTAGGTTTTGAGAAAGTTGCACACTCACTTTTCATGTTGGCTCAACATGCAGCTTTACCTGGGAACTTGTGGGGTCGTGCTTCAATTTAATACCTTACTCCTTTTTGAAAAACAAGGCTAAAAGTTCTAAAGTCCTCCGGTGACTAGTCTCCCGGCTTTTAGCTTTAAAAAGTGGCCACATGTCCATTTACGGGCTCAGGCATTCCTTTTACACTTTTACGCCTTTCATCATAATGTCTCAAAATTCCAACAGGGCCCGCTTTCCCGCAACCGCTCATCTTATGACACGTGTACATCTTCGGGGTCAAAGTAAGAAAATTTCTTTGCCACTTCACATTGTTGAATAGCCAATTAGAAACTATTAGGGCCATGGGACAAATTTGGATTTTTTACAATTGTGACAAAAGTGACAAGTTCACCAAATAGACCCTTCTGTTCCACATCAAATTAAAGACGACCACATATCTACGGATGTTGGGACAGGATTTACAGAAGAGACATAATTGTGGACGATGCCTAACAAAAAAAAAATTCACCACGGAGAGAAGATTGTAAATAATACCAAGACTCAATGTGATCCATGACCCAAGGAAAAGACTAACAATGACATCTAAATGAAGGAGAAAGTTTTCATGCATCCATACAGGGAGACAAAAAATACTTCTAACTAGGCGGGATGGAAATTTTAAATGACAAAGGGGTGAGATTACAATTGAGCGCAAACACTGGCTCCAAATCAGGGATGGGCACTCCCAGTGATTGCCACAAGAACAACATAATAGACCATGTGCCAAAAATCCTTTGGGCAATGGAGTCAAGCACCAACTTGCAGAGTAGAAAAAAAATTTCCAACCTCTGAAGAAAAAACTAAGAAACCAACAAAAACCAGCCACCAAGGACTGGGATGAACCAAGACAGAAAAAAATAGAAATGAAAAAGAACTAAAACACTGTATATTATACAATGATACGTGCCTTGATTATGAGAAATCAATAAAGGAAATGTTTCAAGTGCCTGCCATTAATAGGAAACTCAAGCAATTCCCCATCTAGATATTTGAGGAAGTATGTGTGCTCGTCGATCCTAATTTCAATAGAATAAGGGCCCATCCATACTGTGTCAAACTTTCCATCTTTTCCCTTATCCTCATGTCTGTTATCCCATAGTAGCACCGTGATCCCCTAGACTAAAAACCCTTGGGGTAACCTTTTTGCCAAACAATTTCTTCATTTTCTCCCTAAACTTCACATGTCTTTGATGAGATTCCCTTCTCTCTTCATCTAGTTCAACAATTTGATTGATGTGTGCATCATAGGGACTAACCTCCTTGTCCTCCAACTGTCGATGAATTGATATGAAAATAATTGCATATGAAAGGGAAGTAGTGGATTAATTGGTCTTTTATTTTTCCTAAATGGCTTGGCATTATCTTCCAAGGGTATTTCATGTTGAAAAAGGTCCTCCTTATATGATTTTAGTTCGAATATGACTAAGCCAAGCACTCCTAGTACCTTTTTAGCAATTGGACATCCGACTACTTTTCTTCTCTGCTCAAGCTACTACCTAGCCATATTCTACTAGGTTTATCCTTTATTCCTAGGTTATATTCTTCAACATTTCTTAAGGATGACATGTGTCTATTAACAATGCGGTTAACATTATCAAAATTTCATTCCAATGTAACCAAGCCTCTCGGAATAGTATTATTTTCCAATTGGATAATGTTTGTACCAAAAAGGTCTCTTTTACTTCACCTACACAAACCGTTGGTTCCTAGTTCATACTTTGATTGGAAAATTCTCCTTTATTCTATAGAAACCTTTAGACCTGAGCATCATCTTCAAAAACTTGCCAATGCTTGATATTATCAGGGATAGATGGCCTGGTCAATATTTCAATATCATATTCACAATAGGGGATACTTGTACAGTTCTCAAACCTTGATCCCAACACTACCAACTTGTCTGCTACAGTATTGTACTTCCTATCATGGTGCGTTATATTGAAAGAGTCAAACATTTCAATGAAGTCCCAAACTGCATGCTTGTATTACTTCATTCTTTGACTCTTTGTAGCATACAACTATCGTAATTGTTTGGATATTAACTCTTAATATCCTTTAAGAATAATTTCTATTATGCCATACTTCCATGCAATCCTTAATCCAAAGATTAGTGCTTCATATTTAGCAATATTGTTCGTGTACTCAAAATTGAGTTTAAAAGAAAAGTTAAATTCATCTTGGCTTGAAGACATCAAGACAACACCAAAGGCCATTATTAGATATTGAACAAGCTCCATCAAACATCAAGGTCTAAGGAGAACCAACCTACTTAGGATACTCACACTCATCAATTTTATTCTCCTTACAATCAGCATAGCCCACAAAGTTAATGATACCGACATCTATGTACAATACTTCATAAGAAGCATTGTTAGGGTCCTCAATGATATGCAACATTTTCTTCTCACCATACAACTTCACAAGGTTCCCCTCCATTGGTATGGTTGCATATGACATGTCCATTTGTAAGCTTCCACCCACACTAGCTGCCCATCTTCTAGACAATAACATCCCCCATTTGGCAGGATAGTCCGCAATAACTACATTCATGGTAAGGGATTTTCCCGAGATAATCTTCCAATTGTACTACTAATCCTTTGACATATCCAATTACTGGCACTTCTCTTGAATCCATAGCAATACACTTTCCAAAAGCTATTGTCACCTTGATATTTAACTCATTCATCACCTCAAGAGACATTGCATTATATAAGGCTCATGAATCAAACATACGCTTATGTACCGGACTATCTTTAATAATCAAAGTGGTAAAAATGGATCGACATCCAACCGAGATTCAACAAGAGAAGTTCCCAAATATAACTCGATGATTCACCCAGTTCCTCAAATGCTTGTAGTATTTCTGATTCTACAATAATAGGAGGAACCTCTATATTATTAACAGCTTTTCCCGATTAATATTTTCTTCCTTAAATCCCAAATATTCGGATGCCCTTTTCCTATGCTTAGGGATCCTAAGTAACTGAACAATGGGAACAATAACCTTGATCCGACTCAATATTTGGGCTATGTCATAATGAATATGTTTGGGTATGACAAAGTATTAGGAGGGAAATTCACCACTTCCTTTGATAGTATAGGAGTTTTCAAAGTTTGGGCATAAGCGGGAGCACGGGTTTTATTTGGAGTAGTTAGGCCTTTACCAGATGCATCTTTCTTAGGGGTTTCCTTTGGGATATCGGTAAAAGCTGGAACTTTGGGCTTGATATTTGGCCCCTCCCCTTTGACAACCTTACTTCTAGTGAAATATTCTTTCTCTTGAGAAACTATTGCATTCTTCAACAATTTCATGTCCTCTTCAGAAGGGATCCCTCCATCATACTTTTTTATCATCAAGGCCCTTAAGTATTCAAAATCATGATTAGGAAGATCAAACTCTTGCACCATATTAATTTACAAAGTATTAATAGGAGGAGGAGGTAATAACTAGTGAACACAATCCTAGAAGTTTTCAACAGTTCGGAACTTATTAATTCAATTAAGGTTTCCGATGCCGTTAGTTTGTAGGGCATTCCATCATGCACACATCATCATATGTCTCATCATCATTTTCTTCCTCAAATTATTGATCTACATCACACGGGGAGTGTGGTAAGAAACACCTATCACACCACTCGATAAAATTTGCCTCCTCCACAATAACAACCCTACAATCAAAGGACAAGGAACCGGTGTTCAAATAATCCTCAAATTAAAATTGTCCCCAGAAATGGTGCCACTTCAATGTTGGTATCCAAATTGATTCTCCTGCAAGGGATGAATAACATCACAAAACTAGCGGGATTCTTAGAAACATCCAAATCATGATATAAGTCATTTTTTAGCAAGGGAAGGGATTCAACCAACTCTTTTTCACTCAGGCATTAGAGAAATGGATAACACCTTATCAAGGGTTTGATCTACCCTCACTACTTTAGGTTGTGCCTTTAACCGGGGTGAGAGGACCCATTCTATAACCCACATTGGTGAAGGATATCAAGAGATCCTTCTTTGCACACTTTTTTGAAAACCTTGAGAAAATATGATTAGTAAAACACAATTTAACTCTCACGAGTTGTAAAACTAGAGAGTGAAGATGTTTCCAAGACAAGGTTTGGGTTACTAAAGACAATAATTGAAATCTAATTATCTTTGCATATTTTTGTAGTAAAATTTGTTAAATCTTTGTGGATGCACAATACAAATAAGGGTAGTTCATGTAGGATTTATCATTTGAGAAGTTGTTGGTAGGAATTTAAGCAAGATAAATTTGATTGTACTATATATTTGAGAGCCTTTACAAATATTGGAACACTCACAGACATAATGCTTCAAAATAACAAAAATATTCCTTTAACTAGAAGGTGTGTATTAATGGGGGCCCAGAGATGCACAATTTAATACACTCTTCAAGAATTCTACACAAAGGCTCATGTTAAAGATTCAATTAAACATTGAAAATCCCTGATTAGTCATGCCCAAGATACACTCATAGGCTAACAAACAATCTTTATCAACACAAGTGGAAGTAAAATGATTTTAAATTGTTTATATCATTACAAGATGAAAGCTTTCCTCACAATGAAATTAAAAATGCCACAATACTACCACGTGGATAAGATCTTCTCGTGATTCAAAGGGATTTTAACATAATATTGCAACAAGAACATGAAAAACTATTTCAAAACATTCAAAAAAAAAAAAAAGAAAACTCAATTATGTTCATGATTAACACATATTCATTCAAGGTTCATTAGATTCATCATCACGGGAAAGTTTCCACAACAATATTAGATATTGTCAATGGTTGTACACTTGCAACCATCTTGACATGATTAAATCTAAAAACATAGGAAATTAAACCGGTTTCTCATGTGGTCTCTCGGGAAAAAATATTTTTTCTCAAAATTTCTTAAAAAAATTAACCCCCTATGAAAGAGTATTCTCATTGTATTTATACAATTTCACTCACTAACTCCTCCTAAAATTTCCCTAAAATTATAAATCTTCAAGAGAATATTCCTCTTTACAACATACCTTTTAATCATGCGTATTCCCTTTAAAATATCTTACTTTATGTTGCTATTTGGATAAATCACGAATTGATCACATTTTTCGGTTCCTAAACTATGACTCGGGATGCCATGTCATAACTTTTGACAATATTTTAAATCATTCATTTACATTGTCGTGTAAGCAATACCCTTTTAATAATTCTCGGTGGCTCCATATGGCTTGATCTCGACAAGCAATCCTTTCACCTTCGAGAATACACCTTGAGGAATAGATACCGCATTCATGGATTATAAATGAGTGTCCTCACATGGATTATACCACATATCTATGCTACGAGTTCGAGTTGTCTAAGTGTAAAGAGGAGCTAGTGGAAGCCTCCACATGTCTTCTTGGCGCAACTGCAAAGGTGAAGTCTAGAGGCGGAGTTCCAAATGAGCACGGCCCTTCACGTGTTCAAAACCCAAGAGAGTTGCACTGGTCACCTTTGAAAATTTCAAGCTTGGGAAGGTCTAGTAGAAGCTTCCATGTGTTTTTGGGTGCATCTTCAAATATGAAGTATAGAGGCAAGACCTCAAACAAGTGGAGGCTCTCCATGTGTCTTGGGCCCAAGAAAGTTTCCTCGGCCATTGAAAAGTCTCAATATAAAGAGGATCCAGTGGAATCCTCCACATATCTGTTCAAAGTGCAACTTCAAAGATGAATTCTAGAGGTAGGAACTCAAACAAGCATAGGCTCTCCACGTGCCCTAGGCCCAAGAAAGTTGCCTCAGCCATTGAAAAAGTCTTTGTATAAAGAGGATCCAACAAAGTCCTCCATGTGTTTCTTTGATGCACCTGTTGATATGGTGCCCAAAACTGGAGCCTCCAAACAAGCGAGGGCTCTCTACATGTCTCACCAAGAAATGTTGTGACTTGGGCATTGAAATGTTTTAAGAACCAATGAAGGTGCCACGTGCCTAGGGTCCAAGAAAGTTACATCGGCCGCTTGAAAAGTCTAAGCATGGGGAGATCCGGTGGAGCCCTACAAGTCTCTCTTTAGCGTAAATTTAAAATTAAAAATTAGGGGTAGGTCCCCAAATGAGCACTGAGCCCTCCATGTTTCTAGGGTTTGAGAAAGTTGTACATCCACTTTTGATGCTTGCTCAACATTTAGCTTTACCTCGGACACTTACGGGGTTGCTTCTTCACTTTTATACCTTACTTTTTTTTTCAAAACAAGTCTAAAAGTTCCAAAGTTCTTCGGTGACCCACCTCCCCAATTTTAACTTAAAACATTGGCCACCTATCCATTTACATGCTCTAGGCATTCCTTTTGCAGTTTTATGCCTTTCAAGATAATGTCTCAAAATTCCAACAAGGAACGCTTTCCTGAAACCACTCATCTTATGAAATGTGTACATCTTCGGGGTCGAGTAAGAAAATTTCTTTGCCACTTCACATTGTTGAATAGCCAACTAGAAACTATCGGGGCTATGGGACCAATTTGGCATTTTTCGCTATTATGAAAAAAGTGACAAGTTGATCAAATAGACCTGATGTGTCACGTCCAATTAAAGATGACCATGTGTCTGTGGATGTTGGGACAAGATTTATAGAGGAGACACAATCATGGACGATGCCCAACAACAATTTTTTTCCCACAGAGAGAAGATCGTAAATAATCCCGAGACTCAATGTGATCCAAGACCCAAGGAAAAGACGGACAACGATATCTAAATTAAGGAGAAAGTTTTTACACATCCATATAGGGCGACAAAAGATACTTCTAGCCAGGTGGGCTGGAAATTTTAAAAGACAAAGGGGTGAGATTACAATTGAGCACCAACAAACACCGTATTATTTGTCAACCCGCCACTAAGCCATAGTCTATGTATTGATATGGTAAACACTTATTCATTAAAGGAATATAAGTGTTATGTCATATCTAGAAATATTTGTAACTCTCAATTCTCAATTCAATCTATCTTCTTCATAAAAATAACCAATTCTTAATATTTAATAATACGTTCCATCAAAATATTTTATTTTTATTCCTCATTTTATCATGTTCTTGTTTTCAAATATCCGAGATGGTTGAATTCCTATACAATTTTTTTCTTTCCATGAAAGGGATCTATACAAATGTCCTTTGAGTAATCACCATTTCTTCATCATTCATGTTATATGTAATGTGAAGAATATTCGACAATGTGATAATATATTTAGTGTTCACATTTCATTAGCTTGCATGGAAAATGTCGGTTCTATTTTATGATTTGGTAATTTGCGTTTGAAAATTACATTATCATCTTGCACTTTGCCATGATGAGACTAAAATTTTGATGAGATAAAAGCACCGAGATCTTCTACGTTGTAGAAAAATCAAATGTGTACAAAATCATTAGATCAGATGTTTATATGTTGAAATAGCTAATATATGTAATGGTATGACTGAAACTTGAAAAAAATTATGAAAAAATTGTCCCAATTTTTTTTTAATCATGAGCATGATCCCCTTAAAAACACATAGTGCCTTGCAAATTATGGTTAGATATGGATTTCCCAAGCATGAAAGGTGTCAAGAAGAATAGCCGCATCAGTTGAATGGTGACTCACATGATGACATTGATGAAAGTGTCACACCTAAAAATTCACACCCATAAATTAGGCATACTTTTTTTTTTATAATACCACATCAACGATACATAGGCAAACTGTCGCCGCTTTCTACTTTATTGCAGCATGGGATGGGTCGCTCTCGATTACTTTGCAAGTCGTTACGATAAGGAAGGGATTGTGTCTCGACTTATGCAAGGGTGAAAGATAATATTCTTTATATCGTCCAATTTTATCAGATGTCTCCAAAGAGACACGCACAAAGGTTAGCATGTTGTGTCATTTTAAACATCACATGGTTTAATACAATATCCTATATTATGTACTATATTATACTATAGTTCTTATAAAGATATTACACACGATGTTCTATAACTTATATATTATTTGAATATATCTCTATATACCATACATTATTTAATATATTTGACACATAATATAATATAACATTATAATGCCATATTAAAACTTAACCCCGCACATACCTTTTAGCATAGGTATGATTAGGGTATGTCTATTATAATTCGTAATATATTATATAATAATAAGAGTTTTTAACCTATTACTTTCCATGCTTGTATCATAATATTTGTATATTATAATTTTATTACACGAGTTAACACTTATAATATTAAACTAGTAAATAGGTACAATCTTTATATTTTATTATTATTATTATCACCTATTTGCCACCTTTATTTTCTTACATGATCGAATTCTAATAATTATTATATAGTAATTATTACCGATATCATGTTGTTAACTTGAGTAGGGTTCTATTATAAAAGTACAAAAATATCATATTTGTTATAGTACACTCATTATACGAATATTCTATTCTATTTGATAAAGATATTTTATACAATTTAATATTACAAATATTACAATTACAATACTATCAAAATCACTATATTTAATATAATAATCTATTTAAGTATTTTGAATCGATGTTGTGCACTTTCATCTTAATATATATTATGGTTATTATAACGTTAAGATTATTTTAATATTGTTGTATTATCTATATTCATATCATTATTTATAATTTAATAATTTAATCTTGTAAGCGTATTAAGTTAACTTTTCATTCATTATAACAATATCATATCATTACCTTATCTAATAAAAGTGTTATATTACATAACATTACACATTACATCATCATTTTATGTAACATATATTACCTATTATACATAATTATACTATTGTTATTATATATATTATAAGTGATTTAGATTATACTCTCTATTACAATTTGTTAATATTTAATTATAAATTTAATGCATATATACCCATTATATATAAAATATTCCCATTATATGGTAAATATACATTCTCATGCAAACCTATTTAAAATATATAACTAATGCAATTTGTGTTATATTATTATACATTCCTATCTAAGCACGTTTTATATAGAAATCATTACTTGATTATTTCATTTATACAAAACTGAACCCTAATTGTGACCTAAGTATACTAAATTCTTTTGGCTGGATGTAATTTTGTTTTTTGGGTTAAGATTATACGATATTTCCAATATTTTCTTAATAAGAAAAATTTAATATAGTTAGGAAAAGTTGCAGGTGGTTTTTTTTTATTAATTAATTTAAAGAGCATTCAATATGGATATTATTTAGGGTGATAACATTCAAGTTGAAAGGATTTTGTATGATTTGAGTATAGCTTTTAAGTATAGTGCCTAATGTTGTTTTACAATTTATTGACAGCAAAACAAACATTGAGTGGAAAATCAACAAAAGTTAAACAATCCACCACCTGAATTAAATGTTGTTCAAATCCCAAAGCAAAACATGGCGGCGACTTATCCTACATGGCTTCTCAAATGATCAGACCTGCCATTTTCCGTGCATAATAATATAAGCACTTTATTTGAGGTTTAGAGGAATTGGCCATGCTGAAACCCTTTAAAATGTGTAAATTTAGTAGTAATTGGATAGTTAGAGAGATGGATCTATGATAGTTGTCCTAAAAACAGTGTCATAATGGGTTAAATCCTACCAGCTCAGGGAGATAAATCTGAGCCCTAGTATCTCCTTATTTACTAAAAACAAATTGATTGAAATGGGTCTGTATCTGCTGCGGGTTAAAATGTCTCTGAGAGGAATATTGCCTGCTACTTTTTTGGTTTGTTGTATGCAGGTGAAAATAAGATTGTAGATTAGGAGGCACTTCATTCGAGCACAATATCTAACTATATTTATTTTTTCTTCTTCTATTTCAGAGCACCTATATGCGATATACATTTTGCAGCGCCATTCTCATGATAGATGAAGACTACAGCTTTGTTTTTCAGGCGCTTTAACTTTTATTTTGTGTAGTTGTATTGATTTAAACATTGAAAGTGACATTTTCTACTAGCACCTATCACCCTTATGTCTGCAAGATTTAGCGCTTTCACTCTTAGGTGTGAAACCCTCCGTTTATCCATTCTCAACCCAATTAATTTTTTATTTAACAAATTATGATCTTAAAAATTATTATTATTATTAAGTTTATAATATAAAAATCATACGGCTAGT
This sequence comes from Taxus wallichiana var. yunnanensis, assembly GCA_018340775.1. NCBI lineage: Eukaryota > Viridiplantae > Streptophyta > Pinopsida > Cupressales > Taxaceae > Taxus > Taxus wallichiana. The sequence continues at coordinate 970,493,966 of CM031242.1, forward strand.
TTTCTGTAATGCCCACAAAATTTCGCACACAAAACCCAAAACCAAACAAAGGTTATATTAGAAAAATTACAGAATAATTTTTTTGTTAAAGGGAATGAAAGCGACGGTAAGGTTAACCTTAGGTTTCAAATGGTCATCACAAAATAACTTAAATAATATTATTAAATAAAATAATGAATTTAATCTATGATTAGGTTTAAAATATTTCATTCAATTAATCCTAAATTAATTTAATACATAGGTTTCTAAGGTCATGCAATAATTAAAATTAAATTCCATAACTAAACTAGCTCTTTCATTTACACAAAACTAATAATTTAATTCTCCAATATAAAAGTGGGTCTAAATTATTAAGGAAAGGAGTTTATTTAAATTAAAACAAAACAAATCAATAAGTTATTTAACTTTCAAACCACACAAGTGGCCCCATTCAAAATAAGACCCATGTGATCAAATGATATTTCTCACCAACCCCCACCTAACATTTGTGGGAGACAATTAGGGCAATTGGGTGAAGAAATTTCAAATTCACCCTAAAATATCTAAGGAAGGCTTTTATTCCTACCTTTCACTCATTCAATTCATTTTTGGTTTTTTAGGTCAAGAAGATGGAAGAGGAGGAAGCCAAGAGAGAGGAGAATGGAGCTTGGGAAATACCAAGTCTACTTCTTTTTCTTTTTATATTTATTTGTTGTTCAAAACTACCCTATTTAAGGGTTTTTAATTTTCACTATTTGTTATTTGTTATATTTTGTTATATATATATAATGTGTTTTTGTGAGAGATATACTTGGTTATATTTTCTCAAAATAAAAGAAATTTTAATACATACATACATATATAACCGTGGTATAGGAAAAACAAAGGCCGCTTTGAACAAAACTAGGGCCACTATAAAATTTCAACGTAGGTCAATGATCATGGTAACAATAATAAAGGGGTGGCGAGGGTTAGTGACCCCACATCCCCATCCCATTAAATTAAATGGGTACGAGGTGGGGTCGGTGACCCGTCCCCACTCCTTTCCACTTATTTTAAACAAATTTCGCTAAGCCGCTACAACATTATGATTGCGATTTTTTTATTTAATAAAAAAATCTATTAATAACAATATTTATTATTATTAAAATTAATTTTAATTAATAATAACAATAATATATATAACCGTGGTATAGAAAAAACAAAGGTGCTTTGAACAAAACTAGGGCTACTTGTAAAATTTCAACGCAGTCAATGATCATGGTAACAATAATAAAGGGATGGGGCGGGGTCACCGACCCCACATCCCAACCCCATTAAATTAAATGGGTGCGGGGTGGGATCGGTGACGCCTCCCCACCCCTTTCCACTTAATTTAAACAAATACGGCTAAGCCACTACTACATTATCAATGCGATTTTTTTATTTAATAAAAAAATCTATTAATAACAATATTTAGTATTATTAAAATTAATGTGAATTAATAATAACAATAATATATATACAACCGTGGTATAGAAAAAAACAAAGGCTACTTTGAACAAAACTAGGGCCATGTAAAATTTCAACGCAGTCAATGATCATGGTAACAAGATAATAAATGGGTGGGGAGGGGTCACCGACCCCACATCCGCACCCCATTAAATTAAATGGGTGCGAGGTGGGGTCGGTGAGACCTCCCCACCCCTTTCCACTTATTTTAAATAAATACGGCTAAACCGCTACCACATTATCAATGCGATTTTTTTATTTAATAAAAAAATCTATTAATAACAATATTTCTTATTATTAAAATTAATGTTAATTAATAATAATAATATATATATATATATATATATATATATATATATATATATATATATATATATATATATATATATATGTTTATTATTATTAATATTTTAAATCCATCAATAATATTAAATTATTAAAATATTAATATCTTAAATTTTTTAAGATAATCTAACTTATTTTAATTTCTTTTTTATAATACTAGTTAGTAAATTTTATATAAATGATTTATAGAATATTCCAATGAGATTTACTTAAATATAGTTATATTTAGGTAGGAAACATATATTCATTCTTTCATTCACTTGTATAGTCATTTGTATATTTTCTTTATTTAATTCCATAAAATTCAAAATAAAAATAATAATAAAATGATTTATTACACAACTCATTCCACAAAATGTTAAAAACATTCTCATTTAATCTAATGATTTTATTAACTACTTCCCTTCATCTAGTTAACTAATAAATCTCTAGAATGGATACATCAAGTTACTTTATTTTAATGCAAACAGACTAACCATTCCAACAACAATAGGTTTTAACAAGCTTCACTATATTTTTAGAAAATGGAGGTATATCAATTTAGAAATATTGAAACAACTTAACTTAAACAAATGCGTATCCATTTCAACTATATTCAAAACTTCCTTTCACCAAGACAATTTAGAACTTTGATAATTTTATTCACAAACTAACACATTTGAAATTATAATTTTCTCAATCCACACTCTTAAAAGAGTTCACAAGATAAAATGATTTCCAAGTGATACAACTTTCTCTCAAGCTTAAAATTTTACAATTCATCCACTCAAAGTGGTAATAATAACATGAAAAAATATAAAACTCAAGGCTTTCAATAAGGTCAAAATTTAAGTTTTCTATTTGCATGTCTTCTCAAAATGTAGTTCCAATTCAAGCACTCTCCAAATTGTCATAATGGAATCAGACAACAAGGAAGTGGGAGTAAGCAATGCTCTCGCCAAAATTTTATTCCATTAAGAGGAGAAGCCATCCCCTTAATGATCCCCAAACCCCAATCAAGGAACCATGAGTGGTATTGAACAACAATGACAAATTTCAACAAAGTGGCTTCACAACAAACACCCTTACAAGACATTCAACTCAACCAAGATGACATATCCAACTAGTTTACAAATTCACAATAATACAAAGGTTTGAAGATCAAACCAAATAGATCAAGGTATTTGGACCGCACCTCTTTATTCCTCCCAAGTGAAGTGGGATTCTTACGCTAAGCTTCCAAGTACATAAAATATCAAACAAAATCCTTATCTCTCCCTCGCAAGAATGCAACAAAACCATGATTTACTTTTCACTCCGAATAGGTAAGACTTCTATTCATATTCCCACAAATTTCATGCCTCACAAAACTTCTGTTTCCCTCCCCAATGGTTCCATGAGATCTTCTCCCACACCCAACTTAAGGCCTCCTACACAACCAACACAAAAACCATTTTCACAAGACAACAAAAATTTAACAAGCACATCATTGCATACAAAAAAGAAAAATAACATAATAAAAATGGTGTAAATCCTACCTCTCCATTAAGCTCCAATAAAAATTCTACAAGTCTCTCCAAATCCAAGCCAAGAAATTTCCAAGCACTCTAAAAAGTTCCAATTCCAAAAGTGCATAAGAAGAGAAAAGAACAAGTAACCCCCATTCCAACCAAAAATCACCAATAAATAGAAATAGAATGTGAGGATGATGAGGTGTCTCCATGTAGAATGCCACTTCATCATTCCTCCATCCCCACACTCAAGTCAACACACTAAGACTAATAAAATAAATGCACATGCAAGGACCATGACAACCCACTTGGCTCAAAACTTGCATACCATATTTTCAAAGGACGTAAGAAATTGGGTTAGAAGGAAAGTGCAATATTTTTCCTTCTTTTACACTAAAAAATTAACACGAAGTCAAAAATAAGCTTCCCAACCCATAGGTAGGGTTTTTGGGTAAATTTAAGAGTCATAGTACAAGCCTTGTTTGTCCCACAAGCCTCCAAAAATGCCCCCAAGTCAAAATCCGAATTTCGAAGTTGGGGGTGGAGTAAAATACTTACAAATCATCATAAAATTTACTTACACAAATAATACCAAATATCATCATAACTATTTGTCACATCCTTAATTTTGTTAACTAAGGATGTGACAAATTTACATTTACAACATGCTAATAAAGTGGAAAAAATATAAATTTTAAAACACACACATAAATAAGCACATACAAAAATTAAAGAAAGGGACAAAATTCACCCTATGGCCACATATGTGAAGTCACCCCCTTGGGAGACCTCCAAACTAGACATGTAAAACACCACACTAAACAACATTACACAAGTTGTCAAATTTTTCCTCGTTACTCAACACCCAATATCCTTCGTGGTTGGTCCCCTATCCCCTTTGATGTATGTGATTAGATTCCTACATACAAAAAAATACCTCTCTAGCCTTTCGGCTGTATTAACAACATTGAGATAATATACACATTAAACCAATATCCATCATTTGACCTTAGAAAATTCTATTATCCATAAATATATCAAAATCCAACCCTAACATCCATGAGATTACAATTCTACTCAAAACATCCCAAAACATAACGTGTCAGTATAAAATCCACATCATGAAAATCAACATATATTGAATTGTTTAACATCACTATCTAGTGCATCATAATAAAACCTAAACATCATAATTTCCATAATCCAAATATCGTGAAAGACACCATCTAGTGATCATTTTATCATAACCAAAATGTTTGAATATTAGTCCAATCGTATCAATATCAAGATGAAACAATGTCAAAGAGGAGTGGGCATTGTTAGCATAATTTAGAATAGGCATATTTATTACATTTTATTGCATTATTTTTTATATAATAATGTGCAACATGTGCACTCTAGTCTAGTGAATTGCATTCAATATTGTTGTGTTGAATAACATTTAATATTGGTATTAGTAGTAATTACATGTGCATTTGAGATGGGTCTTATCATCTCGTAGTTGGTGCTTGATAGGGTGTCATGTCTATCCATATGCCACTATCTAAAATCTATAAATATTACAGTTCTTGCATTGTTATGTAATCTGATTTCTTGATCAATAATATTTGTGAGACTTTTTCCCCTCTTTGGTCATTGCAATCTAATTCTATTTTATCATTTGGTATCGAGCTATACCATTGTTATCATTTGATATCGAGTGAGGTTATATCCAAGCAAGGTTGAAGAGGAGCATTATTGGAGAGGATCCATTGGAGAAAAAGATCTCGCATCAAAGGAGAGCCATTGAAGCATCCCATGCAGCCTTCCATCCCTTCCAAGCATCCCTCAACTAAAATTTGACCTATCCACTTATTTGGAAGGTAAATTTTTTTATTAGTCATTGGCATAGCCAATTGATCCAACATATTGGAGGAATATTTTAGATTTGGAGATCTTAAAAAAATCGAGAGATCTTAAAAAATATATATTTGTGAAAAAAAAAGATCTTGAAACTTTTTTGTAGATCTAAAAAAACTCGAGATCTAAAAGTGGAGGTGTGAAGAATTCGGGAGCAAAAGTTGATACAATCCCGTCAACAAAATTCCAGCTGATAGCTCTCGGAAAAAAGACGTAACATTTTCATACAATTTCAAATTTATGTGCCTTTTTTTTTTGTTGGAAAGATAAGAAGGAAGCGCCCAATCTTTAAGTTTACATCATCTTGATTCGGCCTCTACATGTGACAAAAACTTTGTGCAAGTTGGGTCATGTTTTCTGAAAAAAATTAGATCTAAATAGTAAATTAGTAAGATCTCAAAACCAACCAACTTCCGATTCTTCCGAAATTTTTGGGTTTCAAAAAAAATATTTATGATGCTACTGTCAAAATTTTAGAAAATAATAGATCATGGTTTATGAGAAAAGGTAAAAACAATATTCAGATTGTTTGTCTGGTGAAAATAATTTTTTATTTTATGTTTGGTTCTATCACACGAGATCTTTGATCTCATAGCAACATTCAGTATATACGGTGCCTCTAGGAAGTGCTTACGGGTGATGTCATCATGACTACTACCGCACTTAACGCCTAACACAACTGCCTAAACGTCATCTAGTCATCAAACCTATAAAATTGAAGGGGAGTAATAAGGACACAATACACACACATTTGAGCCCTCCCATCTGTTTGTGCTTGCACAAACCCATCTCTCAGCATCCTGTCTACGTACCACGTACTAAATTCTTTCACATGCGTTAATACCTCTTTCCGTACTGACGGGTATATTGAAAGGGTGATCTTCTTCCATGTACCGATAGGTATATCGGAAGGGAGCATATATAGAAAGGTTTGGTATATCGGCCTGACGGTATATTGAGAGGGAGACCATAAACCTGGAGTGATAAGAGCCTTACCCTTTGTCAGAAATTTAGATTACAGAAATGGGTGCACAAGCACCAAAGTTCTTCTTGCCAGATTCACAACTGCTTAGAGGAGATAACTATGCTGCATGGAAACCAAAAATCAAGATGTTACTTGAGTTTGAAGACCTATGGAAAGTTGTAGATGAAACAACAACAAGATCACTTGATGATGGAGATAAGTTCAATTTGGGGCCAATCAAAAGGCCAAGTTGATCATCTTGTTTGGAATAATGGATGATGTGCAACCCCACATTAGAGATGATAGGATATTCTATTTCAGTACAAGAAGGAATTGGTCTACCACAATAGAAATCTACTCCAAATGATGTACAATAAGAATGACAACTTCTTCTTGATAGGATATTCATATTCGATCATGCATGAAACATGGATGATAGGAAGTCAACATCAAAGCTTCGTCTTCTTAATGGGACTGGACCAATATCATGGGGAAGCAATAAATATAACTTTATTTCTTGCTCTTCTACAAAAGAAGAGTATAGAGATGCAGTGAAGCTGTTTGTGAAGCAATATGGCTACGCCTGAATACTTGAAGGAATTGGTCTACCACAATAGAAATCTACTCCAGTATATGTTGATAATGAAGGAGTTCAATCTTGTTTGCAATCCAGTATTTCATGAGAGAACCAAGCATATTGAAGTACAGGTTCATTTCATACATGAGCATGTCTTGAAGCACAACATACAGCTCCATTTTGTCCTACAGCTGAACAAAAGGTAGATGTTTTCACTAAGTCACTTGCACGTGACAAATTCACACTGTTCAGAGAGTTCCTCTCCACTTCATTGGAAACTATGAAAAATTAAGGGGGGGAATGTTAGCATAATTTAGCATAGGCATATTTATTGCATTTTATTGCATTGTATTTTATTTAATAATGTGCAACATGTGCACTCTAGTCTAGTGACTTGCATTCAATATTGTTATGTTGGATAACATTCAATATTGGTATTAGTAGTAATTACATGTGCATGTGAGATGGGTCTTATCATCTCGTAGTTGGTCCCTGATAGGGTGTAATGTCTATCCATATGAGGGTGTGTAATATCTATAAATATACAACTCTTGCATTGTTATGTAATCTGATTTCATGATCAATAATATTTGTGAGGCTTCCATCCCTCTTTGGTCATTGTAATCTAATTCTATTCTATCATTTGGTATCAGAGCTATACCATTGTTATCAGGCACTAAATCCCTCTCCTTAGACTCAACTTCCTCCTATAGGTCACTGGAATAGATGAGGAAACTAAGCAAGAAAAATATTTTCTTCCTCCCATGTGGCTGCAGTCTCATCGTACTTATCCCACTAGACTGCACTGGTCAATCTTGTGGCCTCAAAGGCCCGGGGTTCGTGATCTATGATATGCATAGGCTCAACTCGATACCTACCCTTGCTCCCACACATGAAATGTGGTCTAATCCAAAACATTAGGGGGTATAGAATATATCTCTTAAGTACAAATACATGAAATACATCGTCCACGTGAGATACGATGGGTGAAAGTGCTAGATGATAGGCCAAGGGACAGATACGCTATAAGATCTCGAAGCAACCCAAAAATGTAGGAGATAACTTAGATACTTTCCCATAATGGATAGGAATCTTATGAGGCTCGACATGAAGAAACACATTTGTTCCCACCTTAAAACTAAGATCTTTCCATCTCGAGATCTACATACTATTTTACCTATCATGATCCTCCCGAAGCCTCTATTGAATCAAGAGAACCTAATGCTCCATATCCTGTACCAAATCCAGCCCAATAAAAATTTTGTACTCGAATATATCCCAACTCAAAGGTGTTCATGACTCTCGCCATAAAACGCCTTAAAAGGAATCATGCCAATCAAATTTCAAAACTTTTTTAAGGAAAACTACACCAAATAAGGTACTCCTCCAACCTAGACTGATGGTCCATGACATACATGTGCAACATATCATATAAGATCTGATTTAACCGCTCTGTCTGTCCATCTATCTATGGATGATAAGTTGTATTGAAGTTGATATTTGTACCAAGAACCTGCTGCATGGTAGTCTAGAAGTGAGAAGTGTATAAGGGATCAAAGTCGAAATGATCTTCTGTGGAATCCCATTAAGTATGATAAGCTCATCAAGGTATACCCTCGCTACTCGAACTAGCTCTATATGTGGTCTTCACCCAAGAAACATGAGGCACTTTCCTCAATTCATCCACCATGACCATGATGGCGTCGTGGTGGTATCTTGACGTTGTTAGCCCTATAATGAAATTGATGGAAATGATGTCCCATTTCCACTCTAGTATGGCATGCAGTAGAGAATACTAGCTGGATGTTGATGCTTAGCCTTCAACCTCGACACTCTAAAAACGCAACAAAAATTGAGCTACATCCCTTTGTAGACCTCTCCAATGATAAATTTTTCTAAAAGTGGCATGCATATTCTTCACCCCTAGATGGGATGAATAAGGTGCATGATGAACCTCTTCCAAGATATCCTATCTCAATCCTCCATCTCTAGGAACATATATCCAACCTCTGTGTCTGAGAAGACCATCTGCCTCTAATGAGAATCCATCAAAATTCCCTTCAAGGGGTCTCTAAGACTCAATCTCTGATTTGGCTGCAAGGTAGAAGTTTTCATGAGGAAGCTACTTGTAAAATCCTTCTCAAGTAAATCTATACCTACTGAAGTAGCCATAGCCAAATGTCTCCATCTACTTAGGGCATCTATAACCACATTATCCTTCCCCTTCACATGTTCTATCTCCATGTCATACTCATAAAGTAACTCCATCCAATGCCACCGAAAAGCGCCGAGATTGGGCTACGTGAAGAGGTAGAGAAGACTTAAGTGATCATTCCTGAGTATAAATCTCCGGCCAAGAAGGAAGTGTCTCCATTGAACTAAGGCATGAAAAACTACCACAAGCTTAAGTTCATGAGGTAGATAATTGAGCTCATAATCCTTCGACTTCGCAAGAATCAAAAGATACAACACATCCCTCCCGTATCACGAGACCTTCTAATGCCGCCAAAGAAGCATCTATGCAAATGAAGAACCGACTCTCGAGGGTCTAGCACTACAAGAATAGGTGATGTTGTAAGGCATTCCTTCAGCATTCCTAAAGCTCTACTCACATTTATCTCGACAGACTAACTTCTTCCCTTTCCATTGAAGGGAAGTGATTAGGTGCACAACCTAAGAGAAGTCCTAAACAAATCTCCCGTAGTATCCTTACAATACCATGAAACTGTGGACCTCAGTCACACTAGTGGTTGTTTTGCAATACATAATGAATATAATATTGGAAGGATAAAATGTGATACCTTCCTCAGAAATGATGTGACCCAAATACTATACCTCTAACTCAAATAATGCACACATCTCAAGGTTCCCGTAAAGGTGTTCCTTGTGCTCCTCATGTGTGTGAGAATAGATAAATATGGCATTAAGGAACATGAGAAAAAAACTATCTAAAAGTTTCCTGAACACCTCGTTCATCAAACTCATGAACACTACAAGGGCATTCGTAATACCGAATGACACCATTGTGAACTCATAGTGGCCATATCTCATGCAAAAATATGACTTGTAGATATTTGGCTCTGCAATCCTCAACCGATGGTATCCTTACTTAGATATATCTTAGAAAATATTATTTACCCTTCATCTGATCAAAAAAATCATCGATGTGAGGAAGGGGGTAGTGATTATTGATCATTACTTTGTTCAATTGATGATAGTCCACACATAACTGTAAGGATACATCCTTCTTATTCACAAAAATCAATGGTTTACCCCAAGGGGATACACTAGGATGGATGATGCCTTTCCCAAGAAGGCCATTAAGCTGCAACTTGAGCTCACATAGCTGGTGTGGTAATCCTATAAGGAGCGCACGAGATATTTTATGCTCTTGGAACCAAATCAATGTGAAAATCTATCTCCCACGTGGGAGGCATCCCAAGAAGCTCACTAGGAAACACATCGATCAATCCTACAAAATGGGGTAATCATCGAGTGAAGGTCCATTAACCCCGTCCTCTAACCTATAACTAATTGTAATAGCATACAATGGACAACCACTATGCACACATCATTTCAGTGCATAGCAGAAATAGTGGGTATAGAGATGGGTCTTCTTACTCCATCTATCACTGAATCTACACCCAAATCATTTGTAAAAGATATAATCTTACTATAGTAATCAACTCTGGCTCTGTGTGTAGACAACCAATCCATGCCCAAGATAACACCATATGAACCCAAGGGAAGAATACAAAGATCCAAGGTAGTGGTTAAGGGTTCTAGGTCCACTACACACTCCTTGACTAAGGAGTCAACTAAGATCTTGGCTCTAAAATCCATCTCGACATCCCAACTAAGGACCTTCCTAACTTCCACCAGCATGCAATTCTCTACTAAAGATAGAGAAATGAAAGAATCGATGAGCATGAGTCAAATAAAATAGGGATAGAAATACCACCAATGCTGCATGTGGTCTCTATCACTATGTCGTGGTGCTCGCCCGGTGGTTCTCAATCTGCTGCATATATCCTATGGCTCCTAGCCATGTCACCAATAGTAGGCTCGAAGTACATACCTTACCCTAATTAACAAGGTTCTAAGGAGCTCTCTCCTATGATGTCTATGTATGCCACAACCATAACAAGTGCCTGGTCCTCTCCAATGTGTACATAGTCCTCCAAGTGGCCTAGTAGTACGTGTTGAAGGACCTGATGACCCTGTCATAGATCTATGTGAGAGCTGTGGTAGACATGATCCTTCTAATTGTGCTCGAGGTGGAGCTTATGTCCTATTGGTCCCACTAGCTAGAGGTCTCATACTACACCCTCTCGGAGCATTATGTTGTTCTGGAGTTAAAAATGGCAGTTGAGTCTCTGCTACACTACTTTTAAAGAGGTGGAGGAGGCCGGAAGAAAGAATGTGATGAAGTATTTTCACCACAAGGAGGAGGAGTTGATCCCCTTGATCTACTATCTTATAGTTGTTGTATACAACTCCTCACTCTGTCACATGCCTGCTAAGACTTCCCACTAGTTTCCTCTATAATATAGGACTTCTCCACGGCCTCTGATAATGTCTATGGGAAATGAATATTCACTGCCCCACCTAAGTACAAGTTCAGGGCCCTTATAAATCTTTGAACTCGGACTCGCTCATCCCGCATATAGTCTACATATATCAAGTAGATCGAGAAAGGGTCCCTCATACTCGGCTACCATTATGGAGGCATATCACAGATCGTGTAACTCATTAATCCACTACTGAATTAACCTCTTGGAAATATATCTACTCTTGAAACACTCCTTAAAGAGCTCCAAGTGACTTTCTTAGAATCTACATGGAGCTTATGCTCCTTGGTCCTCCACCATACTCATGCTCCATCTCTCATATGGTGGATGGAAAAATGATCTTTCATGTTGCTAGAAAAAGGGCATAACTGCAAAAGGTATCTTCTCAAACTAACCAACCACATCTCATCTTGAAATCTACCTGTTTCTTGAGAAAAATGAGGTAGGTGTTTAGTATCTCTCTAACGTGCTCCATTGTAGATGACTATCACCCTCTAGGTATCTCAACCTACTCAGCTCTTAGCCTAGGGCTCTTATACCTATCTCCGTGCATCAAATATCGATCTTTGAGCTCCCTAGAGGTGGTTCATGTCTAAGTGAATACACTTTGGAGTTCTCTGTCATCTCCTCCGCACTATGACGTGAATGCACATGAGCCTCTATTGATGGCTTTCTATCCTTCCTACTATTTTCCCTCCTAATGATCCTCCATGTATAACGGCATTAACCCCTATAACGTCTACAATATCTGAGGTAGGATAGTTACTTCGCCTGATATGGGGGTCATAGGTTTAGGTCCATGTATTCGAAGCCCTCATTTGGTCTCGTGCCTCTGCGCATGAGAACAAGGTGATAGTTAGTTTATAATCAAATAAGCTTTGTTTTCAGTTTTCTAAATTTTCTATGTTTCAAAACATCATGCATAGTTGTGTGTACTAGGTTTAAAGTTGTGCTAGGTTTATTTATTTTTGTTTCATATTTTATAGTGTGCCTAGGGTCTAGGCGTTGAACTCATAGCTACGATACCAAGTGTAACGCCAACAAAATTTCATACACCAAACCCAAAACCAAACAAAGGTTATACTAGAAAAATTATGAAATATTTTTTTTTGTTAAAGGGAATGAAAGTGATGATAAGGTTAACCTTAGTTTTCAAATGGTCATCACAAAATAACTTAAACAATATTATTAAATAAAAGAATTAATTTAATCTATTATTAGGTTTAAAACATTTCATTCAATTAATCCTAAATTAATTTAATACATAGGTTTCTAAGGTCATGCAATAATTAAAATTAAAGTCCATAACTAAACTAGCTCTTTCATTTACACAAAACTAATAATTTAATTCTCCAATATAAAAGTGGGTCTAAATTATTAAGGAGTTTATTTAAATTAAAACAAAACAAAGCAATAAGTTATTTAACTTTCAAACCACACAAGTGGCCCCATTCAAAAGAAGACCCATGTGATCAAATGATATTTCTCACCAACCCCCACCTAACATTTGTAGGAGACAATTTGGGCCATTGGATGAAGAAATTTCCAATCAACCCTATAATCTCTAAGGAAGGCTTTTATTCATCTCTTTATCTCATTTCATTCATTTTTGGTTTTACAGGTTCGGGGAAGATGGAAGAGGAGGAAGCCAAGAGAGAGGAGGATGGAGCTTGGGAAATCCCAAGTCTACTTATTTTTCTTGTTATATTTAGTTGTTGTTATAAACTTACTCTATTCAAGGGTTTGTAATTTTCACTATTTGATATAGATTTTTTTTCCAATAAAAATTCCCATTTGGGTATATTACATTTGTTCAATAGATCTAGTTTTGTTGTAGTACTTACATTTCTTTTATTTTGAGAAAATTTATCCAATGATATCTCTCAAAAAAACACATTATATGAATACACACACACACACACACACACACACACACACACACACACACACACACACACACACACACACACACACACACACACACACACACACAGATTCTGAGTCATAAGAAGGATCTGCTTATGGGGAAGTTGCAGCTCCTATGTAAGAGACGGTCATCCTTTATTCTACCCATGTGGACAAGGATCCTTTTCCTTCAATTGGTTTTGGGATTTGTCCGTTCCTCCCCTTGATTCTTAGGTGATCCTTAATCGGGTGAGTCAAAATAATATTGAAATTTGTATACCTATTCACAGAAATGAAAATGTTAATCCAAACACCTTTGACGATTCGCTTTATTGTGAGCCGGAGAAATAAAAGGAAAGTTATTGAGTCCCTTAAGATGCGTCTTAGATCCCATGGGAAGAAGTTTCATCGCTAGTGTTCTTTTGTTTTTGTTATTTTTGTTTTTAGTCTTTCTTTTGTTGTTTCTATTTTCCCTTTGGAAGAGGCACCCCTACCTGTTCCTCATTGATATATTTTTGTCTCCAATATTACTCACTATAAAGGTGAAGGGACCCTCAACCCCTCTTTATCATATATATATATATATATATATATATATATATATATATGTGTGTGTGTGTGTGTGTATAAAATCCATGACATACAAAAACAAATAGCCCGCTTTGAACAAAACTAGGGCCGCCTAAAACTTTCATCACAAAGTCAATGATCATGGTAACAATATTACGGGGGTCACCGACCCCACCACCATCCCATTTAATTTAATGGGGTGGGCGTGGTCGGTGACCCTTCCCACCCCTATAAACTTATTTAAAACAAATGTGGCAAAGCCGCTACCACATTATCAATGTGATTTTTTTGTTGTTTTATTTAATAAAAAAATCTATTAATGACAATATTTATTAGTACTAGACTTAATGTTAATTAATAATAACAATAATAATACCAATATATATATATATATATATATATATATTAAATCCGTCGATAATATTTAATTAATAAAATATTAATATTAAGATAATCTAACTTATTTTATTTTCTTTTCTTCATATAATACTAGTTAGTAAATTTTATATAAGTGATTTGTATGATATTCCAATGTGATTACTTAACTATAGTTATATTTAGGTAGGAAAAATATATTCATTCTTTCATTCACTTGTATAGTCATTTGTATCTTCTCTTTTATTTAATTCCATCAAAGTCAAAATAAAAAAATGATTTATTACACAAATCATTCCACAAAATGTTAAAAAAATCACTTAATCTAATGATTTTAACAACTACTTCCCTTCATCTAGTTAACTAATACATCTCTAGAATGGATAATTCAACTTAATTTCTTTTAATGAAAACAAGATTAACCATTTCAAAAAAATAGGTTTTAACAAGCTTCACCGTATTTTTAGAAAATGAAGGTATATCAATTTGGAAATATTGAAACAACTTTAACTAAAATAAATGCATATCTGTTTCAACTTTATTGAGAACTTCCTTTTACCAAGACAATGTAGAACTTTGATAATTCTTTTCACAAATTAAAGCATTTGAAAATACAGTTTTCTCAATCCACACGCTAGAAGAGTTCACAAGATCAAATAATTCCCAAGTGATACAACTTTCTCTCAAGTTTAAATTTTTACAATTCATCCACTCAAGTGGGAATAACAACAGAAACAATTTACAAGTCAAGGCTTTCAATAAGGTCAAAATGTAAGTTTTCTATTTGCATGTCTTCTCCAAATGTAGTTACAATTGAGCACTCTCCAAACCATCACAATGGAATCAGAAAACAAGGAAGGGGGGTAAGTGATGAGGCCATAAATTGGCCATAAATTACCATTATTTTGTCCTTCCAAGTTAACTTTGAAAGTGGATTTAAATGTAATCTAGGAACTTATAGTTTTCTTAAGATAGAATATAGGATATATATCCTATTCATGATTTATAAATTTTTTGTTATCTATTTTTTTGACTAATCCTATTGATTATTTGGGAAAAGATACAAAGTCTTGTGTATGCAGGCCATAAAGGAAAGATAATGCTAGTATTGGGAAAAGTGGAATTTATCATGAACGATAAATTTAAAATCAGATCTGATTTCATATTCAAATTCCTATTGAAAAATTATGCAAGGTTAAACAAATAATCATCTCAATCTGAGGTCGCATGAAAAAGTTAGAGTTGTTTTAAGTTAGCTACGAAACTCATAGAGTTAGTTCCGGAAATCACAGAGTTAGTTCAAACTTGCAGGTTTAGTTCGGAACTCAAAGATTTAGTTCTAGAACTTGTATTAATTGAATGAAAATTAGTTCGGAACTTTTAATTCATGGGAAAAAATATTTAGTTCGGAACTTGAAGATTTAGTTCAAACTTGCATAAAAGGAATGAAAACTTTAGTTCCGGAACTTGTATAATAGAATGACGTTTATTGAGGGATTGTGAAAACTCTCGAGATTCCAATGGAAAATTTGAGAGAATTTTTTATTTATAGAAATGTGTTTAACAAAAACTTCATTCAGATTTGCTACGGGTTTTTACCAATGAAGAGAGATCTAACTTTTAGTGAGCTGTAGTCCAAGGAAACAAGTATTAGACGAGCACTAAAAGTTCCATAAAAATAAATATAAAAGTCAAATGGAAAATATGAGAGAGGTTTTTGTTTATAGAAATGTATTTAACAAAAATATCATTTAGATTTGTTACAGGTTTTACCAATGAGGAGAGATCTAACTTTTAGTGAGTCGGAGTCCGAGGAAACGTGTATCAAACAAGCACTAAAAGGTCCATAAACGAAGCGAAAAATTCAAATAGAAAATATGATATTATTTTTTGTTCATAGAAATGTGTTTAACAAAAACCTCATTCAGGTTTGCTATAAATTTTACAAATAAAGATAAATCTAACTTTTAGTGAATCTGCAGTCGAGGAAAAAGTGTAGTTGACAAGCATCAAAAGTTTCACAATAAAAACAATAAAGTCAAATGAAAAATCTAAGAAAGGTATTCAGAAAATTATATTTGTAGGAAATACTCCTTCCAATAATGTAGAGGAATACAATCATTATGATTCTTGTTACGAAAATCAAGGAGAAGATTTGGGAGCAAATCTTTCTAAAATAAGTGAGATAAGACTTTGACTTCAATAATATCTCTCTCTCCATATTTTGTAGAGATGGAGATCTTAGTTGTTAGGATTGGAATAAAAATAAGATCAAATTGTATTTCCTAAAATAAGGAGTTGGTTGGATGCATAAATTATAAATGCAACCTTCCACACTTAGATATGTAATGCTTTTTTCCAAAGAAATAAAGATCCATTCTTTTCTCTCGAATATTCGTAGTTTTGAGATCTCGAAGTATGATTGAAATCCTCTTCCAAGGAATGAGCTGACAACTCATTCTAAGGAATACGGATCTATGTTTTTATGTTTATGTTTATTCATTTGTCTTTAATTCATTTTGTTGTATTAATTTTATCTTCGTATTGTCAAAATTCAATCATTGTAAACCTACAGCTATTTCATTTAATTTTTCTTATTTCCCATTCATTAATTTCAATTTATGCAAGTGTGATTTCCTTTATGTAAGCATGCCTTTATATTCATACAAGTGTGATTTCCGTTATGTAAGTGTGTTTACATTTCTGCATGTGTGATTTATTTTATATAAGTTTGGATTATATTTACAAGATTTGTTTTCCAAAATATTCTTCTCTTAATACACACAACCTTTAGACACCAACTTGAATTGATATTTTTAATGGAAAGGATTGATGACCCTCATTATTTTGGCACCGTTGCCGGGGACACGGTGTTAGTAGGAAATTCAGAGTTCTCTAAAAGAATATTCTAGTGATAGTAGAATAAATTTTAGCAATTCTGTGACAGGAAGAATTTGGTAAGTAGTTTCTTTAGAATTTTATTTCGCAAGTAGATTAAATTTCATTTCTGCAATTAGGAATATTTAATTGTAAATAACTCCCCACAAACTAACTCTGTGTATAAGAAAAATGACTGTGATGTTTGATTAAGAAGGTATAATGGTATGAAGAAAGAATTCAGATGTAAAAATGGTAGAATATGATATTAAATCTAGAAGTAGATCCAGTTGATGAAATATCATATTTCATTCTTGATAACCACCACTATTTCCCCTTGTATCAACTAACAACTCAGTGATCTTATTACACATAACCTTAGCAAAAACTGGCTTATCCAGTTTGTAATAATGAATTGGTAGCATTTCTAATTAATTCCATCCATATTTAGGGATTTCATTAGAGCCAAAATAAAAACCCACTCATAAATCCACCCATCCAAATTAGTTTTTCATCCCATAATAAAATTCAATCCCTGAACCATATCCATTAGAAAAATTTGTTTTCATGTCTTTCAATTTCTTTATTTTTGTATATGCTTGTATAACATTAAGAAGCAATTATGGTGAATATCAAGGAAAGAAATTTTTGCATACTAACATCTAAGGACTAGATCTATAGGAATTTCTAGAGTTGTTCTTGATATCAGCATGCAAATTTTGGAGCACCAACAATATCAACCAAGGAGCATGCAGATTTTGAGGGACCCATGGATACCTTCACTTTTTCTTTTAACAACTCTCCATCTCCTGAGATCACTAGTCTAGGATTTCAAGATTACTACAAGTGTTTCTGATATTGCACAATTTAAGATTAGCTTTGAAGACCTAAAAATTGTCTACATAATTTTTGGAATCTTCTTGGAGTTACCAAGTATGCAAAAAGGTTTTTATAAGATCTCAGACATTGCTTCCTATTTTACACAAGTTATACTTTGATGAATATAGTTTGATGATGGATCAAATTTTTCTCTAATCCTTCTCATGCTATCATTTTAGTAAAAAAAAAAAAAATCAAAAAAATTTGATTAGAAAATCAGCTTGCTGGCCAATCAAAGACAAAAAAATAAAAAAAAATCAAAAAGCTTTGATTGGAAAACCAGCTTGCTAGCTAGTCAAAGGCAAAAAAATAAACTTTGATGAGAAAACCAACTTGCTGGCCAATCAAAGGAAAAAGGAGGTGGTTCTTCTTCAAAGAAAACTAGTAGTTACCTAGTGGCTTTCTTCTCGGCACTATTTGACCATGTTAACAATAGAATGAAAAAGACAACTAGAGGTATGATCAAGTTATTTTGTTCTACTATTTTTTTAAGTTTTCTTGTAAGTTTTTATTACAGTTAGATCCACTTTTAAATATTTCTAAGGAAGGCAAGATAAGATTCATACCTCCCCTACTTATATGAAAAATATGTGCACCTCTTTACAATCAAAATTTTAGAGTCTAATTTACAGGAAGTCATAAATAAACAACATGCATGAAGACATGCATGAGTTTAGGTGTGGGAGAGAAGGATAAGCATGAGCTATGCATTTTGATTTTAAATATGAGACATAGTAGAAGGAGATCCACACAAGAACCTGTTGTAAAAGAAATAAAATCAAAAGCAGCAGAAGGAGATCCACACAAGAACCTGTTGTAAAAGAAAAAAATATAAAAAGAAATAAAAAGAGATCCACACAAGAATCTGTTGTAAAAGAAAGAAATCAAAAGCAGCAGAAGGAGATCCACAAGAACCTATTGTAAAAGAAATAATATCAAAAGCAACATAAGGAGATCCACACAAGAACCTATTTTAAAAGAAAGAAATCAAAAGCAACAGAAGGAGATCCACACAAGAACCTATTGTAAAAGAAAATAAATCAAAAGCAATAGAAGAAGATCCACACAAGAACCTATTGTAAAAGAAAATATATCAAAAGCAACAGAAGGAGATCCACACAAGAACCTGTTGTAAAAGAAAGAAATCAAAAGAAGCAGGAGATCCACAAGAACGTGTCCCCAATACAGAGAATAATATAAGAAGAGGAGATAATAATGTAATGCATGAGGACATGCATAAGATTAAGTGTGGGGCAATGATGAGGCCATAAATTGGCCATAAATTACTATTATTTTGTCCTTCCAAGTTACCTTTGAAAGTGGATTTAAATTTAATCGAGGAGCTTATAGTTTGCTTAAGATAGAATATAGGATATATATCTTATTCATTCTTTATAAATATTTTGTTATCTATTTTGTTGACTAATCCTATTGATTATTTGGGAAAAGATGCAAAGTCTTGTGTATGCAAGCCATAAAGGAAAGATAATGCTAGTATTGGGAAAAGTTGAATTGATCATGAATAATACATTTACAATCATTTCTAATTTCATATTCAGATTCCTCTTGAAAATTATGCAAGTTCAAAAATATAATCATCTCAATCCGATGTCGCATGCAAAAGTTATAGCTATTTTAAGTTAGCTGCGGAACTCGCAGAGTTAGTTCCGGAACTCACAAAGTTAGTTCCAAAACTTACAGTTTAGTTTTGGAACTCACAAATTTAGTTCCAGAACTTGTATCAATTGAATGAAAGTTAGTTCCAAAACTTTCAATTCGTGGACAAATCAAATTTAGTTCGGAACTTGTAGATTTAGTTTGAAACTTGCATAAAAGGAATGATAGCTTTAGTTGCAGAACTTGCATCAACAGAATGACATTTTTTAGGGTTTTGAAAACTCAGAGATTCCAAGGGAAAATATGAGAGAGGTTTATGTTCATAGAAATGTGTTTTAAAAAATCATTCAGATTTGCTACAGGTTTTACCAATGAAGAGAGATCTAGCTTTTAGTGAGCTATAGTCCGAGGAAACGTGTATTAGACGAGAACTAAAAGTTCCATAAACAAAAATAGAAAAGTCAAATGGAAAATATGAGAGATTTTTTTGTTCATAGAAATGTGTTTTATAAAAATCTCATTCAGATTTGTTACAGGTTTTACGATGAAGAGAGATATAACTTTTAGTGAGTTGCAGTCCGAGGAAACGTGTATCAAATGAGCACTAAAAGTTCCATAAACAGAAACAAAAAAATTCAAATGGAAAATCTGAGAGAGGTTTTTGTTCATAGAAATTTTTTTAACAAAAACCTCATTTAGATTTGCTATAGGTTTTACCAATCAAGATAAATCTAACTTTTAGTGAACTGTAATCCAAGGAAAAGCGTATTTGACAAGTGTCAAAAGTTCCACAATCAAAAACAACAAAGTGAAATGGAAAATACAAGAAAGGTATTTGGTCAAAATCATATTTTGAGTGAAATCCTCCTTCCAATAATGTAGAGGAATAAAATCATTATGATTCTTGTTACCGAAAAGTAAGGAGAAGATTTGGGAGTAAATCTTCCTAAAATAAGTGAGATAAAACTTTGACTTCAATAATATATCTCTCTCGATATTTTGTGAAGATGAAGATCTTAGTTGTTAGGATTGGAATAAATATAAGTTCAGATTGTATTTTCTAAAATAAAGAGTTGGTTGGATGCATGAATTATAAATGCAACCTTCCACACTTAGATATGTAATAATTTTTACAAAGAAATAAAGATCTATTCTTTCCTCTCAAATATTCTATAGTTTTGAGATCTCAGAAGTATGATTTAAATCCTCTTCCAAGGAATGAGTTCACCAATCATTCCAAGGAATATGGATCTATTTTTTTATGTTTGTTTTTATTCATTTGTCTTTAATTCATTACGTTGTATTATTTTTTTCTTCGTATTGTTAAAATTCAATCATTGTAAACCCGCAGTGTTTCATTTAATTTTACTTATTTCATATTCAAAAATTTCGATTTATACAAGTGTGATTTCCTTTATGCAACTTTGTTTACATTTCTACAAGTTTGATTTTAAATTTTTACATGTGTGATTTAGTTTATGTAAGTTTCGATTGTGTTTAAAGGATTTGTTTTCCAAGATCTTCTTCTCTTAATTCTCTCCACCCAACCTTTATTCCATTAAGAGGTGAATCCATCCCCTTAATGGTCCCTGAATCCCAATCAAGGAACTATGAGTAGTATTGAGCAATAATGAAAACTTCCAACAAAGTGGCTTCACAACAGACACACATACAAGACATTTAACTCAACCAAGATGACATATCCAACTAGTTTATAAATTCACAAGAATACAAAAGTTTGAAGATCAAACCAAATAGATCAAGGGATCTAGACACCACCTCCTTATTCCTCCCAAGTGAAGTGGGAGTCTTATGCTAAGCTTCCAAGTACATAAAATATCACACAAAATCCCTATCTCTCCCTTGCAATCATGCAACAAAACCCCCGATTTAATTTTCACTCCCAATAGGTAAGACTCTCATTAATATTCCAACTAATTTCATGCCTCACAAATTTTTTTTTCCCTCCCAATGGTTCCATTAGCCCTTCTCCCACACCCAACTTAAGGCCTACTATCCAATCGACACACAAATCATTTTCACAAGACATTAACAATTTTAACAAGCACAACATAAACCTCAATGAAATCGATACGATGAAGATGTAGACGGATGAGGAAGCCGATGTAGACAAGACGGGCGTACACGAGCAATTTACACAATAGATCCGAGTAACCTGCAAAACACCGGTGCTTGACAGAAAAAGATGGCGTTAGAAGATATTTGGGTGGACTGCCCGAGAAGCGGGTCCGGGAAGTGATAAACTTCCTTGGCGGATGTCGATCCACGTTTTCAATAAAGAAAAGAAGCATACATGATAAAAGATGTAAATAAAGACTAGATTTTACGATTGCGAGTAATAAAAGCGAAGCGAAATGAGCGAGAGCAGAAAATACGAAAAAAACGAGGAAGCTGCGAAATAATCTTTGGATTTGTGTTACCTGTGACCTTTACTGTCTCTGCGAGTGAAATCGGCGTCGGCCAGGTAGAATCGCGGCGGCGACTGATGTGATCGGCGTCGACTGGGACTGATCGGCGTCGGCTGGATAAGATCAGTGTCAACTGAAGGCAGACTCGACCAATCAGGGACTGCGCGATGAGATTCGGGGATTGGAAGGTGAATGTAGTCTGCAAGATGTGCGAAGATGGAGAGAGGCATTTGGAGCAGAGTCGCTAGATGATAGATGATGGTGTATGATGTTGATATGATACGGGCAGAGTAACGGTGCTCCTCTCAGGGATTGATTAGGACAGGATCTGCCCTAACTGAGACAATTGATGCTAAAAAGATCTCCCTTTCTTGCAACCTGAATCTTTCTCGCTCTCTGTTCGTGCGTAAGTGCTTTCTTTCGCTCGTTCGTCTCTTTTTCGGTTCGATTTTTCCGCCCCTAGAACTGAGTTCTGGGCTTGCTTTTATAATCGGCGCCGCTCCTATAAAATCGGCGCCGACCATATGGGTCGGCGCCGATCGCGGAAAAGACTCCCGAGATGGCCAAATTGATCGATTCGAGAAAGACAAGACTTATCCCGACCACGGGAAATATCCCGCTTAGGGAAGATTAAAAATGGATGTGATACATGGGTAGAATAAATTTGGGGTAGATAAGTGATTAAGATGCATGGGAAGAAGCGTAATTAAATATTTAATTATTTAATTACTCATGGGTAAGATGTGATGTGATGAATTAAATTTGGAATAAGTGATTAAATCACAAATTGGATAATATCCCAAGGGGATAGTTGGTGACGTGAACGTGCCCCAGGTTACCTAGGCAAGTAAATGGATAAGAGGGACACTAAATTGAGTAACCAATTTTAGGTGTCTACATTTTGCCCCTTTTTGTCAAGTAACTTGCGATAAGCAAGGTTATGAGACAAAAACAAAGGAGATGGAAGAAGAGAAGAATTTGTGGTGATGTGATCCCCCTCAAACTAGGGATGGGATGGATGATAGAACAGACGATCCCGAGTTTGAAAAGAGGTAGATGAAAATGCGGGATGCCCGGTCGGATGTGCTGGAGTAGAACCGATCATTGAGACGCATAAAAAAAACGCATAAAAATAAACACAAGGGCAGCAACCTAAGGAACTCACATTGGTAGGAAAACTAGCCGGTCTCCTCATGAGACGACGTTAGTGCCTACAGACCCATGAGTGTAAGGAGAACTGCAAAATAGTCAGCATCTAAAGAGAGACACATTGGTAGGGACAACTAGACGGTCTATAAATCAGACGACGTTAGTGCCTACAGACCCGCGTAACTCTAAGCGGCTAAACAAAAAGCGAGTGCTCCACGCAAAGGGAACAAACTCGAAATAGATGGTGATATCGAAAATATGTGCCGAAAGACAACATGTAGCGCACAATAATGATCAGATAGACCAGCCAAGCATCAACACTATGGCAAAGAGATTAGAGATGGAAAAAGCAGCGTGGAGAAGCGATACCGCAATCCACGGGCAAAAATGAGTATAAATCGATAGACTGATAGATGATGATATAGACATAGACTGATAGATGATGAATAGACGTGATTGGATAGATATAGACTGATAGAGGATAGAAATAGATGTGATTAGATAGATTGAAATGTGGATAAAATAGATGTGAAATAGATATAGATAGATAGAATATACTTGTGATGGACAAGTTTTTAGATGTTTTGATGGATAGATGGATGATGTGATAGATAGATTGAAATGTGGATAAAATAGATGTGATTGGATAGATATAAAGCTGATAGATGATAGATGTGATGTGGATAGAATTTTGATTGATATGTGGATAAAATTTTGATGAAAAAGAGAGATAGATAGATGTAATGTAACTTGGATGCACAAGTTTTTAGATGTTTTGATGGATAGATGGATAGATGTAGCGTAATTGTGATGGATAAAGATATATGATAGAGGATGGATAGATATAGGTGATAGAGGATAAAATAGATGTGATTGGATAGATATAGACTGATAGATGATAGAAATAGATGTGATTAGATAGATCGATATGTGGATATAACTTTGATAGATGGATGTGATGCAACTTGGATGCACATGTGTTGGATGTTTGGATTAGATATGGATAGATATAATGTACCTTGGATGTACATTGTGATGGATAGATTTAGATATAGATAGATGCAATGTACCTTGGATGTACATTTTGATGGATAGATAGATGGATGTGTTTGATATATGGATGAGATATAGGTAGATGCAATGAGAAATGAATACAGATAGAATGTTTGGATAGATAAGATGAATTTAGATAGAAGATAAATTGTGATTGAATTAACATGCGAAATGTCAATTTAACAGGATGCAAGAGCCAAAGATGAAAGCGGAAACAACCGTGACTTAGAAGAGAAGATACTCGGAGAAGAAGAAAAATGATAAGTTGGACTTCCAACCGACCATAGATAGAATCCAGAAAGGAAACCAAAAGACCAAGCATATAAGGCCCTATATAAGATTAAAATAAATCTGACACTAACTAGTCGCAAACCAGATCTAGGATAGAAATGGAAAGAAAAGTAAGTATCTTGTCGGAACTTACAAGGGACAGAATACATGTCCATAGTGGGGAAATAGGATTCTCCATATGATCGACAAAAAGGTCCTAAATCTCAGCTTCATGACTTTGACAGAAAAGCAAACTGATCAATGCGGGAAGTTTGCTTGATATGGAAAGACTGATCGATGCGGGAAGTCTTTCAGTGATCTATAAATAATTTGGAAGGCCGATTAATTACAAGAAGCCTTGAATTTTTCTTTGAGAAACAGCCGTCCTTCAAGGGAGCGGTCTGTATTGTGAATTTTAATGATAGCCATCCTTCGAGGGTATGGTCTATTTTCTTTTTGATTCACTTGATAATGTATGGATAGCTGTCCTTCGAGGGATCAGTCTATCTTTTTGGATAGCATTTTTTTTTTTTTTTTTTTTTTTTTTTGGAAACTTTTTGGAAGAAGCTGAGTTTAGACCTAGATAGATCAGATGGAGGGGAAGAGAACATAGAAGAACATGCACTCATGACCCGAGTAGATCCGATGAAGATAAGTACTTGGGACAGATGAAGTGGTGATTAAGGTATTCCTACCATGAGGAGGAACATATCCAAAAGAAACGTGCAATGAGTAGAGCCGCGATACTCATATTTAAGGTAGACGAGGCAATAGGCGGAGAACCACACAATTTCAAATCACCACGAAAGTAGATGACTGGTTATTAGGACGGATGGAAGATCTGAGTTGCGACTAGATTTGTGTAAGATAGATTTTAACAGTAGAAGGGCCGCAAATGCAAGGCATTAAGAGGTTCCGCTTCAGGGATACCATCCATGGAAGATAAACGATAAGCCCCAGACCCATACTTATGAGTGATAATGTAGGGGCCCATCCAGTTGGGAGCAAACTTACCACGTTGACTTCTTTCGAGTGTAGTGACATTTTGATTTTCCTTAAGAACAAGATCACCAATTTTGAAGTCACGATGTTGCAAGTGCTTGTTATAAGCACGTTTGACACGCTCGAGATAGACCTGATGATGATCAAGAGCGTTAAGACGCCGCTCATCTAATAGTTCAAGTTGTGCTAGACGATTTTGACGATAATCCTCATCGGAGACAAATTCTCTGAGAGAAACACGGAGAGATGGGATTTGGACTTCCAAAGGAAGGACAGCCTCAGACCCATAGACGAGAGAGAAGGGAGTAGCACCAGTAGGAGTACGAATGCTAGTCCGATAAGCCCAGAGAGCAAAAGGGATATGTAGATGCCAATCCCTACCAGCTCGACTAGTTACCTTTGCGAGGATATTACGCAAAGTTTTATTGGAAGCTTCGGCTTGACCATTAGCTTGAGGGTAGTATGGAGAAGAAAAACTGAGCTTGATATTGAAAGCATTGCAGAGATTCTGCAAATCAGCGTTTTTGAAAGACTTACCATTATCTGTGATTAGCTTGTGTGGAACGCCAAAGCGACAAATGATGTGTTGATAGACAAAATCAACTATGGGTTTAGCCTTTGTTGAAGAAAGGGGATAGCTTCTACCCACTTAGTAAAGTACTCAGTGGCGGTAATGATAGAATGATGACGTTGTGAAGAACGAGGATTGATGAGACCAATAAGATCAAGACCCCACTGCGAAAAAGGCCACAAATCCGCCGCAGGTTGCAAAGCCTGACTAGGGATGTGCGTGAGATTGGAATGTTGCTGACACTTGATGCACTTCTTAGTGTATTCACAACAATCTTGATTAAGAGAAGGCCAATAATATCCCAAACGTAAAATACGCTTGGCTACAGCTAAGCCACTAAAATGTCCACCACAGATACCGTCATGGACCTCCTGAATAGCTTTAGATGATTCATGGGTTTTGAGGCATCGAAGCAAAATACCATCAAAGCCGCGCTTGTAAAGAATCCCGCCTAGGATAGTGTAGCGATTGGCGCGTTGGACAAAAGACCTTCTACCATTGGGAGACAAATCTGGAGGAAGGACCGAATGAGATAGATAATCAACTATCTGTTGATACCACTCATCCTGAGTATGGGTTGTGACAGCATTGATTGACGTTAGTTGCCCAAGATAAGATGGTTGATCCAATCGTTGCACAGCCACATAAAGACGCGAGTCTTCGGTAAAAGGCGGGATAAGGGAGGCTAAAGAGGCCATGGTATCTGCGAATCGATTTGCAGTACGCGGAATGGCTTGGATAGTGAACTTGTCGAAAGATTGGAGTTGGGCAAGAACGATGTCGCGATATTTTTGAAGGATATCATTCTTGCATTGATAGACACCCGTGACTTGGTTAACGATGAGTTCAGAATCACCAAAGATGTCAATATGACGAGCGCCGAGATTAATGGCATTTTGAAGACCTAAGACAAGAGCTTCGTACTCAGCCATATTATTGGTGCACTCAAAGTTTAATTTGTGTGCGACTGGGATAGGCATACCCCAAGGAGGAATCATCACGAAACCCGCACCTCCCCCTTGCTGGCATTTGGATCCATCAAAGAAGAGTTTTACTTTAAATGGAGATAGACCAAAATCAATTTGTTGGATAAATTCATCGGGGAATTGAGCAAGGGGGTCACGAGTGTCCGGAAGAGGAGCATCAGCTAATTGATCTGCAATAACCTGACCCTTGATAGCCTTTTGCGGGATAAACTCGAGGTCAAACTCTGTCATGAGCATAAGCCAACGGGTGATACGATCATTGTGATAAGGCTTTGCATGGATTGTCTTAAGTGGATTGACACTTGTGACAATGTAAGTTTTATGATTAAGGAGATAGTGACGAAGCTTAGAAGTTGCAAAGAAGAGAGCGCAACATAGTTTTCAGCTTGAGTGCGTGTCTCATACTCATGGAGGGTGCGACTGATGTAATAGACAGCTTGTTCTTTACCACAAGTGTCCCGATGCGAGATCATGGCTCCCAGAGCATGGTCAGTCACAGAGATATAAAGATAGAAAGGCTCCCCCTCGCGTGGAGGTGTAAGCACAGGTGGAGAAAGAAGATAAGCTTTGAGATCATCAAAGGCCTTTTGGCAATGCTCATCCCATTCAAAATGAACATTCTTACGGAGAAGATGGTGAAAAGGTTGACAACGGTCCGACAATTGGGAGATAAAGCGACGATTTGGCCGAAGACGTCCTTGGAGAAGCTGGAGTTGCTTTAAGTTAGAAGGGGGAGGCATCTCAAGGATAGCTTTTATTTTCGCGGGGTCGACTTCAATGCCCCTGATGGAAATGATAAAACCTAAAAGTTTACCAGTGAGAACGCCAAATACGCACTTAGCTGGATTTAGACGAAGACAGAAGCGGACAAGCCTCTCAAAGAGAGGTGCAAGGATGAAAAGATGATCCTGACGGCGTTTGGATTTGCCGAGGAGATCGTCAACATAATCCTCTACAGTTTTGTGTAAGAGGTCATGGAAGATGTATGTCATTGCTCGTTGATAGGTTGCTCCTGCGTTCTTAAGGCCAAAAGGCATGACACGATAGCAAAAGGTCCCCCAAGGAGTTATGAAGGAAGTCTTATGTTGGTCTTCTGGTGCGATGAGGATTTGATTATATCCAGAGAAACCATCCATAAGAGAAAGCATCTCATGACCCGCAGTTAAATCTACGAGTTGGTCGATATTAGGAAGAGGAAAATCATCCTTTGGACAGGCAAGATTAAGATCCCGGAAGTCGGTACAAATTCGAATCTTCCCAGTAGCCTTAGTTACTGGTACTACATTGGACACCCATTGCGGATAATCGATGGGTTGGATGAAGTTAGCCGAGAGCAAGCGCTGTAACTCTTCTTTGACAAGAAGGGCTACTCTAGGGTGCATTTTACGCAATTTTTGCTTGACTGGTTTGATGTTGGGAAGGGTAACGATATTGTGGACCACAATATCGGGATCGAGTCCTGGCATATCCTCATATGACCAAGCAAAGGCTTGACGATGTTTGGAAAGAAAAGCGGTAAAGTCCCCTAACTCCTGTGGATTAAGGGATTGGCCGACCTTAATGATGCGAGGGTCTTCAGAAGTCCCTATATTAAGGTCGATAGTGGCTTCGTTGAGAAGGGTAGACGTGTCAGAAGGAATAGTCTTGGGGAGATAAGAATCCTCTGCCCCCAGATAGGTGAGGACAGAATCGTCATCCGCACAGTGGATAGTGTTGATAGTAGGAGAGTCGTCTCCAACTATTTCAGGGAAGATTAAAGGTATGGAAGCGGACCGATTGTTAGTCTCATAGACTAACGGCCCTAAGGAAATGGTATTGATCAAAAAAAAAAGTTAGGTGGGATGGAAATGTCGTCATCCACATCAAGTGATGCTTCTGATTTAGTGGGAGAAGATGGTTCCTTAGTAGGAAGGGGTTCATCAAGAATAGTGACGGTGGCCTCTGAAAGGGGTTTAAATCCTAACCCAAATTTTTGATGTGGCATGAGAGTAGGAATGGATTTGAGATCATGTATACCTTGTTCATATTTTCCAAGGCCAAAACCTTTCCACGCGCATCGATATAGATAAGTTTTTGCAAACGTGGGATTCTGTAGATAATCAAACCCTGTTAGGTAAGGTTTGGCTCTAGGAGGAGAATCCGGGCGATAATGAGGTGTATCAAGACCACCGTAGATGAAATTGGTCTATTGATTGGGCAAACCAATGGTGACGATGCGACCGAGACCTGGTTGATATTCAGGTTGCTTGTCTGGTCTACCATACTCATTAGGTTTGAGATGGGCATCGAAAGATAAGAGAGGAAGCTCCCCTAGTGAGAAACGCTGCAATGTCTCTTCCAGATTTTGTAAATCCGGTAATTTGGTTGCAGGCATGGAAGAAGATGAGGCCCCATTTGGAGAAGATGTATTTTCTTTTAAAGGGGCGGACCTAATGGTCATGTCGCATTGTGCAGAAGGAAAAGGATCTCCTGGATGGGTGTATATTTTGCCCTCATATTGATATTTTAGGCATCGATGGAGGGTGGATGGGACACAATGCATTGCGCGAATCCAGGAGCGTCCGAGGATCATGTTATAGTGGAATTTTCCTTCGACAATATAGAAGAGTTCATGGAGCAGCTTCTTACCTACTCGGATGGGTAAGACCACAGTTCCTAGAGTGACTGCTAGCTGATCGTTAAATGATCGAAGGGCGAAGGGTGGAGGTGACACCACATTCTTTGGTAACTTAAGTTGTTCGAATGTGTGGGAGGAGATGACGTTGAGAGCAGCTCCACTATCGATCATAACACGTTTTAAGGTAGTGTTATTGATTTGGACTGTGATGAAGAGGGGAGCCTCCAAATCTTCTGAAGAAAGATGAGGAATTTCTGAATCCTCAAAAGAAATGGCGGTCGATGGACCATTCAATCCAACAACCAACTCGAAGGGTTGGGGCTCATCGGAATTTTTGCGATGCGACTTGATTATCGATTAGAGCCTGGCGATGTTGTGGGGAGGATTGGATGAGGTCAAAAAGAGACATTTTGACCGGAGCTTGGGTGAGCTGCTTCATGACACTCTCCTCAACGGATACGGGAACTTGAGTCCGAGGTGCAGCACGAATGGAGACCTTGGGTCGTGGGGCTGATGAGGAAGGAGACACGCCTTCAGGGGCTGCAGAAATGACAACCCGTGGTCTAGATGTTGAAGATGAAGATGGGTTATGATAACGTTGGGTTCTAGTGGCGATATGGATCATGTCAATTTGGGAGGGTGGAAGATCGGGCGACGTGGAACCACTAGAGGTCTGAATGGATGGTTGAGGTTCGGATGAGGCTAGGGTGACAGGAGGTACTTGTTCCTCCTCCTCCAGCAAAAGGTCACTTTCTTCTAGAAGGTTCTTGATAACGGCTTGGAGAGCTTTACATCCCTCAGTATCATGACCCGGAGTACGGTGGTAGGCACAAATCAAATCAGAGTTAAACCAAGCAGGTTTCACTCCTTTCGGGTTATATGGTTTAATCGGAGGAAGGGTTATAGATGAAGATTGGATAAGTTGATGAAGGATTTCGGTGTAAAATCCGGTAGACGAAGATGAGGATGGAGATGATGAAGATGGTTCTTTTACATTAACCGACTGCCGAGGTAAAAGAACTTGCATGTTAGGTTTAACAGTTTTATTAGGGATCCTCTTATTTGTTTGGACATTTGGAGGAGCAGTCTTGGGTGCTTGGGATGGGAGTAAATGAGACATGATTGACTTTGGTGGAGGGGGAGCCCCTAAGATAGATTTTGAGGAGGATGGAAATGTGACAGATTTTGCGGTCTTTGGAGACAAAGGGGGTTGCTTAGTCGGATTTACGGATGATTTAGATAATATTGATTCGGATGAGGAAGAAGTCCTCAAGGTAGGTGTAATAGGAGGAATATAGGGTGCTTTGGTTTTTGGTAATGAAGATGAGGATCTTGATAGAAGAGGTGGCATCTTTTGGGTAGGTAAGTCTACTTTTAGGGGTGTTGATGAAGAAGAAGATGATGACTTTGATGGATGTGTAGAAGAAGACGCCTTCTCAGTGGGCAAATCCAATCGTTTATGGGGCGTAGAGAGAGATTTTTGTGGAAGAGCACCAAGGGTCTTGATGGTTCGAAATATGGGTTTTCCTTTTTCAGGGATGGTGACAACTTCCACGGCATAAGGTGACTGTAACCTTTTCGGAGGAAGCAAGTGGGATGGTACTGATGGTGTAGTGTTAGATTTTGGTTGTCGCGGTTTAGGTTGAGGAATCGAGTGTGCAGGTGTTGGTGTTACTTCTTTTGATTTTTCCTTAATAGGTGAAGTAACACTATTGATGGGAGAAGGGAGTGATGAAGAAGGAGTGCCTTGCGGAGGGAGAACTTCTGATGTAGTAGGAAAAGAGATAGGAAGGGTCAAGATCGAAGACACTTCCGTCGAAGTCGGCACAATTATGGGTACATTCACCAAAGGCATAGTTGCGGCGGGAATGGGAGCAACGGAAGTAGATGTGTCCGTAGTGGAAACTCGGAGGGATGTGATTGCCTCGAGCATTGAAAGAATGTCTGATGATGAGACAGATGAGGATGACACTGTCTCGGGTATGGATGGGAGATCGGACAAAGGAGCGGAGAGAGATGACTCCGTGTTTAGCAATGTAGGGATATTCAAAGGTGGACTATCTAAAGATATTGGAACTCCCGTGATTGATGAAGAGGAAGGAGGATCTGATTCGATTGATGTGTTTGCGGATAGATTGGTTTCTGAAGAAGATTCCTCGAGTAGAGATGAAATTGATAAGTGTGGGTGTTTGGTTTTGAGATTAGAAGAATTATGATTTGGGGCATGATTGGGGAAGGGTTGTTTGAAAACGTCCAGTGCTTGATTTGGGGGAGCATTTGGGTTATCTAGAATAAGCTCGCCTTTATCAATGAATTTTTGGACAAGGTTTTTGAAAGTCTGGCATCGCTCGATGTCATGACCCTTGGTTCTATGATAGTGGCAAAAATCGTTTTCCCTATACCAGAAAGGACGTTCTCGACTTTCATCAATATCCCTAATGGGTGGAAGTTCGATCATGCGAACTTCCAACATTTTTTCTAAGATAGAGGCATATGATTCCCCCAATGGAGCGAAGGATCGAGAAGATGAAGGCCCTTTTCGAGTAGATGAAGGGTCTCTTCGTGATGGTTGATTAGGAGTACTATCGGTTCTTGGTGTTTTTAATACGATAGCATTTGTGGACCCTTGATTCTTATCTTTAGAGGGGGAAGAATTTGGTTTGGTAAAGCGAGAGAAATCTGGTTTAGATTTGGAGCGAAGTTTTAGCTTCCCTTGTTCAATGGCGCGAGATTCAAGTTTGCGTGCCATTGTAAAGGCCTCTTCAAAGGTATGAAAAGTTTGGATCCTTAGAGTGGAAGAAATGTGATTAGCACAAGATCGGGTGAACAACTCGATTTGTTGGGATTGAGGAAGGGAGAAAGACAATTGGTTGATTATCCCTCTCCAACGAGCGACAAAGTCTGCTATAGACTCATCGTCGAATTGGCGAATGTTGTAAAGATCTGTAATTGAGATCTTATGGGCGATATTTATTGAGAAGTTTTCAACAAACATCTGGGCCAATTGAGAGAAAGAAAACAAAGAATGTTGAGGGATGTTATTGTACCAGTCCAAAGCGGGACCCGCTAGAGACATAGGAAAGGTACGGAGCATGAGTTCCTGGTCCTGGACGATAAGGTAGCAAGCATGTTTGAATGCTCGCAGATGTTGTTGAGGGTCTTCCCGACTATGAAATTTTGAGAATTTGGGAAGTTCCCATTGGGGAGGATAAGGCTTAAAAGCCACCGAAGGATGAATGGGTTCATTGCACACTTCTTCAAAGGAGTATGAAGGACGGGCTCCTTTTGTGGAGGCTTCCAAGTCTGCAATTTTCTTGAAGAGAATTTGAACTACATCCGATTGGGGAGGAGGTACATTGGTATGTCCTACATAAGAAGCAAGTAGTGGGTGTTGTTGAGGTGTCAATGGGGGATTCATCTGTTGTTGGATAGGATGATAAGAGGAATAACCAGGTGTTTTGGGTGACGCCTGGTGAGGTATTTGTTGTGAGGTAGCTTGCGTATAGGCAGGCTGTGAGATAATAAGTGGTTGAGAAAATATAGGTTGGGTGACGAATGGAGCCTGTGATTGGTGGACTCCTATGTTTGTTGATTGAATAGGGACAGATTGAGGAATATGGGTGTTGGTTGGTTTGGACATGTTGGGGAACAAGACTTGAAAGGGGCCTTCTACTGCCGAATTAGGTATCAAGGGTGCCGATACTAGAGGATGGGCGAATGTCACGATCATTTGGAATATTGGAAGAAAGACCCCTAGAGGACGAGAAGTAGGAGCCAGCGACTATTCGGGGGGTTGGCTCATGAAGAGGTATTGACCTTGGGAAACGATGGAGGGCATAGATGAATTGACGGCGATATGCGGGTGTGCGACGCATTTACCATAGCAAGGGCAGAAGACCTCTCAGAAATGGGTTGTGGAATATTCGAGGTAACTGCGGTGTTAGGGATAGGTAAGACTAATTGAGAACTAGTTGACATGGTAGGTGGAAGAGAAAATGGAGGCATAGGGGCCTCGCCCTTCTCCGTGGCTCGAGGCAAGAGAGATGGTGCAAACTGCTCAAAAGAGGCCTGGGATGATCCACGAGGATAATTGTACACTTGTCGGATTGGTGGGTCTTGGTCAGATATTTGGATCGACTTGTGTACTAGGTAGTCCATGAGGGCTACCGGATTGCGATCAAGGAGAGCCTGAAATTCAGGATCCCCGCGAGGAATAGACTCCGAGTCAGAAGATATTTCTGATGGACTAGGAGAAGCTGGACGTGATGGGATTGTTTTGGCTTGATGGAAAGGATTATACGACCATGAGGGGGAACCCACTAACAGTGGTCCCGAGGAAGATTGGAGGGGTGCCGAAACATCCACGCTGGTGGTGATTTCGGAGGAAGAAGGAACCTGTTGGGCCATTTTCCTAGATTGTGACCGGGTGATAACCGTCATAAGCAAGCAAGAAAGAAGATTGTCCTAGCTAATGCACAAACAATTCAAGCAGCGCAAGTGATTATCTCCTTTAAATTTTGATGCTTTTAAGAAAAGAAAATGTTAGGGAAGGCTTTTTAGAACAGGAACTACTCAGATAGCCAAACTAAGGATGGTTTGGGTAATGTGTGGTAAGGAGTCCCGAAGGCACTTCAGTAAAAGACCGGTACGTGGCTTGATATAGGGGCCTACCCCCGCACTTCACACACCGCTGCGATAAGGGAGTCGGGTGCTTTGCCAATATATACCAAAATCTTCCGTGAATTTATAGCGCGCCCGAGTACGCGTAGGCTCTTCCTCTTGGATATCACTTCCAAGTAGGCGAGGCCAGGGAAGGAGTTTTGTTTAAATGCTTTATACCTAGTGATTTTGGCTTTGTGTGCAAGGGTGAAAAATAAAAATCAAATAGTGTCACTACCGATTTTGATCAATTCTCCAACCTAATTAAGACTAGATGAAAAAGCATGCAGCAATGACAAAGAAAAGGTTCTTTTTAAGCACTTAAAACGAAATGTTTGATTTCGATGAAGACAAGTCAAACAAGTTCTTTCCCAAATGCGATTAAGTTCTTTTTAAGCACAAAAAAAAACTGAAGTATTTGGATGTGATAGATAACCAACAAAGAAATCCTAAAAAAGGAGAAAACACCGAAAAAGAGGAATACCTGTAGGTTTAGCTCTCAAGGTGTGTGGACTTGGAAAAGCGCGTTGTTGAGCTCTTCCCTCGAACAATCCCACGAGCAAGCAAAGTGCTCCGCAAGAAAAGATCAAGCAAACAACAAACAAGATCCGGAAAGATACATCCAGATAATGGTGAAACGAAAAATTTTCTAAAAATAGAAAAATTTCCAGATAATGATTTCGCCTAAAAAGCAAGATTGAAATGATGAACAGAAATGCTCAAATAGGACTGATAGAAATCAGTGAAGAAAAGGAACAAAGTTCAAAACTAGAAAAGAAATGAACTTACCAATAAGGGACTTTGGTTGGGTCCCACCGGGCGTGCCAGAATGTAGATCAAGAATTTCGCGCTTGTTACCTGTCCAAGTTAATGCACCAAACTAAGCACAAAAACCCTGAAAAACCTCAATGAAATCGATACCTGATGAAGATGTAGACGGATGAGGAAGCCGATGTAGACAAGACGGGCGTACACGAGCAATTTACACAATAGATCCGAGTAACCTGCAAAACACCGGTGCTTGACAGAAAAAGATGGCGTTAGAAGATATTTGGGTGGACTGCCCGAGAAGCGGTCGGAAGTGATAAACTTCCTTGGCGGATGTCGATCCACGTTTTCAATAAAGAAAAGAAGCATACATGATAAAAGATGTAAATAAAGACTAGATTTTTCGATTGTAAAGTAATAAAACGAAACTAGAGCAGTAGCAGAGAAAGTACGTAAAACAGGAACTCTGAAATAATGCTGGATTTGTGTTACCGTGACCTTTACTGTCTGCGAGTGAAATCGCGCGCCCCGGGTAGAATCGGCGGCGGCGATCGATGTGATCGGCGTCGACCGGGACTGATCGCGTCGCCGATCCGGATAAGATCGGTGTCAGTCAATCAAGGCGGCATCGACCAATCGGGGACTCGCGCGATGAGATTCGGGGATTGGAAGGTGAATGTAGTGAATCGCAAGATGTGCCGAAGATGGAGAGACGCTGGAGCAGAGTCGCTAGATGATAGATGATGGTGTATGATGTTGATATGATACGGGCGAGTACTTGCGGTGCTCCTCTCGGGGATTGATTAGGACAGGATCTGCCCTAACTGAGACAATTGATGCTAAAAAGATCTCTCTTTCTTGCAACCCGAATCTTTTCGCTCTCTGTTCGTGCGTAAGTGCTTTCTTTCGCTCGTTCGTCTCTTTTTCGGTTCGATTTTTCCGCGCCTAGAACCGAGCTATGGGCTTGCTTTTATAATCGGCGCGCTCCTATAAAATCGGCGCCGACCATATGGGTCGGCGCCGATCGCGGAGAAGACTCCCGAGATGGCCAAATTGATCGATTCGAGAAAGACAAGACTTATCCCGACCACGGGAAATATCCCGCTTAGGGAAGATTTAAAAATGGATGTGATACATGGGTAGAATAAATTTGGGGTAGATAAGTGATTAAGATGCATGGGAAGAAGCGTAATTAAATATTTAATTATTTAATTACTCATGGGTAAGATGTGATGTGATGAATTAAATTTGGAATAAGTGATTAAATCACAAATTGGATAATATCCCAAGGGGATAGTTGGTGACGTGAACGTGCCCCAAAGTTACCTAGGCAAGGGATAAGAGGGACACTAAATTGAGTAACCAATTTTAGGTGTCTACAATAGAAATGGAATGCGAGGATGATGATGTGGCTCCATGTAGGATGCCACTTCTTCATTTCTCGCATCTCCACACTCAATTCAACACACCAATACCAAGAAAATCTATGCACATGCAAGGATCGTGACAATGCACATGGCTCAAAACCTTCACACCATGCTTGCAAATGAAATATTAAATTGGGGTAGAAAGAAAGGTCACTCATTTTCCTTCATTTACACTCAAAAATGGAAAAAGAAGTCAAAAATAAGATTCCTAATGCATAGGTAGGGTTGTTAGGTAAATTTGATATGCATGATACAAGCCTTGTTTGTTCCACAAGCCTCCAAACATGCTCCAATTCAAAATCCAAATTTTGAAGTTGGGGGTGGAGTAAAATACTTACAAATCATCAAAAGTTTTAACTACACAAGGACTACGAAATCTCATCATAAATATTTGTGACATCCTTAATTTGGTTAACTAAAATAAAAAGGGTTAAGCTTAATTAACACACATTTACGACATGCTCTTAAAGTGACAAAATTTCAAATTTTTAAACACACACATAAATAATCACATACAAAAATTAAATAAAGGGACATAATTCACCCCATGGCAACACATGTGAAGTCACCCCCCATGGGAGACCTCCAAACTAGACATGCAGAATACCACACTAAACAACATTACACAAGTTGTCAAATTTGGCCTCGTTGCTCAACACCCGACATCCTTCTATGGTTGGTCCCCTATCCCCTTCGATGTATGTGATCAAATTCCTACACACAATAAAATACCTTTCTAGCCTTTTGGTCGTATTAACAACATCGAGACAATATACATATAAAATCAATATCCATCATTTGACATTAGCAAATTCTATTATCCATCAATATATCAAAATCCAACCCTAACATCCATGAGATTACAATTCTACTCAAAACATCCCAGAACATAACATGTTAGTATAAAATCCCGTCATGAAAATCAACATATATCGAAATGTCTAAAATCTCTATCTAATGCATCATCATAAAATGTAAAAATCATAATTTCCATAATCCAAATATCAATGAAATCTATCATCTACCGATCAATGTATCATAACCAAAATGTCTAAATATCAGTCCAATAATATCAATATCAATATGAAACAATGTCAAGAGGAGTGAAACACCATTCTCTTGGTAGACAAGGTCTACCACTTTGGTTTTCATGCTCTTTAATTTTTTTATAGTTGTGTATTGATTTAAATATTTAAAGTGGCATTTTCTACTATCACACTTATGTCGCAATATTTTCTGCTTTCACTCTTAGGCATGAACCCTCCATTTATCCATTCTCAAGCCATTTTTTTATCTAGCAAATTATGATCTTAACAAATAATATTATTTTTAAGTTTATAATATAAAAACTCATACGGCTAGTTTTCTCTTTCTCATTTTTTAATATATTATATATTATCATTCTTTTTTAAATATTATTAACGAAGTTATATAAATATAACATTTATAAATTATATGTATGTATAATACTATTTATTGTATTAGTATTATAATATAACATGTAGTATTTGTTAATATATGTATAAATACATATATACTTATATATAGCACAAGTTGATTATAAGACTTTCGAGATAATTGATTTGTAACTAAATGTAGTATGAAACTTATTACAAAACCTTTTTAAAAATTCAACACAAGGAAGATGATGCCATCAAGTTTATTTGTATAAACCATTGACTCAACCCTTCCTACAATTCTTTCTTAACAAAATCCAATATAACACAAATGTAAATGGTTCAACATTAATCAAGAGAACTAATTTCCAGTGTTTTTTTGTATTCATCCTTGGTAAAATTAGTACACTTTCAAACATATCATTAGCCAAAAAAAATTGTTCTTCTATCAATAAACAAACCTACAATGTTAAATTTTAGGAGGATGAAGAATCAAAATAAGGGATGAAGCTAGGATCTTTCCCTAGGTGAATTTGATGAAATGGATACCCCTCAGGCCTTGGCCGCTAAGCCTAAGAAATATTCCCGAGTTCACCGTGGGGAAGGTGGTCCATGAACCTGCTGTAATTCAATAAAAAAATGGGATTCTATTTCATTTCTTTTCCTTAACCTCTTACAATACATCTTGTTCACATATAACTTTCAATTCCACATAATAGAATGTAATTTTACAATGGTCAAAAGGTATTCACCATCAAGGATCAAAGATCTTAAATCTTGATTCAAATTTACAACTCTTTTAAACAATACAAAAGGTTCTCAAGGAAACCATTATTATCTTCAACAAGGGATTAAGAACATAATATTCTTCACTTGATCACTAACAAGGTAAACATGGAGTAAATAAAAAGAGGGGAAATAATAAAAAAATATAAATGGTTTAGTAAAATAACCAATTTCCATATTGCATGCCTACACCATTCCATTTCAAGATCGTAAAACTTACAAATCCATCCAAAGAATCAAAATTTCAACTCCTTTTGTTTTTCTCAGAACTCAACACCACAACAAGGGAAGGGAGCTAGGAAACACTCACCTCCAATCCTTAGTGCAATGATAAGGGGAAGCCTACCTTCTCATTGGTCCCTGAGCCCCAACAATGGAAGAGTAAGACATGTTCACAAACATGACAGCTCTCACAAAATGGATTCAACATGCAACATTTACACCCTATAAACTCCCCAACCACAAAGAGCGAGACAATAATTAAATCCTTGATAATGCAAATACACATAGGCTCCAAGTTGAGCCAAAGGAGAAAAGAATATGGTAGCCATCTCCTTATTCCTCCCAAGTGGGATAGGGGTCCACCCAATGCCTCCAAGTGCACTAACACAAATCACATACACACAAAACTCCTTATCTCTCCATTTTAAGAGATGCAAATGATATAGTTTAATTTTAACTCTACATGGATGGATTATTGTTCCCAAACTCCCTCAAAAAAATCCTCACACACTCCCTTTTACCTCCAAAAATGGATCCATTTCTCTCTCCCTACACCATCCCTATGGACAAATCTACCCAAATCCATACAAAATCACATGCATTCATACATTCACAACACAAAACATAAAAGAAATACTAAAATAAAAGTATAAGAGCCTACCTTTCCATTGAAAACTCCTTCAATCCTTCAAGAAACCAAGATCTAACTTCTTTCCACAATACAATCCAACTCTTATGCAAGATCTTCCAAAACTCCCAAAGCAAGTAACCCCAAAACAACTAAAAGACTCCAATAAATAGAAAATGGTGGAGAGGATGGTGAGGTGGCTCCATGTAGGATGCCACATCATTTCTCCCCAATCCACCTCACAAGTCAAACACATAATCCAAGACTCCATAAATGAGTAAGGTGAAGGTATGACACTTTCATTTTCACACACAATCCTCCATTCCATACTTTCAAGGACATAATTAAGAGGGTTCGGAAAGGGGTGGAATTATTTGCCTATTTCCTCCTAAAATACATGATAGGGACTAAATTTGACCTCTCATATCATAGGTTGATTTGGTGGGAGATTTTAAGGGATATGGGACAAGTAAAAATCTTCCCGCAAGCCTCCAAAAATGGGCTCAAAGCCCAAATCCGATTTTTGGTTATGGAGGTGGGTACACAAACCAAAATAAAATAAAATCCATCCAAAATCATGAAGAAAATAAGGAATATCTAACACATTCATTTCCCCCATTTTCACATCACCCAATTATCATAATCCACATGGTTAATTAACTTAATCAAGAGCACACTAATAAACACAAGGACATGGGAAAACATTAGAATTCAATAAAACTACATACTCAACTAAGATAAATAAATAAAAGAGAAAATACAACATTCACACCCATGGTCACTTATGAGGTTTACCCCCCTTGGAGACCTCCTAACAAACATGACAAGGAAAATGAAAATACACACACACGCCTGGCTGCCAAGATGACCTCATTACAACAAACAAGATATATTTACCACAATTATTCCACAAAATTTCTACAATTTAAAAGAATTGTAGAATATTTGTAGATTCTCTATTGTAATTTTATTTTTCAATTTTTAGATATTATGGGTGTTCAAAAATCTGATTTTAGTGATTATAATTTGTAGAAAAATCTCATCTTGAACCTTTTTCATAGAAAATCCACATTTTTATTTGAACAAGGTTAATATGAAATTATATTTGTTTTGAAATTGCATATTGAATACTTTTAAAATGCCACATTACCTACAATTTAGATTTTTTTACATATTTCAAAAAGACTCGTAAGAATTTTTATAAAAAAAAATAAAATACATGAATTACTTAAAATATATTTTTATCATAACATATATAAAAATGACTAATAAAAATTATAAATTTATTTCATTCTTAAAAATATAAAAGTCTCCTATAACTAATTTAAAAATAGAATAGTGTGAAAAACCCATATTTCTAAAACATTTTAAGTTGTGTATTTTTATTTAATTTTTGCATATTTTAAAATAACTAACATTAAATTATAAAAATATAAAAATGTCACATTGCTTAATATTTATAGTTTTTGTGTATAATTTATTATAAATAATATTAATATTGTTAAATGCCACAATACTAGAAATATATACTTTATAATTTACTTGAAAATACTGATATACAATAAAAATATTATTGATATATTTCACCTATTCAAAATATTTTTATGACATATTAAACAAAACCAATTTATATTTATATATTGTGTATCTAAAAATAATTTAAAAATAAAATAGAATTTATCGAGAAAATTATGAATTAATAGAAGGGATATTTTAACAATATTAACATTATATTATATTAGTAATAAAATTCCACAACAAATACTTTGAAAATGCAACTTTATTAAAAGAAATGTATATTTAAATAAATAATAATTTAAAATTATAAAAAAAAACTACATTATACTGATATAATAATATAAAATAATATTTCTATTATAACATGGATTTTCAAAACTAATAAAAAATATTAAAGTGTCAAAATGTAATATTAAATAGTGTATATTTGTTACATGATTTAATTAAATATATAATAGTATAGAAAAACAACATTTTAAATTTTAGTATGGTTATTAATAAATTTTATATATTAAGGAAATGCCACATTATTAAAAATATGCATATTATAAGTTCTTTTTACCACAACTATTCTACAAAATTTCTATTGAAATAATTATAGAATATATGTGGTATTTTATGGTAATTCAAATTTGTCATTTTTATGTATTGTGGATGTTCCATAATTTAAATAAGTTTAGAAAATATATATTTTAAAAAAATGTGTCTCAATTAAATTTATATACAGAGAATATTTTTTAAAAATGATATAATAAATATATTGAAACTTCACATTAAATAGTATCCCTATAACACCATTAAAAATTTATACATTTATAATATTTTAATGAGAGTTACTTAAAATTAAAGGTACAATATCTTAAAACTCGAATAATTCATATACATTTTTGGAGAGTTATATTACGAAAAATAAATGCAATTTGTTACAAATCGTATGCAAATGCTAGAATTTTGAGGAGATATGTTTAAGTTTAAATAAAAATGGAACTAACACTTCCAATAACCAAAATTGCATGCAAAATGCTCATCCTACACTCATTCACCACTTGTCAATATCTCACCCTTAGTCACCATTTGTAGTGCCCACTTCTATGAACACTGTTTAGATAGGTTTTACCCTTCCATTTTATAGTTTGACACATTCAGCTCATTACATAAATAGTGTCGACATGAGGTTCCTAGACTTACATTTATATAGACTATTCTCTTTGGTGACGTTGATTTGGCATGGGGTGCCAACCTTGTAATCTGATTAGTATGGATATTTCATGACATATGAATATATTTTTATTTTAATATTATACATTTTTATTAGATTAGGTAAAAACAGATTTTGAAGGGATCAGGAACCCTTTACAACCAAAAGATAAAGCATTCAAATCCCAAGGAAAAAACAACAATAAACAAGAGCCCACAGGCCCAAAGAAGAAACAAATAGACAAGCTAGATCCCAGGGACAGGAAGCACAAGCACCGGGTAAGTAGGTCAAAACATCTTGACCCCCAAACCAAGGGAATCAACTACCCAGATTCCCTTTATGAGATCTAAGGCTCATCTTGAGAGGAAATTGACAAAATTTTCCTCTCTTTTTGTTGTTCACCATCATCCAACCTTCCCCAAGTATGATCAACATTATCATTTGGGTTAATAGGAAGGCTAATTTCAAGAGACACAATGTTTTGACGAGGAGGACACAAGGAAACAGA
The DNA here is from genome assembly GCA_018340775.1 of Taxus wallichiana var. yunnanensis. NCBI lineage: Eukaryota > Viridiplantae > Streptophyta > Pinopsida > Cupressales > Taxaceae > Taxus > Taxus wallichiana. The sequence continues at coordinate 970,536,693 of CM031242.1, forward strand.
GGGTATCAAGGGAGCAATCCCCTTTTCTGCATCATTAACAAGTAAAGTGGAAAGAGAGTTAGTCTCACTCAGATTCTTTACTTTAATTTCTTCCACTATCCTGTCCTTATCCTTTCCCTGATTTTCAATGTGGCTGTCTAATGCTTCCGAATCATTATACTCCTCAACCTCAAATGTCAAATTTTGTGGATTGAAATATTTCCACCACGAGACCCGACCTTTAATCTGCTTCTTCACAATGTGACACTCAACAACAAGATGACCAAGGGCAAAGCATGTTCTGCATCTGAAGGGGAGACCTTCATAATCGAGATTTTGAGTCCATATTAAATCCCTAACTTTGAGCTCCATTATGGCCGGGAAATCAACCGTCATATCCATATCCACCAAAATACGGGTAAGTGGTGTGATCATAAGATTCAGTCTTAGAATCAACATCAAGGTATTTTCCCAAAGCATCCCCCATGGATTTGAAACACTCAACACTCCAGAAATGCAAGGGTAAATGAGGCATCCTTATCCACACAGGTTTGATGGAGAAGGTTTCAGTAACTGGGTTAAAGTTAGGGAACCAAGGCTTCATAAGAAGATGGTGCAACTCAAAATCCCATAATTTTCCAAAAAATTTGTCCTTGTCTGAGGAAAGGTCAAAGACAAGAATGAAAATTCCACGAGCAGATGGGTAGATATTGACTTTACCTTCCATAAAGGGCCTCCATTGTTCAGATATCCATTTGTGAAGGGCTTAAAGGCCAGACAAGAGCTTATGAATATGTAAATCGACCCTGTTTTGGTATAAATCCATTGAATCGATACTTCCTCAAAGAAAGGAATCCACAGAGTAAACTTGGCATAAGCCATGGGTTTAGTTGACCTCTTTACACCGAGATCTTGCCACCTCTAGGAAAGAAAAGGGCTTTCCTCTATTCTATTTTTTCCAGTTGGGGCTAGATCCATAGGTCCCCGAGCCATCATCACCATTGGCTTGACCAATGAGGGAAAGACCATCACCCATGTCTAGACCATTGGAGGGTGTACATGGACACGAACCGAGAATAGGGAAAAACCACCAACTCCTTTAGAAGAAACCCCAACCACATTCGAGAAAAAAACCTCCCGGCATCGACCACATTCATGCAAAAAAAACAAGAAGGGAGCGGAACACCCTTTCCATTGACTTCATCATTCCTACAATCAAAATGACCAGAAGGAGTTTGTACCTTGAGGCGATCACCCCGTCCATCACCTTTGTTGTAGCCGCTTCCCACAAAGTTGAGAAGACCATTAGGGTTTATTATTTTTCCAAGAAACAATCTTGGTTATTTTTCTTTGTGGAGCCTATCATTTTCGATTATATTTTGAGCCGGTCATTTTAATATTATACTTGGATAATGGTGTAGAGTTGTGATTATAATATATTTTGATTATGATGATGGTTACATTTAAGTATATTTTAAATTATAATGAAACAATGAAATGAAATTTGAAACTACAAATGTTGAATAAGTTAGTAAACCATAAGGATGAAATTTATAGGGATGTTGACATGATTTGGTTTGGTCATTGTTATATTATTGAAACTTATTGGTTAAATGTACTAGTTAGTATTTGGTGTGTATGTGTGTTTTACTAGATTTGAAAAATGAATAGGGAATGTAGTGCCCACTCCTCTTCGACACCTATTCCTACTTTGATCATGCTCACTAGCTTGCTGCCTAGAGACATGGATATTGATATAGCATTCTGGATAACATGTGTGTAGACTATATGGAAATTTTATTATCATTGTGATTTGATTCTTATCATGGATTATATGGATGCCTAACTAATTGTTATTGATATTGCATCGTATATATGATTTATCATTACCTTACTATATACTGACATCTTGGATTCATAGTAGTTGCGATTATGTTTTATGCATCATCTAACCATGTGTACATTGATATTATGGTTTATTGATTTCATGATGATATTAGGTGATCAATATGTGAATTGTGCAATTGTCGTAAAATGTGAATTGTGATTTGATAATTGTAAATGTTTGATTTAGAATAGAATTGTGTACTATGATGTATGATGATAATTGTATGATGGATGATATATACATGTTTTGATTTCCTTGACATATTGATGTGGCCTTGAGGCTGAAGGTGGTATTATTTTATGGTTGCAAGAAATGAAATCATACAAAATAAGGAGGGACTAGGAAGGCCAACCATGAAGGAATGTCACATGTTCAAAACATGGTCACCTTGGCTGCCATTTTTTTGTCTTTGTGTTTATTTCATCTTCTTTTTTATCATATGTTACAGGTATCCATGGGGAAGAACCTTACATGTGACCATGGGTAGGCATGTGTTTGTTTTATCTTAATTGTCTTGTGGTTATGTTGTTTATTTTATTGTGGATGTTGTGATCTTAATTAAAATTCTAATATACCCTTGTACCCATATGTTCCTATGTTGTCAATGTACCCCTTAATTAACTTTATAATTTGTAGTTGAACTAGTGTATTAATGTGGTGACTTTTATTATGTGCAAATGTCACCCCTTATGTTTTTTTATTCTTGTTATGTATCTTGGATTAATTATGTTAAATTGTATGGGTTAATGTTACTATGCTGATGTCGATTTTTGGAGGGAAAAGATTCTTTGGAATAAACTTTATCCCTTTCACCTCATTTCTTTGAAATTTTTATTTGGCATTGGGTTCGTGCCATTCCTAAGCCCAATCTCGGATTTGGGCTTTGAGCCCAATTTTTAGAGCTTGTGGGACAAGTTTTACTTGTCCCACACTCTTTAGACTTCCCTCCTAACCTAACCTATGACCTAAGGGGTCAATTTAGGCCTTTAATCATGAAAATTGAGAAGAAAGAGGAAATTATTTCCCTCATATTTTTATCCTCTAAATTTATCTTTGGAATGTGCAAAAGTGAGCTTGTGTGAAAATTTGGTGAAGGTATCTCCTCACCTACCTCTTTATGATACCTTTGTTTGTGTTGGGATATTGTGATGAGGATTTGAGGGATATGAAGTAACATCCTATATGGAGCCACATCACCTCTCCCTCTTTCTTGTCTATTTATGTGCATCCTTTTATAATTTTTGGGGTTACTCACTTGATCATTCACTTGGTTACTTGCTTGATTATCTTGCTTCTTATTTTTGGCTTGAGAATTGAAGTGGAATTTCCTTGGATCTTGGCTTGGATTGGAAATAATTTCTTGGATTTTCTTTAGGATAAAGTGCCACATTATGGCAAGGTAGGATGTCAATCCTTGTTATTTAATTATGTTTGAAATGTGTAATGGTATGTATATTTGTGTGTTTTTTGGGCTTGGGTAGTTTACCTTAAGGAAGGTGTGTGGAGAAAGAAAATTAGGGTTAAGGAGGAGGAATAAGGGAGTTTGTGAGGTTATGGAGGGAATGTGGATAGGGTGTCCCTTGTGAAGGCATAAGTTAATTTCTTGATGTTTTCTTGCATATTTTCATGAGGGAGTGATAAGAGAATTTGAGGGAGTGATAAGAGTTTGAGGGAGGGATAAGAGATTATGTGTGATTGTTGCTATGGAGGTTTAAGGTGGACCCCTAACCCACTTGGGAGTTATAAGATGGTTCCCCATGTTTCTTGTCTTGTTTGGATCTAGATTGAGCCTTTGTGATTAATTGAAAAGTTGTAGATTTTATCGGTTTGCTTATGTGTTGCAGTCAATTTTTTTGTGAGTGTATGTTTGTAATGTAGAAGATTTTTTTCTTGCTATCATGATTGTGAATATCCTACACTGTCTCATTTTTAGATCTCGAGGGAAAATGAGGGGGTTGGCTTCACCCCTTCATTGGAATTTCAATAGGAGGAGAGTGTTGCTTAGGTATCTCCTTTGTTTGTATGTTGGAGATGAAATGAAGAAATTTGAAGGCTTATTGGAGTTGTTGAAAAATTATTTGAAAACTGACATGTTGTCTCCACCCCTTTTGGGTGGAGGGTTTGTCATACTTTCATTTTAAACTATAGCTTTGAATTGTAATAGACCTTGTATTGCATTTGTTATAATTAAAAATCTAAGTGTTGAAGGAGTTTTGCAAAGGTTGAATTTTATGCCAATGTAAAGGTAGATTTATCGGTGAACCTATATCTCTTGAAAGTTGTAAAAATCTTGTAATTTTGCCTCATGAATTCTACCTGCAATTTGATTGAAAAATCTGCACTTTATTCTTTTTGGTAATGCATGTAACATGTTGTAAATTGGTAACATATGAATGTATGCAAGTAAAAATAAATTCTAAGTTGAATATATAACTTACATATGTTTAATTTTTCTTTTTCCTTATAAGTAAAGATGTACAAATTTTGATTGAGGGAAATCTTTTGGAATTTATTTTATTGTGAATCTTGAATAAATATTTTTCTTATTATTGGAAAATAGTTATTTGAAGGGAATATACCCTTCTATATCAAGGCCCAACAACCAGATAAAAAAATGTACCGAAAAAATAAAGATGATCAAAATCAGGATTTAACAATAAATTCCCAAACCAGAAAAACATTCGCAAAGAAAAGAACAACAAACAAACAACAATAAATTAGAATCTTAACCACCAATTTCTGTGTGAATAGTTTTCTTCTTTTTATCAACCATAATCCATTCATCAATAGATTTCTATAAAGGAATAAAAATTTAAGATCTGTGATCAGATGATATGTATTGTTGGAGAATTTAGGAGGAACACTCTCCTTAGCTACTACATAATATTTTGGTTCAGCTTTTCCGGTATTTTGTGATTCACCCCAAGATGACTCCTTGTTTGCATGATCTGTGATATCTCTCAAAGGGGTTTTAGGGACCATTTCCGTTGTGTTTTCCTCCTCAAAGCATCAGAAAAATGATATTCTTACGTTCAAATACCATATGTTCTAGGAGGGAACTTTCTCACTAGTTACCATTCTCATTTTTACGTTTTATCGCCTCGCAATTTGCAGAAGAGTGTCTCAGAGAGTAAAATCTCCTAAATCTAAAAGGATGTCCCTCATAGTCAAGAGGTTGAGTCCAAGTTTGATTTTGCACATACGCCTTTAACTCAATGTGAGCTGGAAGATCCTTTGAAGTATCAACCTCAACAAGTATTCTTGCATAGGTTGTATGTGTGAAATCAGAGGTTTGGGAATCAATGTTGATGATGTTTCCCAAGGTATTTCCTATGGCTATAAGACAATTTTGATCCCAAAATTGGAGAGGTAGGTGGGTAATCTGATCCAGATTGGTTTCAGGAAAACGATTCAAGAAGAGTATTGAATGATAGAAATTAGGGTTTTAAAATAAAGTATTTTTGCTAGCAGACCCAAAGTTGTTTAGTAATGATATATTTATCAACTATGGAATCAAAGGAAATAGTAAAAATTCCCCTAATACAAGGGTAGAGATATAACCTTTCTTCTAGAACTCGAGATCCAATGCTTGGAGATCCATTGATGTAGGATAGGTACGATAGGCCGAGACCATGGAATCTACAAATCAAGGCATGATCTTGATAAAATGAATCTATTTCTAGGACTTCATATCCAAAGGTAAAGCATGGCTTGTTCTTAGTAGGATTCATGGTTTTGAGCTCTGGATTTTGTAAAATCTCCCTGAATGAGTGATGAACCAAAGCTTCCTCCTTTGCAGGTGTTTCCTAGCTGTGAACAAAGGAGGAAACCCTAGTGTGTGTAATATTTCCTTTCAGTGGGTTATTAGCATTATTATTAGGTCTTTTGATAGATCCACCTATGTAGTTGTTCCTTCCTATATCGCTAGTAGTTCCCGATACCTTTAGTAGACACAACCCCAAAATGTCTAGCCACGAATATCTCAGGAAAAAGGCATTTTGGGGATGGATTTTTTTTTCATTGTGAATTCCCACCACCGGCCTACATGTGTACATCATTTCCTCCCTATATGTTCTACCCAGGACACAAAATACTTTGCATGACTTGAACTAGATGAGGCCACCACACCCCTTTGTTCATTGTCTTGTGGAAATAGGGTATCCAACTCAAGTGACCACCCAATCTCTCGCCGCATCGCAGAATTCTTTAGGATTTGAGCTCAACCTAGTGCTCATGTTTAGGATTCAATCTCGGATAGGGTTCGTAGATTTCCTCATGTTAGGGTTTGTAGCTTCCTCATGCTAGGTTTTATAGATTTTATTGTTGTTATAAATGTTATCATTAGGAATTATGATAAATACTTCATTTTTATATTTTTCTATTACATATCTTTCTTGGCGAGGAAGTATTCATTAAATATGACTTCCTTCTTCCTATAAATGTTTCTTTAATTATTCTAGCTTATAGGAACACAAAAGTTTAGACCTCAAAATATCATTGACATACGATTTGTGCAAATTATAAATCTAAAAAAATGGAAGAGTTTATCTCTGTTCATGTTAAAACTTGTTTTTCTTACAAAACTTTTAACTCGAACAGGACTAAGATTTTGATAAACATATATACATAGGTATATATTTGTAGTTACATATCATATTACTTTTGTATTGATCAATAGTGACATGTAAAAGTGATTATACATACACACATATATATATATATATATATATATATATATATATATATATATATATATATATATATATATATATATATATATATATATATATATATATATATATAAGAAATGAAATCGGTGGTTCAATTTAAGTTACTTGTGAAGCTTTTTAACAAAAAAAAAAAGGGATTTCGGGGTGGGAAGCATGGCCGACCCACCCCGCCCCTTTTAATAAGGGGGTGGCTCAGCCAAGTTTCCTCCTCAACACCTATTAATAGGGGTGGGAGGGCAGCCGACCCACACCACAAACATGAAAATAAGGTATTATAGCAAGACCCCATTTTCACCCCCAACAACTTGGAAATAATAAAAATAAACCAACAACCAAAGCTGTTTGGTAAAGAAATGCACTTAACTTATTTTGGGTCTTTAGAACCCTACAAAATGCTTAAAACAAATATATATATATATATATATATATATATATATATATATATATATATATATATATATATATTTGTGTGTGTGCATGCATATATACACACACTTTTGGGTTTATAGATATACATATACATATACTTCTAACTCTTATTCGGTAATAAGATTTGCAAGAGAGAAATAAGCACAACAAGGGTAGATCTATTTATCTAGAAAATAAAAATGTAGATTATTAAGGCTATGGGAGTTTTACAAAAATAAAATAAAAATATAAGTATGTGATGGGAGAGAAATTCCTCCCATTGAATTCCCATAGCTATCATAGCCAACATAGTTTCTTCTCATTCCCTCTTGCCTCCATTTATTCCTTTTGTTGGTGCTCAAATTAGTCTCACCCCGTTTGTCATTGAAATTCCTCAGTTTGCAGCCTCTGTCATGTTTTCTATCTCCCGTATTGAGGCTTCAAGACTTTGTCCTCAATTTTTTTGCCATGATCAATCAATTCCTTGGTTGAGGCTTAGTTAAAAGTCCAGAAATTGTTTTGTGTTCCTCTCGTCCATTTGAAAGAATCTATAACTTGGGTTTTTCCTTTCCTTCCATTTTTCATGATCACGTTTTTTTTGTCCCTATTACTTTTATACCAAATACCAATGGAAATGTTATTGGATGTAGATCGAGCATCATATTTGAGCCTTATTAGATTTCCAAATTCTCTTTCCTTGAAGAAAGATTCATTTTCATGCTCAAATGGTGATTTTCCTACATTTTATGGTTTGACGGTTGTATTTTTCCGGTCACATTTACTTCTCAGATCAATTGAAATGTGGCCCTTTCTGGTTGGATGTGGGATGGCAAGGAACTTAAAATACTCTAAATCTCACTTCCAATGAAAACTCATCCACGCTGAGTAATGACACTCATTTGAAAAATCACCTTTTGGTTTGGCGTTGGAGTTGCAGGGAGACACATGGAGGTTTCGCTACCTTGCCAAGACTTACACAAATTTTTCATGAGGTTGGTATAGTTTTGGTAGACCATTCACACGTGGAGGGTTGGAACTCATTTGAGGATCCACCTCGGGAGACACATGTAGGATTCCACCGAATCTTCTTTTTACTTAAAATTTTCAAAGAAATTTTGAAAGGCCGTAGACACGTGGATGGACCGCACATGTTTGGGGACCGGCCCTTAAGATTTATTTTGAAAAATTGCCAGGAGGACATGTGGAGTTTTCAACGAACAAAGAAAAATGTCTTGGACCCTAGACACGTGTTCCTTCCACTAAACCTTCAAATTTTTAACAAACTCTACTGACTCAGACACGTGGTGAGCTGCGCTTGTTTGGGGTCTTTACTTTTGTAGACTATCTCAAAAGGTGCCATTAAGACATGTGGAGGCTTCTGTTGGCTCCTTTTTACACTGAGACTTTTCAAAGGCCAAAAGATGTTTTTCTTATTCCATGGGCATGTGGAAGGCCTGCACTTGTTTGAAAACTTGACCTTGTATTCTCCTTTGTAGTTGTGCCAAGGAAACATGTGGACAGCTATGATATAAAGTAGAAAAGGGGTAGAATCAATGGTTGTTGTATATTACGTCTTTTTTCCACCATTTTTGCTCCAAGACTCCTAGAGACATGAATACACAATATTTTTCATCATTTTTTGATGAAATTCCTTGTCGTCTCTATCTATAAACTACCATTTGATGGATTTGGAACTTGATTTATGAGTCCAAGGATTGTTAAGGTCAATATTTTAAAGATGGAATTGCTCACTTAGTTGCATAAATGGGAATTACCAGAGGAGATGGATGCGGGACAGAGTTTTAGAGGAAAGAAATGCAAAAGGATGAAATGATGAAAGTTACAGGCACAAAAGATGAAAGAGGTGTTGCCTTGAGAGAAGAAAGGATTACCTATCGATCCACTATGAAGAGCCTATAGAAAATGAATAAAAACGGGATTTCTTGCATGATAAGATCAGAATCATTAGAAGGATTTCCAAAAGGTTGTGGCATGGCATCTTAGTCATTAGTCAAGGGCCCAAGAAACTTGATTAGTTCATAATTGGTCCACCTGGAAACTTTCGGATGTGAATTTGTTAAATGTCACTTTCTAAGGGAAATTGGTAACAAGCAAAGGTCACTCAAATATTCTTCTCTTTTAGGGGGAAATCTGAGTGAGAAAACATATAAATGTAATGATAATATCACATACAAATGGTCGTGGGGTTGAATTCTTAAGAGAATTGTTTTTAGAAAGTTATCTTCCTAAGAGACCAAGCTAAGATAACCTATTATTTTCTTCTGTGTTAGATTTTCTATCATGTCAAGTTGGTTGTAGCTGTATAGCCATTGATGAGAATTGATAGTACTCTAGAATTTTTCCCGCATTGATGAATCTAAGCAATTTTAAAATTAATTTGTGTCCAATCTCTAAAAATTTATGCCTTCTTTGTTTCAGAATGTCTATAAATGGCTTCATTTGTTCCTATTGCAATCTTACATTGAAATCTTTTTGAAATCACAAAATATCTCGTCCCTATGATAGTTTAGTGGTATTTTACATTTCATTTCAAGAATAACCTTCATCTTGTGATGAGATAAAAAAATTAAAATCAATTCACTATCATTTTTTGATAAAGATTGTATGTAAGTCTTTGGGTGTCCTTAGGCATGATTGATAAGAGATTTTGGTGTTTAATTGAGTCTTTCAATTCGAGCCATTTTGTTAGAGTCTCAAATATTCTGTGAAAATGTGGTGATATGGGCCTCTATTGAAGCACACCTTTGGTTGAAGGAACATCTTAACTATTCTCAAGCTTTCTATTGTTGAGTTGTCTATTGTTTTGAAGTCCCCTGAAAGATTTGGTATAGTCAAATTTATCCCGCTTCATCTCCCACAAAAATTATTTAGAAACCATGAATCCATCCTAAACCACCCCTATTTTCCCGTATATCAACAAAGGAAAAAAATATACTTGCTAAAATATGCGTAACAACTAGGATTTCTTAATGGCTTTAGTAACCTTAGCCTTGTGTTGAAATTATCTCCATCTTTTATAAGTGACAAGTCTTAAGAGTTAAATTAGGGAGTATTGACCATATTTTCCCAATGTTTCCTTCATAAAATTTTTGCAAAATAAGGATATCACAATCTCCTTCATCAAACAGAGGTTACACTAAGGGTCATCTCACCGGTTAAAGAGGCACAACTTAAAGTAGTGAGGACAGTCAAATCATCTTGAAGGTGTTATCCATCTTCGCACAAACTGAGTGACAAAGGGCTAGTTAGATCTCATCCTCAGCTACAAAATAACACAAAAATGATGTATCTATCTCTAAGCTTAATGTCCAATCTATGTTATTGCTAGGCTTGAAAGGGAGAACAAAGTTGGATACCAACACTCGTGACACCATTCATTGGGAATCTTTGGATTATTTAACAAATACGGTACATAATACAGACCCTGGTAATACTTCTTACACATGTTGTGTGCTAATACATTGTTGAAACATCATTATCTATTCAGATCTATAATAATTTTTTGAAAATTTTGAGTTTTTAGTGCAATATTTCCAGCTTATACAATTATTTCACTAATGTTTGTATCATCATTGCTAAATTTTGGTAAAAGAAGAGTAGATCTTGTAAGATTTTCATGAATTTGATATTGACAGAAATTTGATAGATCTTTCATAGTGCATTTTCACAAACTAAGGTGAAAATCCTTAGTGGTGACTCCATGCTATTTAAATTCTTTATAAATACCAGTGTCTTAACATATATCAAGTAAGATTTTTCATTAATATCTGCAAAGCTGGAAGGAAGAAGATCTTTCTTCACTAAGGACCCTAGTAGAAGGTTGTTTCAAGAGTTGGGAAAGTCTAATTTAGAAGGAAGAAGATTTTGGAAGGTTGTTGGAGACCAAGCATCAAGAAAAGAGATCTCCATTGGTGAAACTGATCAGCCTATAATTGAAGATTGCAGTACTTCCTCAAGTGCTTCTAAATTAGGTAGTCTCTTTGTTGAATTGAATTCTCCATCTAAAGAGGGCCCTTCTTTTGCATTTGAAACATTTTCTTCTTAATCTACCCCAATATTTTCCAAATCTAATAGATTTTTCAAAGAAACAAGGCCTTTAGAGGGTAGTCAATTTGAAAATTGTATCCCTGTACCATGCAGACCCCTCACTCATCATTTTGTTTCTCTTGTAAGATCACCTCCTCAAAATAATATGGCTTGGCCTCCACCTGCACCTCTATTTTTGTTAATACTTTTGGTCGCATCATTTTTAGAGGTATGGTTGGCTATCCAAATGTTGTGCCATGAGATGTAAGAAATAGATTGCCTAATTTTTAGGTAAATAATGCAATCACTGGTGATTAGCATTTGAAGCTCTTTATCAATATGATGGAGGACTTTGAAATAGAGTTTTAGGATGTATACATTAAAATATTTATCCATACTCTAGAAGAAGATGCAAGGGACTAGTATAAATCTCTCCAGATAATTCCATTGACTTAGAAAGAGATGAAGAATGATTTTAGAATTCAAGAGGGTGATAAAACAGACCTTGGGTTTCTTTTATCATAGTTTGAAAATATAAAAATAATAATAATCAATCAAGTGCATGATTTCAATACTAGATTTAACAAAACATTGAGAAGATTGTCTGTTAATTTGAGGCCATGTGATGAATCATGTCCTAAAAAGTATCCAGATGCATTTGATAAGAAAGCTTCTTACTATTTGAGGGATAAGAACCCCTGGGACTTTGAGGCATTCCTTTACCATGCTGTGCAAATTGAGAACAAAATTAAAGTAGTGGGAAAACATCCTAAGAGGGAGGGTGTTAAACTGATCAACCATGGGAAGCCTCAATCAAGTAAGGTTATGGATCTTGAGGAAGTTTTAAAGACTTTGGTCGGAGATGTCAAAGAAATATATTATAAGCTAGTGATGGCAAGAGAAAGGAATTGGAAAAGGTTCTCAAGGTTAGGATAGGCACCAAAGAAAAGAAATATTTATAAATCATCCTAGAAATAATCAGAGGTTTGATGAAAGAGGTAAACGACCTATGGTATCTAGAAAACCCCAAGCTAGGGAGAATAAAGTAGTGCCCGATCCTATAAATGCTAGAGTTGTTGTTGTTCAAGAGACAAATCAAATGGATTGGTGTGAAAATAATTCTTACCCCACCCACCATGTGAAATATATTATAAATTTGAAGAAGTTGATGATGATGATAACATTGATGATGATGCATTCATGGTGGACCACTCTACAAGCTCACAACAAGGAACAACTTCAATCGAGGTAATAAGTGCAAGAAGCTGTTAAGTTTTGGGACTGCGTTTCACCGGGTACCTCTTCTTCATCCCTCTCATGCTTTAGAAATAGATATGGTACAAGCATTTGAACTTCCTAATAATGATTTTGAGTACCTAAGAGGTGTAATGATTAAGAAGTAAGATGGAGGAATTGTCATCACCAATCTGACACTATCATAATTCTTCACCGAGAACTCCTCGTGCTATGATTATTTACTAATGCACAACTTTTAGTTTGGTGGATGTAACTGGAAAGAAAACAACAACATAACATAAGAATACCATCGAATATGATAAGACGAAATGATGACAAATCTGAAATATCAAAGTAAATTATAATATTAACATGAAACTATTACAATCTCACCCATGAGGTACTTCAAGTGTTATTGACTTCACTTGCCTTTCACCAAGACTATGGGAGAAACTTTACAATTACACCTCTTAATGGCTTCTTCAACACACCTTTAAACTGATGGCTTCCTTTGCACACTTCCTACAATATTTCTCACTACTTCCTTCTATGCTAAATGAGGGGGTGGCCTCTATTTATAGAACTTCCAGCTTATCCATCTTATCTCTAAGATAGGATAAGAAATCCACTGACGAATCATATTCCATACCTTAACTCTTATCTCAGTACATGTAAGCTTATCTTTTAAGATAAGATAAACCTTATCATTTTACATGGGTTCCACATTTTTAGACTTTTTACAAATAAAATACACAAAATATTTACAACCTCACTCCTTGTCCTTATTACCAATATAATATTTCTAATTCCTAATCATGTAGACCCTACTTCTCTAATTACCCAAACTTTGACATTTTAACATTACCGGACCACTTACGACAAATATTTACTTTTTACAACATTCCTATTTTACTTTGACTGTTACCGTACTCCACATTATTGGCGCACCGTACTGACGGCGCCATTATCTTCTATCAGACGCTACTACTAATTATACTTAACAACATCCTATTCCTAATACATACATTAATGAAATAGAAATTACGGAGGAAAATTTTAGTGTCAACATCTTCCCCCTTCCTAGCTTCTACTCCGTCCTCGGAGTAGACTATTCTGGTGCTTGGAAAATCTTCAACTTGTTGTAGTTGACCCATTTCATAATGGGAGTGCCATCGAATTCCTCCAGTTGGTACGTACCATTTTCATGCACACTGCTATTTTTAGGGCCCCATCCATTTTGGAAGAAATTTTTCTGTCTTCTTCTTTTGTATCCGGAATCATATACTAGAACCAAGTCATTCACATGAAATGGAAACCAACATATCTTTTGATCAAAGTATTCCTTCGCTTCATTTTCTTCTTATGGCTTGTATCCTTTGCTATTTCCTCATTTCCTCTAGTAAATGAAGATGTACCAACCTTTCTTTTTTTGAATCACTTTCATCCATCCTTTCATTTTTCATAACTCTCACAAAGGGGGAATATCAAACTCAATAGAAGAACTCGGATCAATGCCATAGGCCAACCGAAATGGAGAGTATCCTGTTGCTGACTTTGATGTTGCCCTATATGCCCACAATGCTGCATGAATCCTTTTATCCCATTTATGTACCTGCAAGGCTGCATCTTTTTCTAGAATTTGACACAACACAAAAAAATTTGTTCCACCTGTCCATTTGTGCTTGGCTTGTATGTTGTTGCCTTCCTGTGCTTAATAGAAAACTTATTGACTAGGGCTTATACCACCTCATTAATGAAGTGGCTTCCTTGATCTATTACAATTTCTAATGGACAACCAAATTTGGTGACAATGCGTTCATATATGAACCTTGCCACTTCATCCATGGAAGCTGTTTTCAATGGCCTAGCTTCAACCCACTTGGTTAAAGAATCTTTGGCAACTAAAATATACTTATTTTGGCGTGAGGTAGTTGGAAGTGGACCTACAATGTCTATTCCCCACTTTTCAAAGGGACCAAGTGGAAGAATAGGGCATAATGGAGCTGATGAAGTCTTATGGTTACCATGTGTTTGAAAAATATCACATGTCTTACAATAATTATAACAATCTTTAAAAAGAGTGGGCCAGTGATAACCTGCATCCAAGATCCTTCTTGTTGTAAGTTGTCCAGAGAAGTGCCCTCCACATGTACCATTGTGGAATTCTTCTAGCAGATTCCTTCCTTGATCACGTCCAACCGCCCTCTCAGATCGTCCATCGTGTCCTATTCGAAATAATACTCCATGTAGAATAGAATATGGACAACTCGGCTTGAGTAATCTTTCTCTTAGTCTTTGCATTGGCACCATCGGGAAAATTGAATTCATTCAGATAATTACAAATATCTATGTATTCACTAGGGATTGTGTCAAGGGATAACAATGTTGCATCGGGGAAATCATCATCATCACAAGATGATCCTAAACCATCATAGGCTCAAGAGAGTGCATCTGCATTGACATGCTTCTTTCTTGGCCTATCTATAATATCAAATTCAAATTCTTGTAGCAAAATTATCCATCTTTCTATCCTCCCTGATGGGTTAGGCTTATTTACAATATATTTTAGAGCCTGATGATCTATTACAACTAGAAATTTTTGCCCTAGCAAGTAATTTCTAAACTTCTTTACAACAAAAATGATAGCCAGAGCCTCTTTTTCAGTTACAGTATAATTTACCTCAGCACTGCTCATTTGTCTACTCCCAAAGTAAATTGGATGTTCATTCCCATTTTCATCCTTTTGGCTCAAAGTACTTCCTAGTGCTGCATCTGAGGCATCAGTGTACACAATGAATGGCTTGCTCCAATCTAGATTCTTCAAAACAAGTGAAGACACCAGGGCTTCCTTCAGTTGTCCAAAAGCTTCATGCGCCTTATTTCTTGGTTCATAAGTAACATCCTTCTTCAAGAATTGGGTTAGTGGTTATGCAATTTTTGAGAAATTCTTGATGAACCTTCTATAGTAACCCACATGGCCTAAAAATGATCTCAACTTACTTCTATTCATAGGAAATGGTAAATATTTGATTTTTGAAACTTTATCAGGATCAGTACCAATACCATCTCTGGATACAAAATGCCCTAAAAAAATACCTTTAGAACATCCAAAGACACACTTTGTAGGGTTTAGTGAGGCTTGTGCTTCATCTAACCTTTGAAATGTTGTCTCCATTTGGTGCAGGTGGTCCAACTTGCTCCCATAGATGAAAAAATCATCCAGAAATACTCTGATGAAGGTCCCAATGTAGGGTTCGAAAACCCTATTCATCAAACACTAGAATTTTGCTGGAGCATTAAACAACCCAAAAGGCATAACTCTATAAGAAAATGTTCCCCAAGGAGTGGTGAACGTGGTCTTCAGCTGATCTTTCTCTGCTATACGAACTTGGTTGTAGCCGCTATATCCATCAAAGAAACTATAGCACTCTGGCGAGCTACTTTGTCCAAGATCTGATCCAAAAATGGAAGAGGGTAATGATCCTTCTTTGTTGCCTTATTGAGCTTCCTGTAATCAAAACAAATGCGTAGCTTCCCATTCTTTTTTATTGAGATCACAATGGGAGAAACCCATTCTGAATTCTCCACAACAAATATGAATCCTGCATCAAACAACTTATCTATTTCTTCTTTTACAGTCTTGGAAAAATTAGGATTCATTCTATATGGCATTTGCTTTATGGGCTTAGCACCATCTACCAGCTCAATAGAATGTTCTACCCAACTTACTTGACGGAGTTCCTTGTAATCAAAAGTGAATGTGTATGTACCTTCGAAAGAGCTGGAGGTAGGATTCCTTCTCACTCTCCATCATAGCATCACCAATCTTTATTTGTTGGAGATGATCATCAACTTCTTCTTCAGATAATTTTATGGGGTCATGAGTTGGTGTGACTGGAAGGATATCCATGACTGAAACATCAACCTCACTTTCTTCATCTTCAGTGTCCACTTCACTGGTACTAGAGTAATCAGAGGATGTCCAATCATCAGTTTCATCACTTGAATCGACAGGTTCTGCCTTATGATGCCAAGGGATCACATTTATTTTCACCCTCTCTCTACCACATCCAAGTGTCATGAAGCCTTCATTCCAGTAGTTTCTTGCATGAACTCTCCTTAGCCATGGTCTTCCCAACAACATTGGGTACGCAACAGTACCATTTTTCATCACCTGAAAGTCTACCACACATACAACACCCATAACAGATATTGCCACATTTGAAACTACACCTTTTGGTTTAGTTTTTCCTTTATTTAATGACCTTAACATAAGTGTTGAAGGGTGATCAATTTTTAAACCCAACATATTCATTACAGACTCGGTCATTACATTAACTGCAGCACCTCCATCAACTAAGACATCATGAATTGAAATACCATTACATAATACCTTAGCTTGTGGAGCATAGGGATCCGCCTCTACCTCCAAAATAGGGACCTCAACCTCCTTTCTTCATCGAGCATTGAGTCCACTTCGCAGCTCCCACCTCTTCTCCGAAGACATAGCCAAGAGTTGACCATATGTAATATTTGTAGGCCTTTTGGAAAGATCTTCCAAGATGGAGTATGGTCCTTGCCCCTGTGAAATCAGAAAATCCTGCACACCCAACTTTCTTCTCTTATATTTCTTACTAGTTTCTCCTTTCATCTTCTTAGGATCATTTCCATCTTGATTATCTTTTTCTTTCTTTATTTTTGTTACAAACACATCTACTTCATTATTTTTGCTCTTATCTACTACATCAAAAGAATTCATAGGTGCTTTTCCTTTATCATTATCTCCTTTACTAGATAAAGAAGCTCTATCGGACAATTATACTTATAATGACCCTTTTATAACAACCATAACATACAACTTCAGAAATATTTCTTTTTAGACCTCTATCTCCTCCCTGAGAACTAAATTCTTTTCCTTGAAGAAGATTAATAGTTAACTGACCCATCTTTTTGAGCAGATCTTCATACTCAGTAGATGTACTAGGAGAAATATTTGTGCTCACCGGGAGTGGTTGTGGATTCTGGACCAAAGGTGTTGGTGTAGGCTCTACTTTAGCAACAATTTCTTTGGGCTCCTCTTCCATGCTTTCTTCTTGCCTTCTTGCAATCTCCTTTGCTTGTTCAATGGTAGCCGGGTGGTCATACTTCACTCGTTGTCTGATCTCTGGCTTCATTCCAAGAATGAAGTGCTTACAGAGGAGATTATCCACGCCATTCATCAACCCATCCGCTAATCCTTCCTTCCGGATCTGGGCATCGAGCTTCCTCCTTAGCTCTAGAACATGAGCATGCTAATCCCTTATGTTCTCCTTCTCTCCTTGGGATAGCTTTTTGATCTCGATCATGAGATCTGCATATTTCTGTTGTTCACCAAATTCTTCAAGAAAAATTTCAGTTAATAAATCCCATGAATTTTTCACATTATCACCTAGTGTTTCAAACCACCTAAGTTGAACCATCCAAAAAGGTAGGAAAAATTCAGTCCATTGTTCCCTTCTTATAAGCCATTACAAATACAAGATCGTTTAAACTCTTGAATGAAAGAAGAAGCATCTTCATTAGATTGAGCTGAAAAAACAAGAATCTTTCCTATTTTCGAAGTAACCACCGTGAAATACCAACCCACAAGTACAATCAACAAGACTTATGTGCACAAATAATTGGAATCACTATAATAAAAAGTGACTTTACACCTTTCTACAGTAAAATAGAAATGACCACAGTAAACTATGGTAAAACTTGACTTACTACGGTGAAAACTCGACTTCATGTGGTAAACACTATTCACGTAAAAAGTGAAGTTACTGCGGTAAATACTATTCACGGTAAAAGTGACTTTTCTGTGATAAATACTATTCACAGCAAAAATGACTTTATCATGGTAACTACTATTCACAGTAAAAATGAATTTATCATGGTAACTACTATGTACAGTAAAAATAAGTTTACCCTCCAATTGATTTTTGACTAAGTGGGAATATCTCTCCAGAAAATCCACCAACGAGGAATGGTCCCGGCAATGGAACCAAAATGTCATCACCAATACGGCACTATGATAATTCTTCACTGGGAACTCCTCGTGCTATGATTATTTACTAATGCACAGCCTTTATTTTGGTGGATGTAATCTGAAACAAAACAACAACATAACACAAGAATACCATCGACTATGATAAGACGAAATGTTGACAAATCTGAAATATCAAAGTAAATTATAATATTAACATGAAACTGTTACAATCTCACCCATGAGGTACTTCAAGTGTTATTGACTTCACTTGCCTTTCACCAAGACTATGGGAGAAACTTTACAATTACACCTCTTAATGGCTTCTTCAACAAACCTTTAAACCGATGGCTTCTTTGCACACTTCCTACAATATTTCTCACTACTTCCTTCTATGCTAAATGAGGGGTGTGGCCTCTCTATTTATAGAACTTCCGAGCTTATCCATTTTATCTCTAAGATAGGATAAGAAATCCTCTCTCTGACGAATCATATTCCATACCTTAACTCTTATCTCGTACATGTAAGCTTATCTTTTAAGATAAGATAAACCTTATCATTTTACATGGGTTCCACATTTTTAGACTTTTTACAAATAAAATACACAAAATATTTATGACCTCACTCCTTGTCCTTATTACCAATATAATATTTCTAATTCCTAATCATGTAGACCCTACTTCTCTAATTACCCAAACTTTGACATTTTAACATTACCGGACCACTTACGACAAATATTTACTTTTTACAACATTCCTATTGTACTGACTCTTACCGTACTCCACATTATTGGCGGCACCGTGCATCGACAAAGGCCGTTATCTTCTATCGATGCTACTACTAATTATAATTAACAACATCCTATTCCTAATACATACATTAATGAAATAGAAATTATGGAGGAAAATTTTAGTGTCGACGTAATCCCATCGAAGAGGATAGACAACTATTGATGATTTTTTTGTTTCCCAAGAAAAGGAGTATAACACAAGAAGTAAAAATATCAAAGGGCATGACTTCAAGCAAAACCAAAGACCCCAGCTTCTCACCAATGTCACAAAAGTGGCTCCACAGAAAGATACATTTTGGCAAAGGCCTTGTTGTCTCAAGTAGACTTCGTCTTCCCACCCATGCCCAAAATGTGAAAAATCTTGTGCCATCTATTGAGTTTGTCAATATTTCTCCAAATTTTGCTTTACCCAAATACATTCCCTATGACATTCCCATGTCTTGATTTAGATCAAGATTTCTGTCCCAATTGTTGAAATGTTTAGGATTCCTGAGCACAAGAAAAGAATTTTTGAGTATTTGGGATTGGAGGAAGATAGGAATTCCCAATGCAGAAATATAAATAATGTAAACACTCCTTCTCTAACATTGTAGACCTAGAAAAACCACCAAAGCATTGGAGGAGATAGGTGAACCTCCTAAATTTTACTTGGGAACATATTTGGTTGAGTCTAAATTAAATGTTGATCCATTTTTTACAACATTGATTATTAAAGATAGATTGTTGCACAATTGTATGTTTGATTCTATAGCATCTTGTAATGTTATGCCTCTGGAAGTCATGAATGAAATGAACATTAAAGTGAAAACATTTAAGGTAAGTGTACTATAATGGATTCTAGAGAGGTCCCTATTGTAGTATGTATAAAAGGTTTGGTGGTACAACTTGTAGCTTATCCGGGTAAGAAATTGAAACTTGATGTTATCATTGTTGATTTCCATCGCCACTACAAGTGTTGATGGAAGTTTTTAGATGGATATGTCTTTTCCACCATTTGAATTGAGGGAAACCTTGTAAAGCTGTATGGAGAGAAGAAGATGTTGCACCTCATTCAAGATCCAAATAATAGTTCTTATGAAGTGTTGTATGTTGATGTAGATGATGATAATTTTTTTGGGTTTGTTGATGGCAAAGAGAATAAGATTGATCAATGTAAATGTCTTGAACAAGTGGGTTTACATTGGACCTTGTTATTCGATGGAGCTTGTTCCAAGTTTGGAAATGGTGCTAGAATTGGTTTGATTTCTCCAGGAAAGATGAGTTTGTCTTTTCTTTCAAATTTAACTTTGAATGCAATAACAACATTGCTGAATAAGAAGGATTGTTATTAAGCTTGAGAATTGCATGGAAATATGGTATAAAGGATATTATTGTCAAAGGGGATTCAAATCGATTGTCAAGCAAATTAAAAATTGTATGCTACTAAAAATCGAGATAATGAAACAAGATAAGCATGCAAAGATTGGATTTGATTGAAATGTTTGACTCTTTTAATATTGTGCACCATGATAGAAAGTTTAATGTTGTTGCAGACAAGTTAGCAATGCTAGGATCTAGATTTGGGAATTGCACAGTGTCTCCATTTTGTGAGTATGATGTTGAAATACTAACAAGGCCATATTTCCCTGATAACGTTAAAAATTGGCAAGTGTTTGATGATGATGCCCAGGTGAAACAGTTTTTGTAGAACCAAGGCAAGTTTGCTAACAAAATATAGATTGGGAACCAATGGTGTGTGTTGTTGAAGGAAAGGAAACTTTATTTGGCAAAGACATCATCCAACTGAAGATAAACATGATTCCTAGATGTTTGGTGGCACTTGAGTCGAACTTTGATAATGTTGATTGCATTATTAAAAGGAGTATGTCAGTTTTAAGAGATGTGGAAGACCACAACCTGGGCGCAAATGAAAAACCATGTAAAATCTAATTATGAAGCAATATCAGTAAGGAAGAGAAGCATTCCTATGTTCAATTGCTAAAGAAATATCAAGAATGTCTAGCTTGGTCTTACTCTGAGTTGAAGGCATACATGGAATATTTTTTCCAACATGAAATTCCTCTTGAATCTAATGTTAGGCCTTTCAGGAAAAGACAGAGGCCCATCAATCCACTCCTTTCTTTGAAGATGTTAGAAGAACTAAAGAATTAGAAGGATGAAGGGATCATTCAACCCACAAGGTACTCATTTTAGGTTGTAAACTTAGTGCCTATCGAGAGAAAAGGATGGTGATATAAGGTTATGTGTAGACTTCAGAACTGAATAAAGCATCATTGAAAAATAATTATCCTCTATCAAACATGGAGAATATGCTACAATTGGTAACTAGTTCTAAATTGTTATCCACTCTAGATGGTTTCTCGTATATAATCAAGTTTTTGTGAAGGAGTCAAAAGAAATAACTTATGTCTATGTCGGGATGCCTTTTGGCTTAATGAATGCTTGGAGAAAATTTCCATAGAGCAATGGATGTAGAATTTGTTGGCTATATTAATGAATTCATTGTTTTTTGTCAAGATGATGCAATTGTGTTTTCTAGAAAAAGAAATGGTCACTTGTAACACTTGGAGAGAATGATGTTAAGGTGTAGATATTATGAAATATTGTTGAATCCCAAGAAGTGCCATTTTACAAAGGCAAAAGGAAAAGCTTCTTGGTCAAATTATATCAAAGGAAGGGGTCATGATTGATCTTGAGAGAGTGGAATCCATCAGCAAGGTTACAATTCGAATAACTAAGAAGGGATTTCAATCCTTCTTTAGACAAATAAACTTTATCAAAATATTTGTGTCTAACTTTGTTGAGTGACCATCCCCATTACTAACATGCTAAACAAGGACCAAGTTATCAAATGGGAAGAAGCTTCCATTCAATATTTCAATGGGATCAAGGAAGCGAAAACATGCCCCCTGTTTTAGCAGCCCCAAATTACAAGAAGCTTTTGTAAGTGTTTTTTTCCTTCAAAAACACCATTGCACTATTTTTGTTAGAGAAGGATGATGAAGGGGCTAAGAGAACAATTTCCTTTTTAGTAAGGCATTATAAGGAGCTAAGTTGAAGTACAACATCATAAAGAAGCAAGCATTTGCCTTGGTGAAAGAAAAAAAGGTTTTCAGATCCTACATCTTGAGCTCTAAAGTTGTTTCTTATGTTCCCCACACCATGGTAAAAGACATCTTATCGAGATGGAGGTATCAAGAAAAAGATACAGCTGGGTGATAAAGTTACGGGGATATGACATGGATATCCAAACCATGAAATTGGTAAGATGTTTGGGCCTAGCTAAGCTTATGTTTGAGAGAAACTTGCAAACTATTGAGGTGAATGAAGTAAAAGGAGAAAGGGTGGATTTTCTTGAAAATTTTGTAAGATCTCGAATGGTATAAGGATATAATATTTTATCTCAGACATCTATGTTTCCCTAAATATTTTAGTAAAAATTAGAAAAGATCTCTTAAGTTAGCCTCTCAAAAATATGTCATTACTAATTTTGGGTTAGCTTGGAAGAACCGGAGGGAGTGCTCTTAATATGCATTGTTGAGGATGAAGCGCAAAGGTAATTGTTGATCTCCATGGAGGAGTTTGTGGGGGACCTTTGCTAGAAGAGTTACAAAACATAAAATCTTGAGGGATGGTTATTTGTGGCAAACTCTCTTCAAGGATACAACTCTATTGGTTAGGAAATGTGAAAGTTCCCAACATTTTTCTCGGGAGAATAAAAGCTTCGGGATCCCTTCCTTTACATTATGTCTCAGTTGAATACCCATTTAAGCAATGGGGAATGGATTTCATTGGAAAATTTTATGATCCTTCTAGTATCTGGTCATAAATGGATTATTGTAAGCCACTGATTATTTCACTAAGTGGGTGGAAGAAATACCCACCAAGAAAGCAACACACCAAGTTTTATGGACTTCATGCTGAATCAAATCATATGCAAATTTGGAGTGTTAGTTAAAATTTTTTTCTCGATAATGCCATGAGTTTCGAGTCAAACCCTTGGTGGAAATGTGCAAGGAGTATAAAATTAATTTGACATATGCTTCTAACTAAAATCCCCAAGGAAATGGACTATCTAATTCTAGTAATAAAAACTTGTTGAAGATCATTAGAATAACCTTGGAGCTAAACAAAAAGAAGTGGGCTAAAGAATCAAGTTTGTTGTTTGGGTGATGTAATCACGCACAAAAGAGCTTGGTAAAATCCCATTTGAGTTGGTATATGTAACTCAAGATTTGCTTCCCCTTCATTTGCAATTGTTTTCATTTTAGTTTGTTCAAAAAATTGAAGATCAGGAAGTTAGTCCATATGATGCTTGAATCAATCATATTATTGAGTTAGATGAAGAAAGAAGGGAAACCCATCGAGAGGCATGTGAAGTTCAGAGAAAAGTTCAAGAAGTTATTTGACAAGAAGGTGACTACCAGAGATTTCAAAATTGGAGATATTATGCTTTTATGGGATAACATGCATGAAGATAAGGTCAATCATGGTAAATTTGATGCATTGTGGATGGGTACTTATTCAATTGATATTTAAATTGGTGAAAATACGTTCTTCTTAAAAGACTTAGACGGGAAATACTTGAATTTCATGTTAATGGCAGGAATTTGAAACATTTCCTTGATTGATTTCTCATAATCAAGGTATACTCCATTGTATAGTGTATAGATTTTTGTTTTTGTTCTAATTTTGTATTTTTTTTGTTTGTTGTGGTCATTGGTGGCCTGGTTTTGTTGGTTTCTCAATTCATTTTTTGGAGGATGGTTATGGTTTCTCTTCTCTGCAAGCTTTTTATTTGACTCCATTTCCCAATGATATATTCTTGGTACTTGGTCTACTATTTGTTCTTATGGAAATCACAAGGAGTTCCCATCCCTGATTCGGAGCTGATGTCGGTGCTCAAATTAGTCTCACCTCGTTTGTCACTGAAATTCCTTAGTTTGTGGCCTCTGTCATGTTTTCTATCTCCCCATATTAATGCTTGAAGACTCTATTCTCCATTTGGTTACCATGATCAGTCCCTTCCTTGGTTGAGGATCACTTAAAATTCCAAAAATAAAAATTTGGTTCCTCTGTCCATGTGAAAGAATCTCAGTAACTTGGGCGTAAAACTCAGTTTTTTCCTTTCCTTCTGTTTTCCATAGTCACATTTTGTTTTCCCTGTCATTTTTTTCCCAAATACCCATGGAAATGTGATTGGATTTATCTCAGAGGATCATATTTGAGTCTTATAACATTTCCAAATTCTCTTTCCTTGAAGAAATATTCTTTTTTGTGCTCAAATGGTGATTTTCCTACATTTTTTAGTTTGACAAGTGTATTTTTCCCCGCCGATTTACTTTTCAAAGCATCAATGGAAACATGGCCCTTCTCGGTTGGATGCGTTCGGTGTGTCACTTTAAAATCGTAAGGCTCACTTTAATCCAAAACTCATCCATGTGAAGGAACGACGCTCATATGAAAATTTACCTTTGGTTTGGCCTTCGAGTTGCGCCGAGGAGACACATGGAGGTTTCCGCCATTTGCCTTGCCAGGACATAGAATTTTTTTCATGAGGCTAGTACAATTTTGGAAAACCATGCACACGTGGAGGGCTGACGCTCATTTGAGGATCCACCTTAGGATCCCACCTTAACAATTGTGACAGGGAGACATAAAGAGGCTTCCACCGGCTCCGCTTTGTACTAAAATGTTTCAAAGAAATTTTGAAAGGCCTGGGACACATGGAGGGACCTTGCATGTTTGGGGACCAACCCCTAATTTTTATTTTAAGGAAGTGCTAGGAGGACACTTGGAGGCTTCCGCTCTCTTTTCCCTTTGCTTGGAATTTTAAATGGCCAAAGAAAATGTTTGGACCACTGGACATTTTGCGACTTTTTTCGAACCTTTAACTTTTTTAAAAACTCTTCTCGGATTGAGAAACATGGTTAATAAACTTGCCCCTGTACTTCTCCTTCACGGTTGCATGAAGGAAACATGTGGATGACTATGATATAAAGTAGAAAAGGGGAAGAATCAATGGTTGTTGTGTATTGCATCTATTTTTCTACCATTTTTCTCCAAGACTCATGGAGACATGAATATGCATTGTTTTCCATCATTCTTTGATGAAATTCCTTGTCATATTTGTTTACAGAGTGCCATTTGATGGATTCAAAACTTAATTTGTGAGTCCAAGGATTATTAAGGTCGATATTTTGAAGTTGGAATTTTTCAGGCACTTGCAAAAATGGGAATTACCAAAGGAGATGGATGCGGGACAGAGTTGCAGAGGAAAGAAAGGGAAAATTATGAAATGATGAAAGTTGCAGGTGCAAAAGATGAAAAAGGTATTTCCTCAAGAGTAAAATGGATTACTTGTCGATCCAACTATGAAGATCCTCCAAAAATGAAAAAAGGGGATTTCTTGCATGATAGGATCAGAATCATTAGAAGGATTACAAAAATTTATAAAGCATGACATCTTAGTCATTTGTCAAGGGCCCAAGAAACTTGATTGTTTCATAATTGATCCACCTGGTAGCTTTCGGATGTGAATTTGTTAAATGTCACTTTCTGTGGAAAATTGGTAACAAATAAATATCCCTTGAATATTCTTCTCTTTCGGGGAAAATTGAGTGAGAGAAAATGTATAAATGCAATGATACCACTTGTAAGGATATTACTTGTATAAATCAGAACATATACAAAAGAATAACATGAGAGAACACCAAAATATAGATAAATGATGACAATATGCTCATATAATAGCTTTGCCACTTCAAGGGGGCAACCTCCAATACCACTTCGAGGGGGTAACCTCCAAAGCATACAATAACACTCCAATACTCAATATGATCATTAAATACAACCTTCTAACCCCTATATATACCATTCTAACCTATGGCCAATACTGAGGCCGACCTCCTAAGCATAATAAATCATAAATGAATGATATAATAAGATAAGGGGATGTGTGCCACATGTCGACATCTCCATCAATACATATACATCATAACATCCTTTCCCTAGGTGTATAACATTCCTTCCCTCCTTGACATGTTTCATCCCTGAAACATAAGAATAAACCATGTAATGAGTGTGTTGTAAATTTTTACACACTTTGCGCCATGATAGATCATCCATCCATATGTGATCCTGGTAGATGATACATATCTGAACTAATATCCATATTCCTTGCGCTACTCTAGTTCCATTCGTGACCATAGTTTATCATCCTTGGATTCCATTCATAACCAACATAAGGAATCAATGCATAACCATAATAATATTCCATGTATAACCATAATGAGGATAACCATAATAAGGATTCCATGCTTCATAATTGTTGCTCCATTGATCCCCTGTATAAATAAAGTGATTATTCCTCCAATTACCTGTATATCTATATTGGTTGGAAATATGATGTCCCCTGGGATATCTCCATGATTTTTTTCTCTCATGTTGATGTGGATTTCCATATTCTGCAGTTGTAGTATCCTCAACCTTATCAACCTGTTTATGAACTTTCTTTTCTTCTTCTACCTTTGCATTTGATATTTTCTTTTTCTCTTGAGTAGATGAATCATCATTTCCTTCTTTTTCTTCATGTCCCTCTTTTGTATCATCCTTATTCCCTTCTTCTCCATATTCTAAATCATCCTCATGGTCTATATTGACTTTTTTTTATTTCCATTAGTCCTAATATCCCGTAAAGTGACCTTCTTCTTTTTCTACCAAATCTTCATAAACTTATTTTTCATATTAATATTAATTTTCCCCAATGTGTCTAACAAAGGATACCCAAGAACATTATCCAAACCATCCATATATAAGGAAAAAAATTTTGAATGTAAAGTATATTTGTCCATAGTAAGTTTTAAATCTTCAAAAACTTGAATTTTCTTACTATTCACTTAACCTTCTTTGATATTACTTTCTTGAATATGTAAATGTTGAGCCATATCCTTGTTGATGAAGTTATACTTGGTGTTAGGGTTTACGGAAACAATCATCTTATTCCTTTGAATGCATCCATGAAACTAAAATATGGTATCTTCCTCCTGGGAGCTATAATATCTTCTTATGCATCAATATCTTATTTTTCTTCCTCTTCTTCAAATTCTTCTACGTTTGATTCTTCAATATATGCTACACCATCATCTTCCCTTGAATCTTCTTCACCTTCCTCTTCATCTTATTTCTCTCTTGATTCTTCAATATATTCTTCCCCATCATCTTCCTTTGACTCTTCTTCCTCTTTGTGGTCCCATCTATTCATAAAAAGTTGTTCCATTTCCTCCCAAGACCAATCCTTCCTATCATTTTTTAACTCGTAAAACCAAATCCATCCAGACCACCAAGATAATGTGAAAACCTATTCTTTTCATGAAATATGAGAAATATATATTCTTAAATTTTATCCACCATTCTTTAGCATCCATCTCACCATTTCCATAAAAATTTGTTATCCCCGTGATCATGATTAGGGCTTAGGAAGTCTAAAAATATTTCGGTAGATGGATAAAAACACAAAGAACAAACCCTAACTGAAATTTCAAGATCTTTCCGAAAATATAAATTTTGCTAAAAAATACCACAATTTGCTTCCTAAAAAATGAATGTCTGAAAAAACCTAAAACACAAATAACATCCGTAAAATAGATCCAATGGAGCTGAAATTTTCATATATTCTTAATTAGAGTGTTTAAAATTATGATGCAAAAATTGGAAAAAAAAATGATACCCTCTTCAAGATATACTCAAAACAAAAAAAGTAGGGTTTTTGCCCTAATTTTGGCCGAAATCGCTTCTCCGATACCACTTGTATAACTTGATAAGAACCTTGCATATCATAAATCAATAAATTTCTGAAGTTAACTGTAACACAAGAGATATGCGGGGCGAAGATGCCCTAATATCAATATATGCAAAATAATACCCTTAAGGTAGGGCAACACCATACAATGCTCCTTAAGGAAGGAGTAACTCCACAATCTCCCAAGATGGGAATTCACCGCAAGGGGACACCTCCAATATACCTCTACCAAGTATAAGAATCAACTCATATATACCTCCTCATAATTATACTCACATCCTTTAAATAGGATGGGAAACACCTAATCCCAATGTAGGACAACCCATTACCCAATATAATTAATCCCTATGTGAGCCCATATAACTAAGGGGATGTGTGCCACATGTCGGCATCTCCATCAACCCATATACATTATAATATTATATCCCATGTGAACCCATACATATAACTAAGGGGATGTGTGCCACATGTCGGCATCTCCATCAACCCATATACATTATAATATTATATCCCAAGGTACATAGCATTGCCTCCCTCTTTGATATGTTTCATCCCTGAAACATAAGAAGAAGCCTTATAATGAGTGTGCTTTAAATTATTGCACACTTGTCACCAAGCTTGATCATCCAACCACCCATATGAAATCCTAGTGTGTGATGCTACTCCAAACCTGATTCCGTATTCCATTGTGCTTGTCTGATTCCATCCTAGTCCATATGTGTTCTTCCTCAGCATCCATGCATATCCATAATGATTATTCCTGTGATTCCATGTCATACAATTATTGTTCCATTGATTCCATGTATAGCTAAAATTATTACTCCTCCAATTCCCTATATATCCATATAGATTGCTGACCTCATGTGTCCGAGCATGTCTCCATGATGTTTTCCTCTCATGATGATATGGGTGTCTATATGGTGCAACCTTAGTATGTGCAACCTTATCAATCTTTTCCTCTACTTTCTTTTCCTCTTCAAACTTGTTTGTTATTTCTTTTTTCTCTTGAGTAGAGAAATTTTTTTTTTTTTTTTCATCATCCTCTCCTTCTGATTCATCCTTATTCCCTTCTTCACCATCTTCAAATTCATCTTCATGATCCAATTTTACATTATTTTTTTCCTTGCTAAGTGTGATATCTTGCAATGTAATTTTCTTTCGCTTGTACCATAATTTCATGAATTTCTTTTGCACATTAATATTAATTGTTCCCAATGTCTCTAACCAAGGATATCCAAGAACAATATCCATACCATCCATATCTAAAGCATAAAAATCTGAATGTAAAACATATTTATCCATAGAAAGCTTTAAATCTTCAAAAACTTGAATTTTCTTACCATCCATTTGAGATTCCTTAATATGATTTATTTGCACATGTAGATTGTGAGCTACATCCATATTGATGAAGTTATATTGGCTGTTAGGGTTTATGGAAACAATTACCTTTTTTCTTTGAATGCACCCTTCAAACTGAAATATTGAAGCTTCCTTCCTTGGAGATGCACTATCTTGTGTAGCAGCTTCATCATCAACATCTTCCGCTGATGTTGCTTCTGCTTCTACTTCTTCTAATTCTTCTTTTTCTTCTTCTTCTTCTTCTGCTTCATCTTCTTCTTCTTTTGTTGCCCATCTGTCCATGAAAACTTGTTCCAGTTCCTCCAAAGACCAATTAGACTTTTCCTTTTCTAACTCAGAAAACCAAATCTATGCAGGGCCACTAATCCACAACTTGAATAACCAAATATCTGATGGTTTATATAATTTAACCCTAAAATTGTTCCGCCATTCTCTAAAGATCAATCCCGCCATCTCCAAAAAAGCTACCATCCCCATGATCCACAAAACTAGGGTTTTAGGAATAAGCCCTTTGATCAAAACCTTATCTAACCCTTGCGGCCAAAGGTCAGCCAAAAATAAAAATCATAGAACAAAAATCCCAATTTAATTTTTGAGAGATTTCCGAAAATGTAAGAAATTCAGAAAATTCCTCAAATTGCAACTGTGGAGAAAAATATTGAAAAACAATAAAAATGAAATAAATTTGACAAAATACATCCCAAAATTTTGAAATTTTAGTGGTATGACTTTTTAATATATTAGCATCAACCCAAAAAAAAAAAATTCCTAATTCATCATTATTCAGAAGATATAGACGAAACCATAGAATTAGGGTTTCAACCCTAAAATGGACACAACTTTTGCAAAACAGCTCCAAAAATATGAAATTTGGAGGGAAGATCACTTGAACTATGTATCCACTCCCACAAAAATAATCTAAAAAATTCCAAGTCTATATCCAGATATAGACGAATCACCAACATTAGGGTTTCATCCCACAAATTACTCGGATCACTGCTCTGATACCACTTGATAAGAACCTTGCATATAATAAATCAATAAATTACAGAAGATAATAAAACACAAGAGATATGGGGGGCCAAGATTCCCTAATATCAATATATGTAGAATAATACCCTTAAGGTAGGGCAACACCATACAATGCTCCTTAAGGAAGGAGTAACTCCACAATCTCCCAAGATGGGAATCCACTTCGAGGGGGACACCTCCAATATACCTCTACCAAGTAGAAGACTCAACTCATACATACCTCCTCATAATGATACTCACATCCTTTAAATAGGATGGGTAACACCTAATCCCAATGTAGGCCGACCCATTACCCAATATAATTAATTCCTATGTGAGCCCATATAACTAAGGGGATGTGTACCACATGTAGGCATCTCCATCAATACATATACATCATAACATCCTTTCCATAGGTGCATAGGATGCTCGGGGTTGAAATCTTGAGAGAGAAAATTTTAGAAAGTCATCTTCCTAAGAGACCAAGCCGAGATAACTCCGGTATTTTCTTCGTGTTAGATTTTCTATCGTGTCAAGTCAAGGTTGAGATGTATAGCCATTGACAAGCACTGATATTTCTCTTGAAGCTTTCCCCTATTGATGAATCTAAGAAATTTTGAAATTAATTTTTGTCCAATCTCTAGCAATTTGTGTCTGCTTTGTTTTAGAATGTATGCAAATGGTGTCTTTTGTTCCTATTACAATCTTACATTGAAATCTTTGTGAAATCACACAGGATCTCATCCCTGTGACAATTTAGTGGTATTTGCAATTTCATTACAAGAAGAGCCTTCATCTTGTGATGATATAAACAAATTTAAGAACAATTCACTGTCATTTTGTTGATAAATATTATCTATAAGTCTTTGGGTGTACTTTAGGCATGATTGCTCGAGATATTTTTGTGTTTAATTGAGTCTTTCAATTTGATCCTTCATGTTAGAGTCTCAAATATTGTGTGAAAACGTGATCATCGGGCCTCTATCAAGCACACCTTCTAGTTCAAGGAACATCTTAACTATTCGAAGCTTTCTGTTGTTGAGTTGTCCAAGGTTTTGAAGTCCCTCAAATATTTGGTATCATAGAATTTATCCTACTTCATCTCCCACCAAAATTATTCAAAGACAAGGAATCCATCCTTAACCACCCCTATTTTCCCTGTTTATCAACAAAGGAACAAAATCTACTTGCTTAAATATGCGAACAATCAGATTTCTTAATGTCTTCAAGAACCTTAGCCTTGTGTTGAAATTATGTACATCTTTTAGAAGTGACAAATATTAAGAGTTAAATTATGGAGTATTGACCGTATTTTCCCAAGGTTTCCTTCATAAAATTTGTGCAAAAGAAGGATATCTCCATCTCATTCATCAAACAGAGGTTACACTAAGGGTCCTCTCATGCTGGTCAAGAGGCATAACCTAAAGTAGTGATGACAGTCAGATCCTCTTCAAGGTGCTATCCATCTCTACAAAAATATAAGTGACATAGGGCCAATTAGATCTCATCCCCAGCTACAAAATGACACAAAAATGATCTATCCGTCTCTAAGCTCCATGCCCAACTGGGTTGCTTCTCGGCTTGAAAGGGAGAACAAATTTGGATACCAACACCTTCCATGTAGTTTCTCCTATGCAAATTGAGGCACATTATCGGGAAGCACTAAGATCAAGAGTAAGGATTAAATCAATCCTATAAATGTGATTCAATCTTCATCCCTTAAGTGATGGGTAAGGTAACTTCAAGAAAGTGTGGGTAGAAAATCAAATAAAACGAATATAAAAACCCTAAGGAAGTTATTCATGGTGTGGGGAAAGTTAATTCAAGGTTGGAATATTTATAATTGAAGATGTTTAATTAATATTTATGCATGCGATGTGCTTATGGAATTATAATAAGGTTAATTTTAAGAAGTATGAATTAAATTAATTAAAGGGTTTTTTTGGGGTTATTGTGTGACCGATTAATTAAATGGCTAAGAGATATTTTTAAGTAAGTATTTTAATTTAATGGTGTGCTTGGGTTGATTAGTGTATTAACCTGGAAAGTGAAAAGGGTAATGGGTTCGTGTCTAAGGGTAAATAATTAAAGTGGTGGCTTAGGAATAATATATGATAGGAAATGGTTAATGTTGTGCTAGGAATTTTGCCATACAAGAACTTAGGAAATTTTGTAATTCAAGTCAATATGTAACTTGGTGGGGTGAAATTTAATTAATTAAGGTTGGATATAATTTTAATAAAATGGGATTGAATTATTAGTAACCCAAGATGAGTAATTAAATGGGATTTATTATGGACTAATTAACTAATTAAATAAAATTAATTCAGATTAATTAGTGGAATAGTAAAATTAATAAAATAATAATACTAAATTTAAGAAATGAAATTAATTCCACAGAGGGTGTATTGGATAAATAAGTAATTTTATAGTAATCATGATTAATGTAACTAAGTGATTTAATTAACACCCTTAATGCAATAAAAAAATCGGTCATAATTTTCTAGTTGTGTGTTGTTGTTTTCACGTGGTGATTTTCGGGCATCACAATATTGACATGACTAATTATTAATTCAATATTTTTTGATTGAAACGCATAACCATATATTAAAGATGAATTATAATGCTAATCATACAAAATCGGTGGAAAGATCACACCCCATGAGCAATATCAAAGTATCCATAAGGCTACAAGTAGCAATGTGTCATGTCAATAGAAGCACTTTGCAATCAAAAAAGCCTAAAATAGAAAAGAAGAGAACTAGAGAAACTCCAAACACGGAGCTAGGCAGCAGAAGAAACATGGGGGAAGGTGATGCTTTGGCAGAGGGCTCTTTGGACAATCACTCCAACCACCAAGAGTGGTATCGGGGCATCATCAGCTACTCTTAGCCATCATCCGCTGCTGCTCCTCCTCATTTCCTCGCCGGGAGGGTGAGATAGCTAAAGATATTCGTGAAAATTATTAATTCAATATTTGACACTTCACCATGTAAAAATATTCATAGGACTTTTGTCTCTCGTTATCATATACCTATTAAGATTTAGTATGATAGTTATGATGGACTTTTTGAATTTGTGTTCTTGACTATTTTAAAACTCTCTCTTATTCATGTTTTTAGGAGTTCACTTCCAAGTTAAGCACATTTTCAAACCATTAGAAGATAAATCCAAGTAAATTTTGGGCTAGATATGGGATCCCAATCTGAAATTTCATGAGAAAATTTTGTTGGGAAGAACCTTTATTTTAAATTGTTTCTAACAATTGAGATATAGAAAAACATATTTTTGCATAGACCATATACCACCATCACAAAGATGTGCAAAAAAGTGGAGTGGTATGAGTCTAGCCATTCAAAGTTGGAGGTACATTCATATGTGTGTCCTGAGGCCACAATCATGAGATCCCTTATCGATCTAATGAGATTAGGAATTTCAAGTCGTTCGGGATATACAAATATTATCTAAATTAAAAATTTAGTAAGAAAATAAATATATGAACCCCTTAGCACACGTTTAACAAAAGCAGAGCCATAATTATTAACTTTATTAGCAATATTAGGTTTTAATGATAATTACAGATGTTTACATAGCCACCCAAATGTTTTCAATTTTATTCCTCATGAGATAAAATTATTGCACATGTATGAAGAAGATGTGCAATCCAATGAATGAAAGTTTGGGGTTCCATTTACTAACCCCACAAAAGTAATGAAAAAACCACAAAGTGACTAATAGTTTTGAGAGAATTTGTGCTTTGTGGAATTGGGGTTGTTTTATTATTTATTTAGCCGCCTTTATTTTTTTCAAGCATTTAAATATTTAGTGAAATTCATATTGATTAGATGGAGGCCATTTCAAATTTAGATTCGATTTATTTCATAAAACATAAAATTTGTTTCCTTTCCCTGTGGTTCATAAGGGTGTCCAGAGCAGAGTAAGCCATGTTGTCATCCAATTCATTTAAACTATGAGACAATATCAATTGGATTTATGATACTTATTTTGTATTTTGTTTTTCCTATTAATAGCTATTGATACTTCGATTAGCTGCATGATGGTTTAAGAAGGTAGAAAGAAAAAAACCTAAAGTAGTATCTCAAGAAATATTTTGTGTATTCCTTAACTTCCATATACGAAACCGTATAATGGATTCTTAATGATAAGTGTTCATTATCTAGGGTCGAAACTTGTGCCTCTTGAAGTCGATCAAGATAATCATTATATTTTAACTTGGAGTGGGAAGCATCAAAAAGGTGGGGAACACAAAGACTGCATCAAATTATTCCTCTTCTTTATCTTCATCTTCCTCCCATACATTGAATAAAATCTATTTGGCATAGAACACAAGGCCAATCAATGTGGCATTGGGTAATTGCACTAAGTTGGTGGGAAAAAAAGGGGTCATATGTGGATGCTATATTGAAAAAACAACGAATTCTCAACTTGTAGGGATTATTAGCAATACACATACTCAAAATTAGAAAAATTTTATATGAATATGAATCGTAGCATCTAGAATCTAGTTTCTAAACTACTAAATGTTTTTTAAAAAGGAGAAGTTTGGCTATATTAAACACTCAAAATTATATGACTTAGTTTTTTTAAACCTATAAAATTGTAGTCTGCTTGCCTACGATTTGGATGACCAAATATTTTTATTTTATTTTTAAATTTGGTGAAAATTTAGATGTCGTTGTCTATCTTGGGATGAATGTTATTTTGTATTTTTTGAGAAATAATTTTTTTATGATTTTTCCGTGATAGTGGTCTGAAAATTTTTAGCAAATGGAGTGCTTTCCATTTGCTTTCCATAACTATGTCAAAAATATCGAAATGAAATATTTGTTTAACGTGTATATAATTTCTCCACGCTTAGGATGGTATAAGTTTTATCACATTTTGATAAGTGAAACAAAAGTTACAAAGATTAAACGTAGACATGAACATTCATAGGAAAAATATCTTAATGACCTATTGTTAGTAAAAAGTGTAAAATGATATTTATCTTATTCTATTCACTTTATAATAATTATTTCTATGAAGCTAACATGCCCTATGTGATGACACCATTTTTATGAAATGTTTTAAGTTTTTAGCATGATTCAAGTATGCGGAAGAGAAAATTTGAAGTTTTTTGACTTTTTACATGCCATAATGACCTCCCATAGATTTGGTCCGGGAAAATCAAATATTTACCAAGACTTAGGGTTAGACTTGATCATACATATAGAACCACAATCGTGGTTTGTAAACCGTGACCGTGGTTTCGATAAACAACGCGATCACACTTTATAAAGCGTGATCACAGCTTCTTAAATCATATTTACACACATCCCAATGTTTGAATTACCATGTGATTTTTACTATTTGACCTTACTGCACTGAATTACTATAAAATTTTGTCACTTTCTACACATTTTTCTTATCACTGAAAAAAACATAACGGAGACAACAAACAAAGTCAAAAAGGAATTCATTAAGTAAAAAAATTTAGACGAATTAGAGACAAAAATATTTTAAAATGTGTAGTGAATGCGTAATCATTGTGAATCAAGAAGAGGTTCATCTTCAACCCCTACTATTGTAAGCAATGAGGAACTAGGTAATGTTTCTACTTTCAATGTTGAAGTTGAATTAAATACTTGTGATGAAGAATTTTTACTATCAACGTTGAAGAAGAATTAAATACTTGTGATGAAGAATTTTTACTATCAACGTTGAAGAAGAATTAAATACTTGTAATGTAGTTGATGTTGAAATTGAAGGAGACAATGAAAATGTGAATAAGGAAATTTAGGTTGAAATTGTAGACAAGAAAAATTTGAAAAAAACACCTCCTAGGATTTTACATAAGAAACCTAATTATTTTATTGAAATTGATGAAAACATTTTGAAACCAATGTTTGACAAATTTTCTGAACGGAAAATCAGAAGAAAAGCAAAGGAAA
The DNA here is from genome assembly GCA_018340775.1 of Taxus wallichiana var. yunnanensis. NCBI lineage: Eukaryota > Viridiplantae > Streptophyta > Pinopsida > Cupressales > Taxaceae > Taxus > Taxus wallichiana. The sequence goes on from CM031242.1 coordinate 970,572,899, forward strand.
TTTGGGATAATCATTTTGAAATTTTAAATGATTCCCAAAGATGTGAGTTGTTGGTTAGTTTGATGAAATTGATTAAAATGAGACCTACATTAAACACCTTAGGATTGAAAACATCTAATATAAGTGGTCAAACCCATACATTTTTGAAAACCTTCATGATGCACGTCACACTATTGGTGTCAATAGACACACTAGGGATAGAAATATTATGCGTAATGTACTTTCTACTAGTGTTGTAAGTGAATCAATAAAAATAGCGTTTGATCACACAAAAAGTCAAAATTTGAAAGTTAATCGAAAAAATCTAATGAAAGCAATTGAAAGATGTAATATCCTTCAATCACCCAATAACACCAATTTTTGGGCATTTTCAGCTAGAGCACCGCATAAGGAAAAAGATAAATTTGATGCTATAAGAGAATTTTTATTCAATTTTGGCATGATAACACTAGAGTTTCACCTAATACAAGAGATGTTGTAAAATGGAGAGTTGGTTCTACTAATCACGAACCACATCCAAAGGATTTCTTAGATATGACTAAAACTCAATTTTTTCATAAGTTTGAACAAGAGCATCTTTAAATTAAAATTATTCAACTTTGTTTTGAAATGTTGAAACCATTCTATGTTAAAATCAACCACGCTCGCAACACTTGTTGTTTTACGCAACATGTTTAATTTGCGATGCATTATGCTAAATTTTTATGTATTCATTTTAATTTTCATTTTAAAACTATGTTATCAAAATGTAGTGTTCAGTTTCCACCAATATATTATAGGGATTTCATACCTATGATATTTTGTGAAAGAGAATTTGGACAATTTTTTTATAGTCGGGATTGTTTAGATAGAAGTTGCGGTACATACAGTCGATTACCTAAATTTGAAAGTTGATCCATTGGAAAATTGAAGGTTCAATGGACATAATTTAGTTGAGTTTGATAAATATAAATTAGTACCATACCATCTGAAATATGGAAAGGAGTCTAAACGGTGTGAGCTAGTTACAGAACATATGCCTGTTTTTCAATTTATGTGAAAATTTAAGGATGAAAATTTTTATAAGTATGCTAGGCATACACCAAGAGCTTGATGGTTTGATGAACAATTAAAGATATGCAAGGACACATTTCCTATTGGTACTATTGTTTCAATGGTTGATTTTTTAGATAATTACACATTACAACCACAAATGGAGGTTCAATCGCAATATTACAACTTAGTAAAAGTTGCCATTTTTGTTCATATAACATTTATACATTCTCCTGATAGTATAAAAAATGATCGATTTTTTTAAGAGAGTACCAATTTTGTATCGTTGATGATCTTACTCATTCTAATGAATTTGTTCAAGGGCATTTCCAGTTATTTTATGGAAACTTCTTTGATAGGGACATCCGCTTCAAACAAAATTATATATGGTTAGATAATTACACATCTCAGTTTAAGAATGCATGAATGTTTTATTGGATGAGTAGTCCATGCTTGTCAAGATGGGTGTGAAAGATATTTGGAGTTTCACCGAGGTTGGACATGGAAAAGGAGAGCATGACGGTGCATGGGCATGCGTGAAAAAAGGTTTTTCAAGAGAAGAGTTGAAGTAAAAATATTGTGATAAATTGAAAGATGCAAAGAGCATAGTGGAATGGTGTATTGACAACATGGCTCGAGGTTCTCAATAAAATTACACACTTCGCAGATATTTTTGGTTGATAGAAAAACAACAAATTGCTAACTATGAGGATTGTATGACACTCTTAGGGTCTAGTGATATGCACTCATTTTCTATCGCAGACGTTACTTCGTGGGCCACATGGACAAGAAATTTGGCATTTTTTTGTTCATCTTGTATAGAATTTTTCACTATTGAGGATGGATGGATTTGTAGACCTCTAACTCCACTTCCCAGTTATCAACCTCCATAAGCATTATGGATTGTTTCTAAAAATCAACCTCCATGGATGGATTTTTAGTCCTCTAACTCCACTTCGAAGGGTTCCTTGTCATCCCGTGCTACGATGTCATCGTGCGTTTCATAATCTCACCTCTACATTTGGAAATACTATCTAAAAAAAAATTTAGAACATTTTCCTTAGTATCATTCTTTGGGGATCCTTATCCTTCACCTCCAACCATGTCACGAATTATCCAACTCATGTCACAGTTTGATTCCTCCTCATCACAATCCATTGTGTAGCCGTAAGTGGCACAAATATTTACTAGATCAATGTGCTCCCACACGAGATGATCAAGAAGTTATTTACACCAAATTCACTATGCATATTTTTAGGCAAGATGGTAGCAACATGTTGTCATTGGGAATATTGCTACCAATAGTTTCGAAATATTATGAATTTTATCGTCTCCACTTCCCTTGTCTAATGTTATTTCTCTTATCTATTTTTTGTTACAGTTTGTAGAATTGAATTCCATAAATTCCCTTCAAATTGGCAGGTTGGGAATGTTAAAATATTGATAGAACAAGTAAAATTTTCTTACAAATAATAAATTTTTTTTTGAAAAGCATAACCATGTATTAAAAATAATGAAGTGCAATGCTAATCATACAAAAATGGGTGGAAAAGATCACACCCCATATGCATGATCAAAGTAGCCATAAAGGATATGAGTAGTAAAGTGTCATGTCAAAAGACACATTTTCAATAAAAAAATCTTAAAACAGAAAAGCCGAGAACCAGAAAAAATCCAAACATGGACCTAAGCGGAGTAGCAAACATGGAGGAAGGTGGCGGAGGCGGTGGGATTTTTTTACGGTCACCCCAACCACCAAGAGTAGTATCGGGTGCTTCATCAAAGTTGCTCCCAGTCATTAGTTTGTTGTTGTTCCTCATCGCTTCCTTCTTGGGAAGGTGAGATAACAAGAAAAATCTATAGAAACTTTGATCGATCAGCGCTTGCCTCCGGGAGCCACCATTGCCACTACCCACCCAACCAAACACCCCAGAAGTAGTCATAGTCCAAGATGGAGGTAGAGAGACCTGCCGGAAAGGTGGCGCTACGCCACCCACGCGCTGCACTCGGTTGAAGTTCGCAGTGCCCATGGGGACGAGTGGCAGCCTTGCGAGTGGGAGTAGCAGCCAGGGGAATCAAGTGGGACACAACTAACCACACAAGGAGCACTCCCCCAATGGTCCAACAATGTTTGCAGGTGTTCAAATTCAATGCATACTTTATCCATTGAACCTCGGATCGAAACAAAACATTAGAGATGACAACAAACTTGTCGAAATAGCAAAAATCTATCCACTGTCTCTTTATTAAAAATAGCAGCATTATTAGATTTCTAGATGTGATATAAAATAGCCACTCAAACAATGCTAAATGTTGTAAAATTTTGTAGGAATAAAATTCGGATCCCCTAGAAGAGCCATTTTCCACGTGAAGAAGGTGGATAAAGAAGGTTGAAAAAGGGTATGAATCCAGCCTGCATATGCGCATGATGGTAGAACCGAAAGAGATGAAGAAGAGTCTTAAGATGGTTGCAGAATGGGCAATGCGGTGGGGAGCTCCCAGCAGTAACAAGGTGCTTGCCCATAGGAAGCCCTCGATGAAGAATTCTCTAGAGAAAATGTGTAACTTTGGGCTCTATAGATTGGCCCAAATGACTTTGAAGCGTTGCTTCCAGCCTTAATGGGTGGAATGTAGGCTCCATCGAGCATTTAAATTTTCTAGAGGAAGATGCTTATGAGTGAGAAGCTTATAACCCAACCGAGGCTTATAATTTCTAAAGGGAGTGGCAGAGGTCCGGTGCACAATCAAACCACCACGGCGCGTATTTGTGTAGTAACACTAATTTTATGCAAACAATCACTAGGTATGAGATCTTGAATGATAGAACTGGCTTGTTTACCATTGTCATGTAGAACAAATTTAGCTTTTAGGCTATCCCATAGAAGCCAATCCTTGGTGATGGGACAAAAAAGGTCCTGAGTATACTGAATCCCTTTTTTGAAAAGAAGTAAACCCTTGAGCTGCAAGGAAAGAGCAAGGGGCTTGTCATGAAATTGAAGCACTAGATTCCACCACAAATTAAGAGAATTAAGAGAGATCACGTTCTAGAAATTACCACCCTACCAGAGCAGATGGGGTTTGAGAAGATCCCAAGCTTTCCATATGCTTTTTTCCACAAAAGAGCCACCTATTTTAACAGTAGTAGGGCATAGAAGTAAGGAGTAGTAATTAAAACTGTGCCATGCCTTTCAATTAAGCAAAGACCATTGAGATATACAGTTTCTGAGAAGAATTTTCCAAGATTCCTCACCTTCAAGGCTGAAAATAATCCATTTGGGAGTGAGAGAAAACCCCGCATATGAATGTTGATTAGGCCAAGTCCACCAATGTCCTGGTCGTATAGCATATGTCCCAAACAACTCTATGAAAATCATGGTTTCCTTCGGAGTTGGCCCATAGGAAATCATGCAGAATTTTCTCCAACCTATAATAAGTGGCTTAAGAAGGTGCCAAACATGATGAATAATAGACATGAGTGGCGCGGAACCTGGAGTATACTTGGAATTTTCTAGTAAGAGATAGATGCTTGGTAACCCAAAAGAGATTTTTTCTCAACTCATCAATCACATAGTTCCAAAGATTAGCAGGGGATGCTATAAAGGCAAAGGGATGCCTAAAAATTTGAATTCAACACTAGGTTGAATCTAAAGCCATTGGAATACCTCTAGCCAAGTAGGTTTGGGAACCATCGCCCGTGTGAAACATTGGGTTTTCTTCCATTGGATAGCAGAATCGAGGCAAGACAAAAATATCAAGGCATTTCATGGAATTAGTGACAAAGGCCTCTGCTTCATCCAAAGTGAGAAAATAATCATCAACAATGTGCCCATTGATCAACTACTTGGAAGAGGAGACTAATTGAATACCTTTAACAAGACTAGCATTGATAGCATTAGCAAGTAAGTAGCTCGGACCTTCAACAACATTGAAATAAAAAGAAGGAGCAAGGGGAAAACCTTACAGAGATAGAATGATGAAGAGAGAATCTCTCGGACTACTAACCATTGATAGTAATACAAGAACCTACATTTTGGAAGAGCATATTGAAAAAGCATATGAATCTAGGTCCAAAAAAAAAATAGCCTCGTAACTTGGCCGTAATGAAAGGCCACTCAACTCTATCATAGGCTTTTCCAAAATCAATTTTAATAAACAAGTTGTTTGATAAATCTGACGGGCATATTCCATTCCCTCCCAAATTACAATAATGTTGTCTAGAATGTATCTGTTCTTGATCAAGCCAGTTTGCTCACTTATGATAATTAGGGGTAGGAGATTAGTGAGCCTAATAGCAAGGGATTTGGCAATAATTTTGTATGAGACATTGAGTAGAGTTATTGGCCACCAACTGGTGATAAGCTCATGATCCCTAGACTTGGGAATGAATTTGATGTTACCTCGGTTGATTAGATTGCCTAGGGTGTTGGAGGACATCACTTCTAGATAGATTTCATGTAGATCTAGAGCAACAGTTGTCCATAGAGACCGGTAGAACTCACAAAGGAAAACAATCAACACCGGAGCATTATCGATGCCATTTACATAATAGCTTCCTTCAAGTCATCAAGAGTAACACGTCTATCACAAGTGATGTGATTACATTTGAGAGAGCTTGCAATGAACAATGTCAATGCATTGGAGGAGAGAATCCTTACGAGTTGGGGTAGCAGGTTGAGTAGCAAACACAACATGATAGTGATGTACAAAAGCTTGCATAATGTCAGGTAAGAGAGTAAGTATTTGATTGCCATCCTTGATTGCTTCAATTTTGGTGAGATTTTGATTAGTTTTAATGGAAGTAAAAAACTCCTTAGTAACTCTGTCACCAATGCGGAGCCAATGTAGACGGGCTCGAACTTGGGCTTCTCTAGCCTTATAGTGCTCCTCAATTTGAAGCTTATGCTTCAAGTGAGAAGCTTGCACTTGCAGGTGGGCATTGAAAGGAGACATATTAAGCTCTTGAATAGCCCTCGAATATTCAACATAGGAGGCTTCATGAGCTTTCTTACAAAATAGAGTAGCTTGTTTCCCATAAAGCCGAAGGAAAGAAGTGGTATGAGCAATGGCGTGAGACCACCGGTCAATCCAGCCCAATCCAATCAATGTGTCTCGATTAAGATTCCAAATACATATTATATAATCAAATGTCTTAGGATGAGAAAGGTGGGACATATTTAAATAGAATTTGGTGGACTTGGGTTTGGGGCACTGGGAGCTCCATTGAATCCCAAAGAAAATAGGATTATGGTCAGAAACCAAAGCATTGTCCACCATCGAGACCAGGAGGCTGTATGAAGAATCAAAGGAAAATCAATGCTACTCTGAAAGAAAAGGTCTATTGAGACACTTATAGATTCTGTCATCGCCAGCTCTAAAAGTAGACTAGGTGAACCAAGGAGTCGCAGTAGAAGAGTGCTTGCAGTGTTCGGGATAAAAAAGACAAAGGTTATCACGCAAATATGACCAAAGCTTTGTGTTCTCCAGTACACCATCGCATTGGAAGCTGGCCCAACTTGTCATCGGGGGATTTGACCATGTTAAAATCTCCACAAAGAATCCAGGTAGCAGAGGGCGATGATCAGCAAAGCCACCACCGGAAGATCGCTCAGAGGCATCATTGGAAGCTTAAATATTGTCCAACCCAAGAATGTGGCCACCAAAATAAAAAAGGGTCCACACCACCCGATGAGTGGGGTCGAGCCCCAAGATATGATATGGAGCTGAGGTCGTGGCTTAAAAGAGTGAAAACACCCCCTTGATCATTATCGTGAGTCGACATCCGGTAGAGATAACTAGGCCGATGGTACGTATAGCTGCATGAGAAAGATGGAAGCTAGAGATTTCGACTTCCTACGCACACGTGACTTGAAATTTTGTAAAATTATAGCAACTTTCTATGACAAGATATCTTCGAGTAAAATCAATAAGCCCCCTGACATTCCATGAGTAGAATAACATGGATAACTATCAAGGTGCATGGTTTCCTCCTAGAGACTTGCTAACGCTCCAAAGTGGTTAGAGAAAGTGACTTGCCGCACATTCCCATTAATAAAATCTCCATGTTTGAACCGCCAATGGGGTCTCTATGAAAAATATTCCTCGGAAGGAGGGGAAGGACTTCAAGAATGGCATAAGGCAGCCTTTTTCTATTTATTTACGGAGAGTGAACCACCAGCCATGAGAACTAGAATTCTTGCGGTCTCAGAAAATGAGGGGTGTGAAAGAGCTGAGGGGTGATGGCTGATGATAATAGCAGCTTGTAGAGTCTAAGAAATGGTGGGCATGGGCTTGGGAGGGACTGCGCAGAGATAGCTTCAAAGGAGCAAAAGAAGGGGTAGCGACCGGTTTGTAATTAGCCTGTTGGTGCTTATTTCGGGTTGAGGCAGAAGGTTTTCTGCCATGGACAGTAGTCCATCCATCAGTAGAGGGAGTGCTATATTTGGGGTCGATCAAGGCTTTCTCTAAAACTGGCGATGGGATTAGGTTCATAAGAGGAGAATTCTTGATCATATGGTCAGTAGATTAGCACCAAAAACAAGTGGTGGATAGATTGATGTATAGAACTTTCTGCGAAAAGTGCGTGTCTCCAACTTGGATATCAAGGGTATCTTTTAGGTCTTTTGAGAGATCAATTTCTACACAGACCCATTTTTGGGGTCGAGCCGAGTAAAACTTACTTTTCTCATGGCATATGAGACATCCCAAGGGTTTGATAAGTTGGTCAACAAAACCCCACAGAGGCAAAGGGAGGCCTAAAAATTTGACCCAAATAGGAATTTTGAGCTTGGCTTGCTCAGAGACTTGAAAATCTTGAGTCAAGTGGGAGAAAACCACAAGGGTATTGTAAATAAACCAAGGACCATGGTTATATAATGGCTTTGCAAAGATTCGGCATTGGTAAAGTAGAACAGAAAACCGTTGGTCATGTTTTGGACTCCCTTAACCTTGACTCTAATGGGTTACCAATGATTATGAATCCATTAGCAGAGGATACCTTTAGGGGGAACACAACCCACAAAATAAGAAATAATAGAAAAAAATTCAAACCATTACTGCAAGCTTTGTCAAAAGCTGGTAAATCAAGAACAATATCCGGGGAAGGAGTATTAGTATCCTTACCTCATAAAATATTTTTGGGATGAATTTCCTCGCTCATTTCAAAGTGCCATTTTCCAGAGCTCTTGTGATAAGACCACCATCAATAGATGCATGGCTCAAGGAGGTGGTCATTTTATAATCCATTGCCAAAAAGGCAGACTGGCGATCAATACAAAATTAATGCAGATAATCCCTCTTGGATCTACAGATCGGTAGTGTGACATGATGGTGGCATATGGCGAGGCCGAGTATTCACTGTGAAAATAACTCACTAAGCCTAAACCCTAGCAGAGTGAAAAAACTCACCACCGACCTAGTGGGCTAGTTTTACTTTCGTTTACTCAAAAAAATTCTACAAATAATAATTTAGCGTGTTACATAATTTTATTTAGGTCATATAATATAAATAGTAAACATTTCTTTATAATATATTGTTCAATATATAAAAATGAAATTTATTTTTATATAAATATATTCCAATTTAATAATAAAATTATATATTTATGTGTGATTTAAATATAGACAATCCACATAATTTTTGTTTAAATGAATGTCAAATTGGTTGTTAAAAGTAACTTTTCTACATTTTTACAAAGATAGTTTTACAATTTATTATGTGGCAATCAAATTGTAGCTTCCACCTATAAGTTTTATGAAGAAAGGAAAATTGTAGAAAAAAATTGTTGAAATTTCCTTAAATATAACATTGATGAGAAATATTGTTGGTGCTCAAATTAGTCTCACCCGTTTGTTATTGAAATTCCGCGATTTACGGCATCTGTCATGTTTTTTATCTCCCGTATTGGTGCCAAGACTCTGTCCTCCATTTGGTTACCATGATCAATCCCATCCTTGGTCAAGGATCACTTAAAGGTCCATGATTTTTTTAATTCCTCTCGTCCATCCGAAAGAGTCGGTAACTTGGGCTTAAAACTCGGGTTTTTCCTTTCCTTCCGTTTTCCACAGTCACGTTTTGGTGTCCCTGTAATTTTTGTTCCAAAAACCTATGGAAACATGATTGGATGTATCTCAGAGGATCATATTTGAGCCTTATAACATTTCCAAATTCTCTGTCTTAGAAGAAAGATTCATTTCTGGGCTCAAATGGTGATTTTTTCGCATTTTACGGTTTCAAGGGTGTATTTTTCCCTGCTCAAATTTACTTCTCAACATTTATGGAAACATGGCCCTTCTCGGTTGGATGCGGCTCAGCGGGCACCGTGTAAAAACTCTAATGCTTACTTCAACCAAAAACTTGTCCATGTGGAGAAACGATACTCATTTGAAAATTCACCCTTTTGCTTGGCCTGGAGTTGCACCGGGGGGACACGTGGAGGTTTCTACTTTTCCCAGACTTGGACAAATTTTTCATGCGGTGACATAGTTTTGGCGGACCATGGACACGTAGAGAGCTAGCGCTCATTTGAGAGTCCACCTTTGGGTCTCACCTTAACAAATTGTGATAGGGAGACATGTGGAGGCTTACGTCGGCTCCTCTTGTACTTAAACTTTTCAGATCAATTTGCTAAGGCCTAGGACACATTGTGAGCTCATGCTTGTTCAGTGGTCTCTCCTCTTGGGCACCATCTTGAAGTTGTGTCATGAATACTCATGGATGCTTCCTCCGGGTCTTCCGCACTTAGACTTTCCAGAAACTTTCTAAAGGCCACGGGACACATGGAGGGATTGTGCCTATTTGGGGACCGGCCCCTAAGTTTTATTTTGAAGAAGCGCCAGGAGGACACTTGGAGGCCTCTACTCACTCTACCCTTTACTTGGACTTTTCAATGGCCAAAGGAAATTGTCTCGGACCCTAGACACATGATGTCATTTGCTGAACCTTCAAATTTTTCAATAGACTCTACCGGATGTGACACATTTCGATTCCCCATTTGTTTCAGGTATCTATTTTTGGTGACCATCTCAAAATAGACCATTGAGACACGTGGAGGCTTTTTATAGCTATGTTCTTTACCGAGACTTTTCAATGGCCAAAAAGCATTATTCTTGGGCCCAGTGTACGTGGAAGGCTTGCACTTGTTTGGGACTTGCCTCTTTGCTTCTCCTTTGTAGTTGTGCAAAGGAAACATGTGGAGGGCTATGATATAAAGTGGAAAAGGGGAAAAATAAAAGGTTTCTATGAATTTCACCTGTTTTTCCTCCATTTTTTCTCTAAGACTCCTGGAGATGTGAATACGCACTATTTTTCATCTCTATCTATAAGTTGTTAATTAATGGATTTTAAACTTAAATTTTATGTCCAAGGATTGTTAAGGTTGATAATTTGAAGTGGGAATTACTCGTGCACTCCCAAAATGGGAATTACCAGAGGAAATGGATGCAAGGTAGAATTACGGAGGAAAGAGAGGGAAAAGGGATGAAATCATGTAAGTGTTGGCACAAAATATGAAAAGGGTGTTCCTCGAAAGAGAAAAATATTACCTATCATATCCAAATTGCATGACTCTCCGAAAATTATTAAAAATGGATTTCTCGCATGACAAAATCAGAATGATTAAAATTACTCCGAAAATTTGTTGCATGACATACTAGTCATTAGTCGAGGGCCCAAGAAACGTGATCAGTTCACAATTGGTCCACCTCACAACTTTCATATCTAAATTTTCTAAATGTCACTTTTCAAGAAAATTGGTAACAAGAAAAGGTACCTTGAATATTCTTCTCTTTTGAGGGAAACATGAGTGAGAAAAATGTATAAATGTAATGAGAATACTCTTGCAAAGGGTCAAAGGTTGAATTCTTAAGATAAAATTTGAGAGGGTCATCTTCGTGAGAGACTAAAGCTAAGATAACCTATTATTTTTTTCCGTGTTAGATTTTCTATCATGTCAAGTTGGTTGTAGACATATAGCCATTGAAAAGCACTAAGATTTCTCTGGAACCTTTACCGCATCTTGATGAATCTAAGCAATTTTGAAATTAATTTGTGTTGAATCTCTACCAATTTTTGTTTTCTTTGTTTCAGAATGTTTGCAAATAGTTTCTTTCATTCCTATTTCAATCTTGCATTGAAATATTTTTGAAATCACACATGATCTCATCCCTGTGATATTTTAATGGTATTTGAAATTTTAGTTCAAGAAGAGCGTTCATCTTGGATAAGATAAACAAATTTAAAATCAATTCACCTTTGCATTTTTATGATAATTATTTTTGTAAGTCTTCGGGTGTACCTTAGGTATGATTAATCATAAAATTTGGTGTTTAATTGAGTCTTTTAATTCAAGCCTTCATGTTGGAGTCTCAAAGATTATGTGAAAACATGTTGATCTAGGCCTCCATTGAAGCACACCTTCTTGTTCAAGGAACGTATTAAGCTGTTCTAAATCTTTCTATTGTTGAGTTGTTCATTGTTGTGAATTCCCTTCGAAGATCTGGTATAATCAACTTTATCCTACTTCATCTCCTACCAAAATTATTCAAAAACCATGAATCCACCCCGAACTACCCTTATTTGTCGTGTATCAACAAAGGAACAAAATCTACTTGCAAAAATACGCAGTAACAATCAGATTTGTTAATGTCTTGATAATCTTAGCCTTGTGTTGAAAGTATCTCCATCGTTTAAAAGTGACAACTCTTAAGAGTTAAATCAAGGAGTATTGACTGTATTTAATTCCCAAGGTTCTTTTTATAGAATTTTTGCAAAAAAAGGATATCTCCATCTCCTTAATCAAATAGAGGTTACATTAAGGGTCCTCTCGCCCGGTCGAAGAGGCAGGACCTAAAGTAGTGAGGACAGTCAAATCTTCTTAAAGGTTCTATCCATCTCTCCACAAATATGAGTAACAAAGGGCTAGTTAGATTTCCTCCTCGACTAAAAAAATGACACACACTATGATCTATATATCTCTAAGATCCACGTCCAATCTGTGTTGCTACTTAGATTGAAAGGGAGAATAAATTTGGATAGCTATAGATACGAAATTTTAAATTGTAGAATTTCTACAAATATTGAATCTATAGAAAAATTACATTTTGGTGAAAATTGTGGAATACCGAGAATTTTTTTTTTTGCGTAAATGTTCCAAACATCACAAAATGTGGACAATGTACAATTAAAACAATGGAGGTTACCTATAAATTTATCTATTTTGGACTATCCATGGTATAACATATTCGGAAAATTTACAAAAATATCTCAAAATGTGGATTGGATACACTTCCAATGCCACAATTATAATTTTGGAATACTATATAACCAAAAAAATATAGTATTTTATAGTGGCCTTGTTGTAAATAACGGTATTCTTCCATAGTTAGATTCCTAGTCCCTTCTTTATTTATTGGGATTTTGTTTCTTGCAAACAACCGATCTATACCACCTTCGGCCTCAAGGCCATGGCAATATGTCAAGAAATCAAACACATATATCATTTATCAAATAACATCATCATACAACATAATTGTATCATTATCATGGTTAAGCAACTCTATTCTAAATCAATTATTCACAATTACTAATTATCAAAATTTTACCATATCCATTAACATTTACTATCACCCTACACCTAAGCATAACCATCTATCACAATTCATATTTTACGATAACCATGCAATTCACATACTTACTTAAATTTAAACCTACTTAGATGCATTCGACAACATACTACTGATCACCTATTATCATCATATTATTAATAAATCATAGCATCAATGTACACACAAGGTTAGTCCAATCATCTAAACATAATTTCCAATGTTAAGATTCTAAGATGTCAAGATATAACAAAATAACACTAAATCATCATCATGTACTGCAATATCTATCAATGTCCTCTATGTACCCATAAGAGCCAAAACACAATGATAATCACAATGTCCATAATGTCTAACAATAGGCTATCCAAATATCAAAACAATGTCCATGTCACTAAACAACTAATAATCATGATCATAGAAAAATAGGTGTCAAAGAGGAGTGGCACTACATCCTCCTCCCCTTAGACTTGACTTCCTCCTGGAAGTCACTGGAATAGATTTGGGAACTGTGCTCGAGTGGTGTGGCATCCTCCCATATAGCTGATTACTCATCATAGCAATCCCACTGGACGTGCACCTAGTCAATTTCATGCCCTTGAAGGCCCAACGTCCTATGCTCTAGGATGCGCATTGGCTTCACAATCACCTATCTCGATCCGCACCTTGCAAGGTGGTCCAATCAAAGACATGAGATGGATCTAGTATATATCTTTGTAAAATAGAAACATGAAAGACATCGTGGATGTGAGACAAGTTTGGTGGCAAAGCTAAGTGATAGGCTATGAGACCGATCAACACCAAGATCTCAAATAGACCCACAAATATCGAGCTAGCTTAGAGCCTTTTCCATAACTTTATGTGTATTGTCTACATTTAAAACACATCTAAATATATAATTTTATTATTAAGTGGCAATATATTTCTAGAAAAATAAATTTCATTTTTATATATTGAATAATATATTATAAAGAAATGTTTACTATCTAAATTATTATTCGTAAGTAGATTTTACTTGTGCCTATCAATATTTTAACATTCCCAACCTGCCAATTGGAAGGGAATTTATGTACTTCAATTGTTCAAACTGTAACAAAAAATATATAAGATAAATAACATTAGATATGGGAAGTGGAGACCATAACATTCATAATATTTCCACGACTATTGGTAGCAAGATTCCCAACAACAGCATATTTTTACCATCTTACCCAAAAATGTACACGATGAATGTTGTGTGAATAGCTTCTTGATCGTCTCATGCGGGAGCACATTGATCTCGTAAAGATGTGTGCCACTTTCGGCTACACACTAGATTGTGATAAGGAGGAATCAAACCTGTGATGTGAGTTGGAGAAGGCCCTGACACGGTTAGAGATGAAGGATAAAGATCCACAGATGCTGAGAATGAGGGAAATGTTCTAAAATATTTGTTTAGATAGTATTTCCAAATGTAGAGGTGAGATTAGGGAACTCCACGATTAGATCGTAGTAGAGGATGACAATTTTTCCAAAATTGATTTGCCTTGTGGTCTATGCCAAATCCATTTTATTCTAGTAAGGGGAGGAAGATAAAGAAAAGGAAGAGGAAGACTGTGAGATGGTGTCGTGTTCCCGCACCTTCCATGACACTTCCCACTTCGGGTTAAAATAAAATCATTATCTCAATCGACTTGAAGAGGTAAAAGTTTCCAGCCCTACATAATGAACACTTATCATTAAAAATACATGATATGCTTTCGTATATAGAAGCTAAGACATATGCAAAATATTTCTAGAGATACTACTTTGAGTTTTTCCCTTTCTACCTTCTTAAGCAATCATTCAGCTAATCGAAGTATCAAGACGTGTTAATAGAAAAAACAAAATGTAAAATAAGTATCACGAATCACAACTGCCACTATCTCATCATTTAAAAGAATTGGATGACAACGTGCCTTTCCCTTCTTTGGATGCCCTGATGAACCGTGGAAAAAGAAACAAATTTTATGTTTTCTGCAATAAAATTGAATCTAAATCTGAAATGGCCTCCATATAATCAATATGGCTTGCACTAAATATTTAAATGCCTGCAAAAGGATTAAAAGGGGCTGAATAAATAGTAAAACACCCCCAATTCCAAAAAATGCAAATTCTCTATACAAAGCATTAGTCACTTTGTGGTTTTTTCATTACTTTGGTGGGCTTGGTAAATGGTATTCCTCAACCGTAGAATCTCATTCATTGGATTGCACATCTTTTTCATACCATTGCAATAATTTTATCTCATGAGAAATAAAATTGAAATCATCTGGGTGGCTATATAAACCTCTCTAATTGTCATCAAAACGTAATCTGGCTAATCAAGTTAAGAACTATGGCTCTACTTTTGTTAAACGTGTGCTAATGGGTGCATATATTTATTTATTTAGTTTCTTACTAATTTTTTTATTTATATCATACTTATATATCTCGAACAACTTGAAGCTCCTAATCTCACTGGATCTGATGAGGGATCTCGTGATCGTGGCCTCCAGACACACATACAATTGCACCTCCATCTCTAAATGGCTGGACTTATCCCACTCCGTTTGCTTGAAAATCTTTGTGAAGGTGGTATACGGTCTCCGTAAAACCTCCTGTTGTCTATATCTCAATCGTGAACTAGAAACAATTTAAAATAAAGGTTCTTCCCAGCATCTTTTCACATGGAATTTCAGATTGGGATCCCATATGCAGGAAAAAAATTTACTTGGATTTATCTTCTAATGGTTTGAATAGGTTCTCAACATGCAACTCAACTCCTAAAAAAATGAATAAGAGAGATTCCGAGAAAATTCAAGAACACAAATTCAAAAAGTCCATTATAATAGTGATACTGAATCTTAATTGTTATATGATAGAGCAAGAAAAATTCTTTGAATATTTTTACATGGTGAAGTGTCAAATATGGAATTGATAAATATTCATGCGAATGGTGTGACGCCCGAAAATCACCACGTGAAAACAATAACACACATCTAGAAAATTATGACCAATGTTTTTTTATTACATTAATGGTGTTAATTAAATATTGGTTACATTAATAATGATTATTGTAAACATACATATTTATCCAATACACCTCGTGTGGAATTAATTTCATTTATTAAATCCAGTATTACTATTTTATTAATTTTACCATTCCACTAATTATTCCTGAATTAATTTTATTTAATTAGTTAATTGCTCCTTAATAAATCTCATTTAATTACTCACCTTGGGTTACTAATAATTTAATCCCATTTTATTAAAATTATAACCAACCTTAATTAATTAAATTTCACCCCACCAAAGTACATATTGACTTGACTTACAAAATTTCCTAAGTTACTATATGTAAAATTCCTAGCACAACATTAACCATTTCCTAACATATATTATTCCTAATCCACCCCTTTAATTATTTCACCTTAGACACACACCCATTACCCTTTTACTTTCGATTTAATACACTAATCAACCCAAGCACAACATTAAATTAAAAGACTTACTTAAAAATATCTCTTAGCCATTTAATTAATCAAATCACACACTAAACCCAAATAAAACCCTTTAATTAATTTTATTCATACTCCTTACAATTAACGTTATTATATTTCCATAAGCACATCCCATGCATAAATATTAATTAAATATATTCTATTATAAATATTCCAAACTTGACTTAAGTTTCCCCACACTCGTGAATAACTTCATTAGGGTTATTATATTTATGTTATTTTATTTTCTACCTAAATTTTACTAAAGTTCCCTTATCCATCACTTAAGTGAATA
Source organism: Taxus wallichiana var. yunnanensis (assembly GCA_018340775.1). NCBI lineage: Eukaryota > Viridiplantae > Streptophyta > Pinopsida > Cupressales > Taxaceae > Taxus > Taxus wallichiana. The sequence goes on from CM031242.1 coordinate 970,589,324, forward strand.
TAATTAAATTACATTTGTATGATTTATTTAATCCTCACCCTTGATATTAGGGATTCTCTTTTCCCTAATTTCCTTATGAATTCTATGACCTATTTTCTAACCCAAATGTGCCTCCATTTGCACAGGAGAAATTGTAGGTAAGGAAAGGATGGAGGCAAAAGGGAATGATAAGAAACTATGTTGGCTATAACAGCTATGGGAAGGCAATGGGAGGATTTTCTCTCCCATACCATACTTATAGTTGTAATTTTTTTTTTTGTAAAACTACCATAGCCTTGATAATCTACATTTTTATTTTCGGGTAAATACATGTACCCTATTTATGTTTATTTCTCACTGCAGATCTTATTACGAGTAAAAGAGATGGAGGTATATGTATATGTATATGTATATCTATACACCTAGAAAGGTGTTTGTGTATATACACACACACACACACACACACACAGATTATTTAGATATATACTTATTGATATATATTGTATTAAGCATTTTGTAGGGTTCTTAAGACTTGAAATAGGATAGGTGAATTGCTTTTCCAAACAAAGTGTGGTTTGGTTTAAATTTTTTTTGCAAGTTTGTGGGGATGAAAATGGTGGCTGGTGGAAATACTTTATTGGCATATTTTTGGGTGGGTCGGCTGCCGCCCACCCCATATTAATAGGTGTTGAGAACGACAACTTGCCCGAACTTGTCGACATTAAAATTTTCATCCGTAAATTCTATTTTATTATGTATGTATTAGGAATAGGATGTTGTTAAGTATGATTAGTAGTGGCGTTTGATAGAAGATAACAGACTGCCATCGGTATGGTGTTGCCAATAAAGTAGAGTATGGTAAGCATCAAAGTACAATAGGAATGTTGTGGTGAAAAGTAAATGTTTGTTGTAAGTGGTCCAAGAATGTTAAAATGTCAAAGTTGGGCCAAGTAGAGAAGTAGGGTCTACATGATTAAAAATTAGAAATGTTATATTTGTAATAAGGGCAAAGAGTGATGTCATAAATATTTTATGTATTTTATTTGTAGAAAAGTCTAAAAAGGTGGAACCCATGTGAGATGATAACATTTGTCTTATCTTAGAAGATAAGCCTACATGTAAAGGCAAGAGTTTAGGCATGGAATATAATTGGCTAGAAGATATTTCCTATCCTATCTTAGAGATAGGATGGATAAGCTTGAATTCCTATAAATAAAGATGCCACCCCCTCATTTAGTATAAAAGGAAGTAGTGAGAAATATTGTATCGTAAGTGTGTAAAGGAAGCCATCATTTTGAAGGTGTGTTAAAGAAGCCATTAAGAGGTGTAATTGTGAATTTTATCCCATAGTTATTGTTGGAAGGCAAGTAAAGTCAAGAATAACACTTAAAAGTACCTCATGGATGAGATTGTAGCAATTTCATGTTGATATTATAATTTACACTTATATTTCAAATTTTCATCATTCCTTCATATCATAGTCTATGGTATTCTTTTGTTATGTTTGTTGTTGTGTTTCCAGATTACATCCACCAAACTAAAGGATGTGCATTAGTAAATAATCATAGCACGAGGAGTTCCCAAAGTGGAGAATTATCATAGTGTGATCGGATTGGTGATAACATTTTGGTTCCGTTGTCAGGACCATTCCTCGTTCATGGATTTTTAGAGAAATATTCCCCTTACTTAGAAATAATTTGGAGGGTAATCTTGTTTTCACTGTGCATAGTAGTTACCATGGTAAAATCACTTTTACCATGAATAGTATTTACCATAGTAAATTTACTTTTTACCGTGAATAGTATTTACCACAAGAACTTCACTTTTATCATGAATAATGTTTACCATAGTAAAGTCAATTTTTACCACAGTAAGTCAAGTTTTACTGTGTTCATTCCTATTTTACTATAGAAAGGTGTAAAATCACTTTCTATGTAGTGATTCCAATTATTTGTGTACACAAGTGTTACTAATTATACTTGTGAATTGGTATTTCACTGTGGTTACTTTTAAAAATGAGGAAGATTCCTATTTTTTCGGACAACGAGTGAAGCATGACCACCCATCTACCATTGAATAAGCAAATGAGATTGTAAGAAGGCAAGAAGAAAGCATGGAAGAGGAGCCCAAAAATATTCTTGCTAAAGTTGAGCCTACACCAACACCTTTGGTCTAAAATCCACAACCACTCTCAATGAGCACAAATATTTCTCCTAGTACATCTACCGAGTATGAAGATCTACTCGGGAAGATGGTTTGCTAACTATTAATCATCTTCAAAGAAAATAATTTAGTTCTCGGGGAGGAGATAGAGGTCCAAAAAGAAATATTTTTAAAGTCGTATGTTATGGTTGTTATAAAAAGGGTCATTATAAGTATAATTGTCCGAGATAGAGCCTTTATGTCCTGGTACAAGAGATAATGATAAGGAAAAACACTTGTGAATTCTTTTGATGTAGTAGATAATAGCATAAATAATGAAGTAGATGTGTTTGTAACAAAAAGAAAGAAAGAAAAAGATAACCAAGATGGAAATGATCCTAAGAAGATGAAAGGAGAAACCAAGACAAAACATAGGAGAAGAAAGTTGGGTGTGCATGATTTTCTAATTTCACAGGGACAAGGACCATACTCCATCTTAGAAGATTTGTCCAAAATGCCTACAAATATTACATATGGTCAACTTCTGGCTATGTCTTCTGAGAAGAGGTGGGAGTTGCGAAGTGGAATCAGTACTTGACGAAGTAAGGAGGTTGAGGTACATGTTTGGAGGTAGAGGCGGATCCCTCCACTCCACAAGATGAGGTATTATGTAATGGTATTTCAATTCATGATGTCTTATTTGATGGAGGTGTTGCAGCTTATTGTAATGACCGAGTCTGTAATGAATATATTGGGTTTAAAATTGATCGCCCTCAACACTTATGTTAAGGTCATTAAATAAGGAAAAAACTAAACCAGAAAGTGTTGTTTCAAATGTGGCAATATTTGTTATGGGTATTATATGTGTGGTAGACTTTCGGGTGATGAAAAATGGTATCTGTTTCGTACCTAATGTTGTTGGGAAGACCATGGCTAAGGAGAGTTCATGTAAGAAACTACTCTAATGAAGGGTTCATGACACTTGGATGTGGCAAAGATAGGGTGAAGATAAATTTGATCCCTCGGCATCATAAGACGAGAACCTATGGATTCAAGTGAAGAAACTGATGATTGGACATCCTCGATTACTCTAGTACCAAAGTGAAGTGGACACGAGAAGATGAAGAAAGTGAGGTTGATGTTTCGGTCATAGATATCTTTCTAGTTAGACCGACTCATGAACCGATAAAATTATTTGAAGAAGAAATTAATGATCGTCTCTAACAAATAAAGATTGGTCATGGTGATGCTGTGATGGAGAGTGAGAAGGAATCATACCTTCAAATATTTTGAAGGTACATACACATATTAACTTTTGATTACAAGGAACTCCATCAAGTAAGTTACGTAGAACATTTTATTGAACTTGTACATTATGCTAAGCCCATAAAGCAAATGCCATATAGAATGAATCCTAATTTTTCTAAGACTATAAAAGAAGAAATAGATAAGTTGCTTGATGCAAGATTCATATTTGCTATGGAGAATTTAGAATGGGTTTCTCCCATTGTGATCTCAATAAAAAAGAATGGGAAGCTACGCATTTGTGTTGATTATAGGAAACTCAATAAGGTAAAAAGAAGGATCATTACCCTCTTCCATTCTCAGATCAAATCTTGGACAAAGTAGCTGGCCAGGAGTGTTATAGTTTTGCTGATGGATATAGTAGATACAACCAAGTTTGTATAGTGGAGAAAGATTAGCTGAAGACCACATTCACCACTCCTTGGGGAACGTTTTATTATAGAGTTATGCCTTTTGGGTTGTGTAATTCTCCGGCAACATTCCAGTGCTTGATGAATAGGGTGTTTGAACCCTACATTAGGAACTTCATCGAGTATTTCGGATGATTTTGCATCTATGGGAGCAAGATGGACCCACTGTAATAGATGGAGATAACATTTCAAACATTAGATGAATCACAAGCCTCACTAAACCCTACAAAGTGTGTCTTTGGATGTTCTAAAGGTGTTTTGTTAGGGAATGTTGTATCCAGAGATGGTATTGGTAATCGATCCACGATAAAGTATAAAAATCAAAGAGTTACCATTTCCTATGAATAGAAGTAAGTTGAGATCATTTTTAGGCCATGTGGGTTACTGTAGAAGGTTCATTAAAAATTTCTCAAAAATTACACAACCACTAACCCAATTCTTGAAGAAGGATGTTACTTATGAACCGGGAGATAAGGCGCATGAAAATTTTGAACAAGCTGAAGGAAGCCCTTGTGTTTTCACCTGTTTTAAAGAATCCAGTTAGAGTGAGCCATTCATTATGTATACTAATGCCTCAAATTCAGCACTAGGAAGTACTCTCAACCAAAAGGATGAAAATGGGAATGATCATCCAGTTTACTTTGGGAGAAGACAAATGAGCAAATCTTGAGGTAAATTATATCAGAATCGAAAAAGAGGCTCTAGCTATCATTTTTTATTGTAAATAAGTTTAGAAATTACTTGCTAGGGTAGAAATTTATGTTGTAACATATCATCAGACTCTAAACTATATTGTAAATAATCCTAACCCATCGGGGTGGATAGCAAGATGGATAATTTTGCTACAATAATTTGAGTTTGATATTATATATAGGCCAGGAAAGAAGCATGTCAATGAATATGCACTCTCTCGAGCCTATGATGGTTTAGGTTCATCTTGTGATAATGATGATTTCCAAGATGCATCATTGTTATCCCTTGACATAATCCCTAGTGAATACATAGATATTTGGAATTATCCGAATGAATTTAAGTTTTCGGATGGTGCCAATGCAAAGACTAAGAGCAAGATTACTCAATCTAGTCATCCATATTGTATTTTGCATGGAGTATTATTTCGAGATAGAACACGATGGACAAGACAAGAGGGAAGTTAGACATGATCAAGGGAAGTAGCTGATAGAAGAATTCCACAATGGTACATGTGAAGGAAACTTCTCTAGACGACTTACATCAAGAAGGATCTTGGATGCACATCTTGGCCCACTCTTTTTAGAGATTGTTACAATTATTGTAAGACATGTGAAATTTGTCAAACACATGGTAACCATAAAAGTTCATCAGCTCCATTATGCCCTATTCTTCCACTTGGTCCCTTTGAAAAGTGGGGAATAGATATTGTAGTTCCACTTCCAACTACCCCACACCAAAATAAGTATATTGTAGTTGTCATAGATTATTTAACCAAGTGGGTTGAAGCTAGGCCATTGAAAACAACTTCCATGGATGAAGTGGCAAGGTTCATATATGAACGCATTATCACTAGATTTTATTGCCGATTAAAAATTATAATAGATCAAGGAAGCCACTTCATTAATGAGGTGGTAGAAGCCCTAGTCAACGAGTTTTTTACTAAGCACAGGAAGGCACCAACATACAAGCCAAGCACAAATGGATAGGTGGAACAAATTTTTTTGTGTTATGTCAAATTTTAGCAAAAGATGCAGCCTTGTAGGTACATAAGTGGGATAAAAGGATTCATGCAACATTGTGGGCATATAGGGCAACATCAAAGTCAGCAACAGGATACTCCCCATTTTAGTTGGCTTATGGCATTGATCCAGTTCTTCCTATTGAGTTTGATATTCCCATTGTGAGAGTTATGAAAAAGGAAAGGATGGATGAAAGTGATTCAGTAAAAGAAAGGTTGGTGCATCTTCATTTGCTAGAGGAAATGAGGGAAATAGTGAAGGATACAAGCTATAAGAAGAAAATGAAGTAGAAGGAATACTTTGATCAAAATATCCATTGGTTTCCATTTCATGTGAATGAATTGGTTCTAGTCTATGATTCTAGATACAAAAAAAGAAGGCAGAGAAAATTTCTTCCCAAATGGATGGGGCCCTACAAAATAGCAATCGTGTGCATGAAAATGGTACATATTGACTGGAGGAATTGGATGGCACTCCCACTACGAAATGGGTCAACCACAACAAGTTAAAGATTTTCCAAGCACAAGAATAGTCTACTCCGAGGATGAAGTAGAAGCTAGGAAGGGGGAAAATGTCGACATTAAATTTTTCTCTGTAATTTCTATTTTATTATGTATATATTAGGAATAGGATGTTGTTAAGTATGATTAGTAGTGGCGTCTGATAGAAGATAATGATGCCATCAATAAAATAGAGTATGGTAATAGTCAAAGTACAATAGGAATGTTGTGGTAAAAAGTAAATATTTGTCGTAAGTGGTCCGGTAATGTTAAAATGTCAAAGTTGGGGTAAGTAGAAAAGTAGGGTATACATGATTAGAAATTAGAAATATTATATTTGTAATAAGGAAAAAGAGTGATGTCATAAATATTTTGTGTATTTTATTTGTAGAAAAGTCTAAAAAGGTGGAACCCATGTGAGATGATAAGGTTTATCTTATCTTATAAGATAAGCTTTGCATGTAAACCCTAAGCTTGAATTCCTATAAATAAAGAGGCCACCCCCTCATTTAGTATAAAAGGAAGTAGTGAGAAATATTCTATGAGTAAGTGTGTAAAGGAAGGCATCATTTTGAAGGTGTGTTAAAGAAGCCATTAAGAGGTGTAATTGTGAAGTTTATCCCATAGTTATTGTTGGAAGGCAAGTGAAGTTAGTAACACTTGAAGTACCTCATGGGTGAGATTGTAGCAATTTCATGTTGATATTATAATTTACACTTATATTTCAGATTTGTCATCATTCCTTCGTATCATAGTATATAGTATTCTTCTGTTATGTTTGTTGTTGTGTTTCCAGATTATATCCACTAAACTAAAGGTCTGTACATTATTAAATAATCATAGCACAAACATTTCTGGTGGAGAATGATCATAGTACCAGATTGGTGATGATAGACCCACCCCCTTTATTACAAGAGGTGGGGTTAGTCACCAAGATACCCACCCCAGATCCATTTTTTTGTTTAAAAGATTCACAAATAAATTAAATCAAACCTTTATTTCATTGTTAATATATATATATATATATATATATATAGACAATATATATATATATATATATATAATGTATATGTATGTAGTAATATATATATATATATATATGTATGTATGTATATATATTACTATATACATACACACACACACACACACACATCCGTGTGTGTGTGTGTGTGAAAGAAAGTGTAGATTTGTTAATAAAATTGTAGGTTGAATTCATGAGGTAAAATTACTATATTTTCACAACTTTTAAGAGATACAAGTGCACCCTTTAAATATGCCTTTAGCTTGGCATAAAATTCAACCTTTCCAAAACTCTTTCTAGCACTCAGATTTTTAATTATAACACATGCAATATAAGGGATATTACAATTCAAAACTACAATTTGAAATGTAATTCTGACAATCCCCCCACCCAAAAAGGGTGGAGACAACATGTCATGTTTTCTAATAATTTTTTCGCAACTCCAATAAGCTTGCAACTTTCTTCACTTCATCTCCAACATACAAACAAAGGAAAGAGCTAGGGAGTGCTCTCCTCCCATCCAAATTTGAATGAAGGGGTGAAATGAACACTCTCATTGGCCCCGTGCTCCAACCATGAGAAAATTTAGGATATTCACAACCATGATAGTAAGAAAAAGGATTTCATATTACAAATGTACACTCACAAACAAATTGGTTTTAAACACATAAGCAAACTAATAAAACCTGCAACTTTTTAATTAATCAAAAATGCTCAATCTAGAGCCAAAGGAGACAAGAAACATGGGGAACCATCTTATAAATCCCAATTAGGTTATGGGTCCACATTAAACCTCCATATATACTATCACACACAACCTCTTATCCCTCCCTCAAACTCTTATCACTCACAAATTATCTTATCACTCCCTCATGAAATATGTAAGAAAACATCAATAAATTCTCGTATGCCTTCAAAATGGTGGATACTTGAACCAAATTCCCTCCATAACCTTAAAAATCCGTTATTCCTCATCCTTGACCCCCATTTTCTTTCTCGCACACACCTTCCTTAAGGAAAACTATCCAATCCCAAAACAAACACAAACATACATACAATTAAACATTTCATACATAATTAAATAACAAGGATTTACATCCTACCTTATCATAATGTGGCACTTTATCATCAAGAAAATCCAAGAAATTCTTTCCAATCTAATCCAAGATCCAACGAAATTTCTTTCCTAAGTCTCAAGCAAAAAATAGGAACCAAGATAATCAAGCAAGTAACAAATTAAGTGAATGATCAATTGGGTAACCACAAAAATTATAAAAAGGATGCACATAAATAGAAAAGGAGGAAGAGGTGATGTGGCTCCATGTAGGATGCCACTTCATCTCCCTCAAATCCACATCACAATATCCCCACACAACAAAGGCATCATAAAGAGGTAGGTGAGGAGATACCTTCACCAAATTTGCACACAAACTCTCTTCTGAAAATTCCAAAGATAAATTTAGAGGATAAAAAATATGAGGGCAATTAATTTCCTCTTTCTTCTCAATTTTCATGATTAAAGGCCTAAATTGACCCATTAGGTCATAGGTTAGGTAGGAGGGAAGTCTAAAGAGTGTACGACAAGTAACAATTATTCCACAAGCTCTCAAAATTGGGCATAGGAATGATACATGACCCAATACCAAATTAAAAATTCAAAGAAAAGAGGTGAAAGGGATAAAGCATATTCCAAGGAATATTTTCCCTCCCAAAGGCCACATAATCACATTAACATTAACCCATACAATTTAACATAAATAATCCAAGATACATAATAAGTATAAGAAACATAAGGATGGGACATTTGCACATAATAAAAGTCACCACATTGATACACTAGTTCAAATACAAATTTTAAAGTCAATTAACGGGTACATTGACAACACAAGAACATACAGTACAAGGGTATATTAAAATTTTAATTAAGATCACGAAATCCACAATAAAATAAACAACATAAGCACTAAACAATTAAGATAAAAAAACACATACCTACCCATGGTCACATGTAAGGTGCTCCCCATGGAGACCTCTAAAATACGATAAACAAGAAAATGACATAAACACAACACAAACACGATGGCTGCCAAGGTGACCATGTTGTGAACACACGACATTCCTTCATGGTTGGCATTCCTAGTCCCTCCTTGGTTTTACTTCCTTACAAAAACTTCCTTAATAGGCCTAAGGCCAAAGCACATAACTATTTAAAACAAATACAAATCACCCTTATTTATACAATAGACAACCTTCATGGAATTGTAGTAGGGTTTTTGATTTTGCAAAGTAGTGGTTAGGGGTTTGAATATCCTAATCAATCACCACCATTTTCATTTGTGGGTATTAATATCCCACTTTGAGGGGGTTAAAAAGTGGGGTGTTTTTTTATTAAGGAGTGGCCACCAATGTTAAGGTAGCACTGGGAAACACATGATCATTTTTTCATGCCATAAAATGGATTTGGTGGAGGACTTAATTAGATGGGTGGTGGCATTTACAATGCCACGTAGCATTGTCATGGAGGGTAAGGTGGAATTACCACAATTAGATCTTGTTATGAACACACCTACTTGGCTCGACCTAGTGTGTAACTTTCCCTACATTATGTGAAACTCGCATTTGAGATAACCAATGAGCTCATATGAGTTGTCAATGAGATCTCCCTATAATTTATAGGTGGAAAAGTGTTGGGAAGCCACATGATGGCTTGATGATCTGTCATATGGAAAGTGACGATAACATGGCACCAAAGACACCCCTCTATTAAAAGAGTGTGTCGATCCCTTTTAGGCCAGCGACTCGGTAAATATCGGTGACCACCGATCCAAACGCGAGTGTTAAAGATCGGTGTCACAAAACCAGTTTTTAGACTTTTCTTGAACTCCAATTTTTCCATGTCTTGCAACCTAGTTGGCAGTTGACTCTATCAAGTCGATTGTTTATTAAAATCTAACTAGTAATAACTTGAGGATACGACCTTTATTTCCAATGTTCCTAGTACCTTTGTAAATCTCTCTAAATTATCTACCACACTATCATGGTTTAGGGAGATTTAATGAACTCCCGATGTCCTATAATTTCTTCAAAATCATGTATCAACATCCTAGAGAAGCTTTTTACCATCAATAATTCCAAGTACAAATGTTTGAAATGCAGAAATTGGTTTGGACTACTTGACATATAAGAAATTTTTGTCATATAAGGTCTTCGATCTTGCAATTTTTTAATGTTTCTAACTATTTTATGTGTTAGATCTATTCTATAATCCATAGAATGAATTGTAAGCATATAAGGGGCTATTGTTGTTTGTAATCGAACACATCCTAGTTCAATGACCCTCTATAAATAATGCATCCTTGACATAATTACATACCAATTTCATAGTGATTTCATATTCATTCATGCAAGTAATATCTTTCAAATCAAAAAAATATATTTTGTATAGGTTTTCAGCATTGCAATTTTCCACCATTTTATGTACATCCGGTAGATTTGGTTACCTTGTTTTATTTTATACAGTATAAACATGGATGTATACCCATGACTAGTTTTTAACTATTGTTACTTCATTAATTGATAGAAATATAAAGTTTTCATTTCTCACTCTCTTTCAAATATTCCTTCTCAATGATTGCAAGGCATTTAGCCATTTCCCATGCACTACTATCTGACCTATGTGATTGAGGAATGGTGTGCATTCCATTATGTTGTACATTATTATTGAAATCAATTAAATCATAAATAGGTCTTACCTTCTTAAGTATGTGGAATATGGTAGAGAACTATATCCTTTTAGTATGTAAATTTTATTTATTCACCTTACCAATTTGTGATGTGATTGTTCCACCCATTTTCTTGAGATGTCGTGTCTTTTCTACTAATATTCATATTCTACTACATATTTAACATGCATACATTATTTTTCACTTTTTGATTTGTATGTTTTTATTATCTGGCCATCCTCTTGTTGTACAATCACATATTGTTTTCCATGATGTATGCATATTAGATACCCAAAAAATTTTACAAGCTTCAATAGTTCACTTTTTCAATCCCTAAGGTGCTCCCAAAATCTCAAACTCTAACTCATATAAATCCTTATAGATTTATCATTCACTTCTCTCAATAGTTCACACTCTACAAATACTAGATCAATATGCCAAAAGACAATAGAACATTGAACCATGGTGTAAAAAATATTTAAACATGCTTAACAACCCTATTTACATATGATTGAACCATAAAATCAGTTTCACAAATCCATATTTCATCAATGAATGGAAGGTCACTAAGTCATATGTCAACTAACTCCCATTTACTACGCGATTAATAACCCCTGTGTGTTCTTATTCATTCACCTATTTCTATGATTATAATTTACATGTTTCTTGAGGACTTTGAATATTTCAGTGGTAATGGATCTCTTGTTTCTCTCTCTCAAGTTTTCCTTTCTCTCTCCATCACGTTCAACTTCACCATTCTTCCTCTACGTCTGCAAAAATTGCTCTAAATAAGTGTATGTCTTTACAATAGATGTATAAAAAAATTGTTGATCAAGTAGGACATGGAAGATGAGAAAATAAAATTAAATATGGAGAATTAGATATCATGTGTAATTAGTACTACCGACATTGTGAGAGTAAGATTGAGATTGTGAGAGAGAGAAAGGGAAAGAAAACACAAGAGGGAGAGAGTGTGAGAGGTCGTCAAATCCATTATTTTGAAAATGATAGCTCGTGGCACCGAACCTATTTGTGACAAAAATTAGATGGATAGGTGAATTCTAGTGGAGGCTTCATTTCGGTGTGGGATGGTGTTGTTCCTTCTAAGCTACATTGTTCAAAGCGGAGTCCCTTAAGAGCCATGAGACCAAAAAAAGATATAATTTCTATGGGTCGTTTATCAGAATCTCTAGCACCTAGAGATGTATCATTAGATCCAAAAAATTTGTATAGGGACCATTTAAAAAAACCTATCTCAATTTTTTCCATCTCATTTTGTGTCTTTGTCATTTTCCTATCATTTGAAAATGCGTGAAATAATGTAGTTTGAGTCTGTGAAAGGATGTTTGATGAAATATTTTTTAAATTAAATCTCATGGGATTAAACCCTCTAAGAAAAAAAAATTTAGATGCAATGGTAAACATTATTTGAGACTTATTTTTGGTGCGGGGTGGTGCCATTACTTCCAGTGCTACCTCATCTAGCTATAGTCCCTTAAGAGCTACGAGACCAAACAACTATATAAATTTTCCAAGTGATTACTCAGACTTTGTGGCACCTAGAGATGTTTTATTAGATCCTACACCTTCACATAGGCACCTTATACAAAATCCTATCTCAGCTTTTTTCCATATCATTTCGGTGCTCTCATTTATCCTATTGTTTGTAAACACATGAAATACTACGGTTTGAGTCTCTTTAAGGATGTCCAATGCAATATTTATCTAACGAAATCTTTTGCAACTGAATTATCTCGCACCAAAAATATAGATGGATTGGTTTATTCTATTATAGGATTTTTTTCTTCCCTACACTCTCATTGCTTCTAGTCTACTTCATCCGAGCGTAGTCCCTTAAGAGCCCCGAGACAAAAAAATAGTATAACTTTGAGAGGTGATTACACGATCTCAATAGCACCTAGAGACATATTGTCGGATCAAAAACCTCTATGTAGGGACCCTTTAAAAAATCCTATCTTATTTTTTTCAATATCTTTTCATGTTGTCCCTGTCATATTGTTTGCAAATGCGCCAAATAATGTACTTTAAGTCGGTGTAAGGCTGCCAACCACTATATTTTGTAAAGGAAAACTCATGGAACGAAGCATTTGTCTACATCAAAAAGTTAAAATTTACTAATGAATAATCTTTGAGGCTTGGTTTTGGTGTGAGACAGTGTCGTTTCTCTGGGCTACTTCTTTTAGGCAAAGTCCGTTAAGAGCCTTAAGACCAAAAACTATATAAGTTCGGCGGGTGATTACTCAGAATCCATGGCACCTAGAGATGTCCCATCAGATCCTACACCTCATCATAGGAACCATATACAAAATAATATCTCATTTTTTTCCATCTCATTCTGATCCTCTCGTTGTCCTATTGTTTGCAAATGCGTGAAATATTACAATTTGAGTTTGTGTAAGGCTTTCCGATGCAATATTTTTGAAAGGAAAGCTCATGGGACCAAATATTCTATGCAAACATGTCTGGATGGCATGGTGAATGCTATTTAAGGATTATTTTTGGTGTGGGATAGCATCTTTTTTTTCGAGATACCTCATCCGACTACAGTCCCTTAAGCACCCTAAGATTAAAAATTTGTATAACTTCGACAAGTCATTAGTCAGACTCCGTGGCACTTAGATATGTCCCATTAGATCATATACCTTCGTGTAGGGACCTTACAAAAAAATATATCTTGGTTTTTCCCATCTCATTTCGTTACTCTTCTTGCCTTATTATTTGTAAACACGTGAAATACTACAGTTTGATTCTCGTGAAAGGTTATCTAATGCAATATTTTGTAAATGAAATCTCATGGGACTGAACCCTCTGTGAAAACACATCTACATGGTCTAGTGAAAACTATTGGAGGCTTCATTTTGGTGTGGGAGGGTGTCATAGCTTTTGGGTTACCTCATCTGGGCGAGAGAGTGCCTTAAGAGCTTTGAGACCAAAAAGCGTATAAGTTTGGTGAGTTATTACTCGACTCTATGGCACCTAGACATGTTCCATGAAATATTACACCTCCATGTAGAGAACTTATACAAAATCATATCTCAGTTTTTTCCATCTCATTTCGGTGTTCTCATTTTCTTATTATTTACAAATGCATAAAATACTTGAGTTTGAGTCAGTGTAAGGCTGTTAGATGCTATTTTTGAAAACAAAAGCTTGTGGGACAAAATTGTCTACACCAACACATCTATATGGCCTATTGAATGCTATTGGAGGATTTGTTTTGGTTCCATATGTTGTTAGTTCTTCTGGGATACCTTGTTTGACCACAGTCCCTTGCGAGCCTTAAGACAAAAAAATCATATAAATTTGATGGGTGATCACTCGTACTTCGTGGAACCTAGAGATATCATGTTAGATCCTACACCTCTAAGAAGGGACCCTATAGAAAATCCTATCTAGGTTTTGTCCATTTTTTTTCGAGTGCTCTCGTTGTCCTATTGTTTGCAAACACATAAAATACTACAATTTGAGTCGTGTGAGGTTGTTTATGCCAACATGTTTGGATGGACATGTGAACACTATTAGAGGATGTTTTTTAGTTCCCTAAGCTCTCAATGCTTCTAAGCTACTTCATCTGGGTAGAGTCCCTTAAGATCCATGAGACCAAAAAATCGTATAAGTTCGGCAGGTGATTAATAAGACTCCATGGCACCAAGAGATGTCTCATCAAATTTTACACCTCCATGTAGGGACCCTCTACAAAATCCTATCTCATTTTTGTACATCTTGTTTTGGTGCTCTTGATGTCCTATTATTTGAAAACATGCAAAATATTATAGTTTGAGTCGAGTGTAAGACTACTAGATGCTATATTTTATAAATGAAAGATCATGGGACCAAACCATGTTCAAAAACACATCTGGATGGCCTATTTAAAACTATTGGAGAATTTATTTTTGTGTGGTACAATGTTGTTGCTTCCCCACTACCTCATCCTAGTAGAGTCCGTTAAGAGCCTTGGACCAAAAAACCATATAAGTTATGCTAGTGATTACTCGGACTTTGTTGCACCTAGAAATGTCCTATCAAATCCTACACCTATATGTAAGTACCCTCTATAAAATCTTTTTTTTTTTTTTTCCATATTGTTTCGGTGCTCTCGTTTTCCTATTATTTGCAAATGCACCAAATATTGTAGTTTGAGTTAGTATAATACTATCAAACACTATATTTTACAAATGAAATCCTTTGGGACCAAACCCTCTATACCAACATGTTCAAACGGCCTTATGAATGCTATTGGAGGATTTTTTGGGGTTTTGGACAATGTCAATTCATCTAAGATACCTCATTCAGGCGGAGTCCCTTAAGAATCTTGTTACCTAAAAATTGTATAATCTCAAAAAGTTATTACTCAAACTCTGTGGCACCTAGATACGTCCTGTTAGATCCTACACCTCAGTGTAGGGACCCTCTACAAAATATTGTATCAGTTTTGTCCATCTCATTTCAGTTTTCTTGTTGTCCTATTGTTTGTAAACGTGCCAAATACCACAATTTGAGTCAGTTTAAGGTTGTCAGATGTTATATTTCTCAAACAAAAGCTCGTGGGACCAAAAAGTCTTTGCTAAACACATCTATATGGCCTAGTGAATGATATTGGAGGCTTTTTTTTTTTGTTCCCTATGCTCCCGGAATTTCATGGAAACTTCATCTGGGTGTAGTACCTTAAGAGCCACGAGACCAGAAAATGGTTTAACTTCAACAAGTGAGTACTTAGTCTCTATGGCCTCATAATTCTTATTCATTTGTGTTTATTTGATTGATTTATAATGTTATGATGCTTAGTTCTGACCGAACAACTTTGTTTTAGTGATTTACATGCTTCCAAGCACTGTATATACGAGTTTATACTATGCAGTGAGCTAAAACATCTCTCCATAATGAAACCTCACCAATTATATTGTTTGTAACTTCGAATAGATGAAGAAATACTCTAGATTCTAAATTCAATTTATTAGAAGCCTTGGAATTATTTATTAAGGGTTTTTGATCAAAATTGAATATTTTGATTTCAATCGATGAAAGCGCCACAAATTTGAATGAAGTATTAGAGCATATTGAGCATGTTTGTAATGTACTCGTGATGAATTCTAAGGTTTAAAGATGACTATAAAACCTTGTTTCTCAAAACTATAGCTAAGGGAATCTAGAAAGGGTTATACCACTCTCATGTCCCTACAATAATTGTTTAAATGGTGACCATATCCCTATGCTCATAGTACTAAGGAAGGCAAGAGTATAAAAAGGTTAAATATAACGAAAAGGGAAGAAGATGGTTCTCTCAGTGTTTGAACATGATGAACCCACCATCTACATGTAGAAGGGACGATATTTCTCACTTCATTCAAACTTTGGTATAAATCCATCCGAACAAGTGTTCAAGAAGGCAATAGAGCTATAAGGACATCAAGTGGATAAGGTGGAACTAGAGTTGAAGGATGATCTTCATTAGTATAATGATCATATCATCTAATAGAAGAAAACAATTGAAAGATGAGTTCTTCCCTTTGTGAATCGAGGTAAGGTCATGCAAAGAATAGACATACACAACTAGTTCTTTAATTTCATACTATCTAATTGTGATTATTAAATCATAAAGGGACAATAGTGAATAAATAGGACTGTGGTAAAAATATGAAACCAATCTTGCACATAGATAGAAGGGTGAAATAAGAGGGATTAAAATTTGTACATACACATTCAAGTGAACCGAGACACTTGGAAATTTTTGAGGCCACAAACCAAGCAAGTATATTAGACTTACTCCTTGATTTCAAAATGACCTTACTATTAGTTACAAGATGAAAATGAGATAAAATTAGCCTTGTTATTCCATCCTGATAACAACAAGTTCCCGGGAGCTGAGGGATATTTTAAACTTATCACACAAACATGGGGAGTTCTTCAATGTTCCTAATACTGAAATAATCTAAAAGGGAATAATTCTTCTAAGTCTTGGCACAAAACTTCCATATACGATGACCACAACTGAAGTAGAAACAAAACTAGGAACACAAACTAAACTAGGACCTAGACTAGAAATTTTAGAGGATTATTGAATTTCAATTTTATTTTCCAAGATTTATTACTCTAATTTTTTACAATTTATCTATAGATGCAATGATGTTTTGATCCGGACACTCGATGATTCCATTTATAATGATAGAGATATTTTTAAATTCATGTTATGACCTCTAAAGTTGTATGTATTTCAAGTTTTTGTAAATCATATCACACCCTTCCTTGTCATTGATGACTACATCTATATTTTTTAATGCACTTTTGAAAGCATTCATGGGATTATCATAGAGGGAATTATCAATGAATGAAAGGTCACTAAGTCATAGGCTAGTTGACTTCCATTCAGAACTAAACAAGAAATAACAAAAGCTCATGGGAACAAAGCGTGTGCCAACACGTCAAGATGGCCTAGTAAATGCTACTGGAGGTATCATTTCAATGACAGAACAATATCATTTCCTCTAAGATACTTTGTCTAGACATATTCCTTTAATATCCCTAAGACCTAGTATAAATTGTCCAAGAATTTGTATTTGAACTATAGAATGAGTGCATATCACTTTATCCTAGAAATTTCATAGAAAGCGCAAAGCTTGCCACATTTTGTTCCTCTATCAACCACAAATATCTACAAACCATTCATCTCTCTTGAGATTCATGGCACATGTTCTTCAAACCCCAATTAACAATGATTTTTACATTTGTAAATTTAGCACCATCCTTAAACGTTAGATTGTCTCTTACAAGTGCTCTTTTTACACATGTTCGTGCACCATCATGCTCCTTTTATGCCCTACCTCAAGTAAAACTCTAAAAAAATTTTACATGTTAGAATGTGTTGTATATTTTATATACTATATACCCAAGAGTACTATACACCTCTTCCACAAGCGTTAGTAGGGGTCTAGATATATGGGTCGTGTTATAATAGATGAATTATGGGGAACCATCGTGGGTGTTTATTAGCCCATGGTTTTGGTACCTATTGTATTGTAAAACTTATTTGAAGGTTTCGTACTATTTTACTTATAAATATCTAGAGATGCATTAAGATAAATTAGAACTTCGAAGTATGTTATTACATTGTAAACAATTACGTTAATGCAATAAGAGAGAAAAGATATTGTCTTTGGGATTTTTCTTGAAAGGGTTTCCCAGGATAAATCTTGTCTTTTTTAATTTTTTTGTTTGATTATCTTGAATATTTAGTTCAACATATCTTCTTGTTTATTATTTTATCAGATTAATTCTCTTCATTTGGTATCAAAGCTAGGTTTTAGATTGTATGTGAAGATTTATGGTTACTAAAACTTGCGATAAAGTGTTTCGAGTGGGAGCTCTATGGGTGAATTTTTCAAGTAGAAGAAAAGGACAGGGAAGTAAAAGGATAAAAATCAATAAATTTAATGGCCAACATTTTGATTTATGGAAGATTAAGATGTAATATCTTCTTGTTGATAGAGATCGGTGGATTTGTTGTGTTTGGGTTCATGCCTATAGGTATGAAGATAGAGGATTGGAAAAAGATTGATATGAATTAAAGGAGTTCAATTAGATTTTTCTATCATATTAAATTTTGCTTAATGTATCAAATGAGAAACCTACTCGGGTGTTATGGGAGAAGTTGGGGAATTTGTATTAGACAAAGTCTCTACGACCAAAATATTTCTCTAAATGAAGCTATATTCAATGAGAATAAATGATGGAGAGTCTATTATAGAACATCTAAACATATTTAATATTATGGTAAGTCAGTTTATTTCTGTTGATGTTAAAATTGAAGAAGAGGATAAGTGTATTACTCTTTTCTGTTCTTTACCATAGTCTTGGGATAATCTAGTTATGGCTATTACTAGTACTACATAAAATAATTAGTTAGGATGTAGTTACGCTCTTACTATCGAAGAAATGAGGAAAATATCTATTGAGGATTATAAATCCAAGGATTCCTTATATGTAAGAAGTTTTACCCAAGAGAAAAGAAATAAGAGGAAAGGACATTCAAATTCCAGAAGTAAATCGAAGACTACGAGAAAAAGATAAGAGGAAATGTTGGAATTATGGTAAAATGGGGCATTTCAAGAAAGACTATAGATCTAAGATGTTAGAAAAGGGTAATTAATCTAATGATGGTGAATATTTAGATACAAAACCCTCTAATGAAGACTCGGGAGATTTATTTTTGGCATATTATAGCTCACATGGATGTGAAAGTGCATGGTTTATTAACTTAGGTACCTCTTTTCATATTACACGACACGAGGAGTGGTTCTATGAATATGAAAAGTATAATGAAGGTGATGTATATCTCAGAGATAATTAAACCTAGAAGATAATTGGTCACAGGAGAATCAAGATGAGGTTTAAATATGGAAGGATTAAAACCCTCTAGGTGTTCTACATATTCTAGGTTTGACCGAAACCTAATATGTCTAAGTAAGATGAATGATGCAGATGTTCGGGTATCATTTAGTAAAGACCATTGCAATATGGTTCAAGGTGCAATGGTATTGGAAAAGGCATTTGTCTTTGAAAAGCTGTTCAAGCTTGAGCCAAGAATTGTCACTAAAGAGTGCAATAGCTCTATGGTTCTAGAGGAGAAGAAAAACTTCATATCCAACTCCTACATTTTCTACAATGAAGATGATGTAATGGAATCAAAGGATAGGACACATTGGAGAGAAAGGACTTCATACATTAAAAGTAAAAGGTATGGTTGAAGGAATTTTTGAGTGTCATTTAGATTTTGATTTTTGTGAGCATTGTGTGTTTGGAAAGAAAACTAGAGTAAAGTTTCCTAATAATGCTACAAGATCAAAAGGAATTCTACATTTGATACATAGTGATGTTTTTAGACCTGTAAAATTTCCATCACTAGGAAAATCCATGTTCTACATTAGTTTCATAGATGATTTCTTAAGAAATACCTAGGTATATTTTATCCATAATCATTATGAGGTTTTAAATAAATTCAAAGAGTTTAAGGCTCTTGTAGAAAATCGGACATAGGAAAATAAAGGTTTTGATAAATTCTATAAATATTGTGGAATAGAACGATAGAAGACAAATCCATATATGCCACAACA
This sequence comes from Taxus wallichiana var. yunnanensis, assembly GCA_018340775.1. NCBI lineage: Eukaryota > Viridiplantae > Streptophyta > Pinopsida > Cupressales > Taxaceae > Taxus > Taxus wallichiana. The sequence continues at coordinate 970,609,243 of CM031242.1, forward strand.
AAATGGAGTTGCAAAAAGGATGAACAGAATGCTGATGCATAAGTGTAGAAGTATGCTCGGTGGTTCCGGTTTGGAAAACAAATTTGGGGTGAAAGTAGTGGAAAGCTGCGTGTTATTTGGTTAATAGATCGCCGACATATGCACTTGAAGAAAAAAACTCCATAGGAAGCATGGAATGGTAAGATACCCTCTGTTAGACATTTACGTGTATTTGGTTGTATTGCTTATATGTATATTCCAAAAGAGAAAAGAACAAGTTAGATAATAAATCTTCTAAGTGCATATTTATTGGATACTCTAATTGTGTAAAAGGATACAAGCTTTTGAATCTAGAATCATAAAAAAATGTTTTTAGCTGTAATGTAATTTGTAAAGAGCTTTAGGAAATTCTAGACTAGGAAGAAAGTACATAGGATAATGTTAAAATTAAGGAAGATGAATCGTATGCAATTTTATGCAACTACAAAAGATGAACCACAAAGAGAGTTTCAAGGGAATATTTAGATGAAGCAGATGAGGAACCAAAATATATTGAACCATAAACTCCTAATAATAAGCTCATATCGGATGAGAAGGGAACCGAGAGGTATAGTCCTCTTGATTTCCATTCTACTTTTATAAAAAAATTGTTCTTGTTGATGAACCCAAGATTGTGAAGGAGGATTTTGGATCTAATGGAAGAAAGTTTTGGAAAAATTAAATGGAAGAAGAAATGGAGTCCTTATATAAGAATAATACATGGGACTTGGTGAAATTACCTCCTGGAAGAAAACAAGTTGGTTGTAAATGGGTGTTTAAGAAGAAGTATAATGCAAATGGGAAAATGGAGAAGTATAAAGCTCACCTTGTGGAAAAGGGTTTCTCTCAAGTCGAGGGTGTCAATTTTGGTGATATTTTTTCTCTTGTTGCTAAGTTACGCTATATTATATTTATTTTAGCTATTGCTGCTACTTTTGATCTAGAAATAGAGTAGATGGATGTTAATACAATGTTTTTGCATGATGAGCTTAAGGAGGAAATCTACATGATGCATCCGAAAGATTTAAGATCAAAGGAAAGGAATATTTTGTGTTTAGGCTGAAAAAGCCACTATATGGCTTGAAGCAATCACCAAGAATGTGGAACCATAAATTTGAAAGGTATGTGTTGAGACTTGGGATTGAAATAAGTAAAGATTTCCCTGTGTTTATTTTAAAAAATGAAGGTGACTATTATGTTATCATTATATTATATGTTGATGACATGTTGTTAATTGGTAATAGTAAGAAATGGGTCAGTCATGTTGAATCTCACCTCTCATCTCATTTTGATGTGAAGGATCTCGATGCTGTAAAAATTATTTTGGGCATGGAAAGAAAAAGAGATCATGTAAATAGGAAGCGGTGTTAAATCAAAGAAAATATTAGAAAGGTTTCAAATGCATGAAAGTAAACCTATTAGTATTTTTTTTCCTGTTGGTAAAAATTTATCTTCTGAAAAATGTCCTAAAACTAAAGAAGAAATAGAGGACATGTCTCAGGTACCATATGCTAGTGCAGTTACTAGTTTGATGTATCCAATGGTTTTTACTAGACTTGGTATTGTACATGTAGTGAGAGTAGTGAGCGATTCATGTCAAATCTGAAAAGAACATTGGATTGTGGTAAAGATAATCTTTAGGTACCTACATGGGACATCTAATTATGTAATTTATTATCAGGGAAAACTGATGAAAGTAAAACTTTAGATCTACATGATTTTGTGGATTCGAATGGGGTGGAGAGTTGGATATGTGTAGGTCTACTAGTGGTTATGTGTTTAACTTGTCTAGTGGAGTGGTGGGTGGGTAAGTAAATGTCAAGAAAGTGTTACTATATCCACCATAGAGGTTGAGTATATGGTAGCTACTCATGCAAGTAAAGAATTAGTTTACCTTTGGCAAATGATCTCCATTGTTGGGTTCATTGAAAATTTTGTAAGGATCAATTTCGATACCAAAGTGTAATTCAAGAACGAAACACATTGATGTTCAATACCATTTTGTAAGAGAAATGGTGTAGGAGAAGAATATACTACTAAGTAAAGCGAGACACAAAGGATAATTTTGTTGACTCTTTAACTAAGGGTGTTAGTGCTGAGAAATTTTGTTTGTGTAGAAAATTGATGGGTTTGAATGCCCTGAGATGTTGATTATATGGAAGTGTAGCCCCCTTTTGCAAAGTATACAAAAGGTAGGAGAATGTTAGAATGTCTTATATATTTTTATATTATATACCTAGGAGTCTTGTATACTTCTTCCACGAGTGTTACCAGGTATGGATATTTTTTCCAGAGTATATATATGTTATGTTTATCTATACGTATATATGGGTGACTTCTATGGGTGTTTATTAGCACATGGTTTTAGTACCCATTATATTGTAAAAGTGCTTTGACGGTTTCTTACTATTTTGTTTACAAATAGCTTGAGATGGAGTAGGGTAAAATAGAACTTAGAAGTACATTAGTATATTATAAATAGATTATTTAATCCAATAAGAGAGAGAAGTTACTACATTGGTTTTTTTCCGGAAGGGTTTCTAGGATAAATCATGTTTTTCCTTTGTTTTCTTTGATTATCTTGAATATTATGTTCACCATATCTTCTTGTTTATTATTTTATATAATTAATTCTCTTTAGTATACCTATTTATTTTTGAATCATTCTTATCCAATAAACATCTATGCATTCTTGAATTTTGATGTGTAGTTTTCTGACCAAATGTAATGTTGATTAAAACTAATGTTCCTCTCATTCGAGTTCACATAAAACACATAGAAAAACCCTTGTACATATTCCGTAGAATGTGTATGATCATCACTAATGTAGAAATGATACCCAATTAATAATTGTCCATCTTTCTTAGTTCATTAAGGAGAGTGCATCAATGCTACATGCACAAAAATAACAACTTGCACCTTTGATTTATAGTATTAAGACCGAACCTTCATTTGTGGCTACAATGTTTATTTCTTTGTGAATTCAACTACTGAATCAATAGTTCAAAGTGAGAATGAAGACAAATCATCACCCTTGGTTCATTTTAAGTTTTCATTTTGTCTTTCCTAATTGAAGGGTACTCTGTATATTTTTTCGACATTTATGGTAGGTTTGAAACAATCCAACAGAGATCCATGTATTTCAAACTAGATATTTATCTATTTCATTTTCCATGTTTTAAAAAATTAAGTTCATTCAATTCTAAATTTACGAATTTTAACTTTACTTCAATCCATGCGTGGAAACCCAAAATATAGTTCTACTTTCAAAAAATGCATTTCGAATGAAACAAAGAAATGTAATATTTATTCATATGTATTTATTTTTCAATTTTCAAATAGACTTCATAATATATTTCAAACACATATTTCAAATGAAAACCATATCATTTGTGGTAACTAAAACAACTTCTATTGAAATCCAACAATTCTTTTACAACTTCCATTTTCATTCATCAAATACAACTTATAGAATATACATCTTTCACATTCAAATGTAGGTTAATTTTCCAACATAGAGAAATTTTCCACCACAAATAATATTACAGTGCCATCCATTTGAAGTGGGAAATTTTTACAAGGAAACCCCAAAATGATTTGTGAAATTTGTCTTCATCCTTAGCTCCAAAACAAAAACAAGAAGATCCAACATATATCTTTTGATCACAACAAAAAGAGGAGAATCCATCCTCCTCATTGCCCCTGAGCCCTAAGCACAAAGAAATAAGAGATGTATTTCAATGCATGACAATAAACAAGATTCTACAACACAAAAACAATTTTCACATATAGAACACGGTCAAATACATCTGCGTAGTTTGCTGAACCATAGAAGAAAAAAAAATACTCAGGCTTCATCATACACAAGCCAAGGGAACAAGACCTATGGGGGAAGTTGTTTATACCTTCCAAAGGGGAAATGGGTGTCCACCTTAAGATAAAGTTGCAAATATATATATATATATATATATATACACATACATACATACACATACACAAGACAAGGGAACAAGACCTATGGGGAAGTTGGTTATACCTCCCAAAGGGAAAATGGGTGTCCACCTTAAGATAAACCTTCCAATATATATATATTATACACACACACACATATCATTTCAAAACCCATATATATATATATATATATATATATATATATATATATATATATGTATGTATGTATATATCTATGTATGTATATATCTATGTATATATCTATGTATGTGTATATATATATATATATATATATATATATATATATATATTATACACACACACACATATCATTTCAAAACCCTTACATGCCCTTATGCCTCCCCCATGTACCCCTTATACCTCCCATTCTCTTATGCCTCCCCACACTCTTATGGCACCCCATAACGAGTAAAGAAATGCAAGATATTCCTTTTACAAGGTGAAACCAAATCTCAAACTCCCTCCACAATCACACTTATACCTCCACAGAACTCTTATGCCTCCCTAAAAGAGATCCCCATGGTCTTCTCCTTCACCATACCTTGGTAATCTACCCAACTAGCTAGTAACATACTAAAATATTCAAAGCATTTGCATATGCATAAATAAAACTGGAACATTTTAAAGATCCAAGATTCTACCTCTCCATGGTATATTTTGCTCCAAAATTTCAAAAACAAGTTTTTGTTAATCCAAATAGTCTGAAAGCTCCAATAATCCACCAGCATTTAAAATATCTATCTCTCTCTCCAATTGCAAGATCTCAAAAAAACCAAAAGAAGTAACCAAAAATGAAATCACCAAAATGAAGTAACCCTAAAACAAGCCAAGGAATTATAATAAATAGAAGAGGGAGAGAGGAGGATGAGGTGGGTGCATGTAGGATGCCGCATCCCTCATCTTCAACTCCACCTCACAAGTCTAATTAAAACTCCAAAGAACAATTAAAAAGGTGGGTGAATAAATGACATTTTACTTACACACATAATCCAAGTTCACACCCAAAGGACCAAAATTAATTTCATTCAAGAAGGTGTAATAAAAACTTACAATTTGTATTCCCAAAATACATAATAAGGCCTAATTTTGACTCCCCAACCCATAGGTAGGGTTGGTGTGACAATTTAAGAGGTGTGGGACAAGTTTAACTTGTCCCACTAGCCTCCAAAATCAGCCCCTAAGGACATGTTGGTACCCAAATTTGTTCTCCTTCTCTCAAACCAAGTAGGACACATTTTCAACAAGGAGCTTAGAGGAAGATAGATCATAAATGTATGTCGTTTTGTAGCTGGGGAGGAATCTAGTTGTCCCTTTATTTCTTAGATTTGTGGAGAGATGGATAGCACCTCAAAAGGATGTGATCTTATCCTAACTATTCTAGGTTCTGCCTTGCAACCAAGGTAAGAGAACCTATTGTGTAACCTCTATTATTTGAAAGGAGATAAAGGTACCTTTCTTTTGCATAAATTTTATAGAGAGGGCCTTGGGTAAAATATGACCAGCACACCAGATTTGACTCTCAAGAGTTGTCACTTCCAGATCATGGAGATACTTTCACAACAAGGCAAAGGTTACTAAAGATATTTAAGACCTTGATTTGTTCTGCATATTTTAGTAAAAGGATTTTGGTCTTGTGTGGGTATACAGAGCAAAAACAAGGGTAGTATGGGTAGGATTAGTTTTTTTAAATAGATTTTTTTGTGGGAGGGGAGATAGGATGAACTTGACTCACCGGGTCCTTGAGAGCTTATGAAAAATGGAAATATTCAATCAACAAAATGTGAAAATATGTTAAACTATTTGCTCAACTAGAATATATGCTTCGAGGAGGCCAAAATTAGCACTCTTTCACACAACCTGTGGGATACTGTCATGAAGGCTCGAGTCAGAGGACCCAATAAAGCACCAATATTTAAACCAAATCACTCCGAGGTACACCGAGAGGCTTACAGAGAATCTCTATAAACAAAATGAAAGAAAAGTTATTTTAAACTATTTATCCCATTCCCAAATGAAGGCTCTTCGAGAAATGAAATTACAAATGCCACTAAACTATCACAAGGATGAGACCTATGTGATTGGGCCCTATTTTGGCACAATATTACAATAGAAACAAGAAAAACTACTCGTATGCATTCGGAGATGAAATAAATACACTTTACTTAAGATTAACACAAAATAACTCAAAGTTTGGTTAAATTTATTAGCAAGGGAAAGTTTCCAGAACAATCTCAAATCTTATCAATGGCTGTAAAATTGTAACCACCTTGACATGATCAAATTTTACACAAAGAGAGATATACAGGCTTCTCTAGATGAATTCTCAAAATGAATGGGCTCTGTCAAGCTTTTTCTACGCTTAGAGAAAAATTGTCCTGATCTTTCCAAAAAATCCCAACCATATGCACGATGAATTCATGCCCTTTATATCATTTCCAACAGAGCCCCTTCCTCCAAAAAGACAAAAACTTTAAATGCACCAGGGCTTGCCATGATTCTTTTGTGACTCACATAATCAGATCTACAAATAGTCTTCAGGTACTTGAAGGAAAATCTCTTCAATTTCTCCCTGCATTCGACTCTTTTCTTGGGAAAAACATGCCTCTAGCCATTTTCCAACCACTTCCATCCCATACCAATCAAATCTGGCCCCTTGCATGCTCAGAAGAAGAAAAATAGAAAACTAGATTGGGCCTGAGAGTCAAAATGTTGTAATGGTGAAAGACGCCTCCAAATGTCCTCCATCAAACTCTAGATATCAACATTAACTCCCTCCTCTATTTGGCGTGTAGAAAATAACAAGAAATCATGAAGACTCACACTCCTAGGAGTTTTATAGAGAAAATGGAGGGAAAATCATATTTAGACACTCAACAGCCATTGATCTTTGATTTAAATGTGGGTCGTCCACATGGAAGATGCAAAAATAGGCTCGGGGGATTCCTTTGACCTTTTCTGACCCTTTTGAAAAAATAGAAAATTTTCCATTTTTCCTTGCACCTCCACTTTTGAAAATGGGCTTGACACATGTCCTGAGGTGGGCCCCAAAAGAAACGCGGAGAAATTCTACCATTTGACTCTCTTTTGGAAAAAGGAAAATTTTCCAAGTTTTCCCCACAGCTCCACCCTTGAGAAATACTTTTGACACATGTCCCAATGTGGGTCCTAGCAGAACCCAGGTCCTTTTATGCCTTTAACACCTTTTCCCTCAAAGGGAAATATTTTCACTTTTCCTCCAAAAGCTTGCACCTCCACCATTGACCAGGGAAAAACATTGACTATTTCCCATCGGGCTCATGGGCCATTTTTACTATTTTAACCTTTATGACGTAAAGAGGTGAAAAGTTTGAACTGCCTTAATATTCTTCATCCCCACCCCATATGACTTTTCAAATGGCCACGTGTCACCACAATGCACATTGAGGAAGTCCCAAAAATTTGATATCTTGAATGAGCACGGGCTCGCCACGTGTCCTACTCTGGAAAAATTAATTTGAAGGCTTGAAGCTCAGAAAAGGCATCATGTGTCATGCTCCGAGGTAGTCTCCTTTTAAACATTGAAAAGTATAAGTAAAATAGAAAGTGATCGGAGGCCTCCACGTGTCAACCTGGTGCTTCTTTAGAATTAAATTAAAGGGCTAATGCCCGAACATGCACGGTTCCTTCACGTGTCGTCCCGGGCGCTACTTCAAGGAAAATCCCAAAATAAGATCTTCAAATGAGTGTCATTCCTCCATGTGTCCTCGAATTACGAAGAAAATTTTGAAATTTGTCTAAGTATGGGAAACCAAGTGGAAGTCTCCATGTGTCTCTTTCCTACTAGGCCTCCATGTTTCCTCCCGGTGCTACTTCAAAGCCAAACCAAAAAGTTTATTCTCAAGCGAGTGCCATTCCTCCACGTGGACACATTTTAAAAATGAGGCTTTTCATGGAGTTTCTGAAGTATTAAGTTGATCTGCATCCAACCAAGTGGTGTCACATTTCCCTGTCGACTGAATGATGTAAATTTGACTATGAGAAATGCCCATCAAATCGTAAAACACAGAGAAATGTCCATTTGAGCCAGGAAATGACATTTTCTTCAAGGATAGAGAGCTTAGACTATTACAAGGCTCAAACACAACCCTTGGGGACACATCAACTCATTTTTATTTGAGTATTTAGGGCCAAAATGGTAGGGACAACAGATCTTGACTGTGGAAAATGGAGGAAACGAAAAACATGAGTTTTGAAGGAACAGAGCATGGGAGACCCAAAATATAGTGATTTTTAGAGGAACAAAGGAACCATGAGACAAATACAGACCCACACATGATCCTTGACCCAAGAACAAATTAAAATGGTAACAAAGATAGGCCAAACAAAATACTGGGAAGGATAAAGTGACAGAGGCCATTAATCAATAAATCTTCAAGGGAACAAATGGGGTGAGACAATTTTGAGCACCAACATTGGCTCCGACTCGGGGATGGGCACTCCCTATGAGTGCCACAAGAAAAATAGTAGACCAAGTGCAAAAATATCCATTGGGTGATAGAGTCAGCTCACAGAGATAAAAAATGAAGCCATCTCCAAAAAAACAAAGAAGCTAGCAAAAACAGGTCACCACGGACCAAGACGAGCAAAAACACAAAAACTAGGATGCAAACAACAAACTATACACTGTACAAGAGGTGTTTACCTTGATTCAGAGGAATCAATCCAAGAAATTCTTCAAATGCCTGCCATTAATAGGAAGTTCAAGCAATTGAAAATCTAGATCTTTAAAGAAGAAGGTGTGTTCACCAATTCTGATGTCAATGGAGTAAGGGCCCATCCAATATGAATCAAACTTGTCATGCTTGCCCTTATCCTCATGTCTGTTATCCAATAATAGCACAAGATCTCCAATATTGAAGGCTCTAGGACTGACCTTCTTGTCAAATAGTTTATTTAGCTTTTCTCTGAACCTTATATGCCTCTGGTAAGATGCCCTACTCTCTTCATCAAGCTCAATAATCTAGTTTATGCGGGCATCATGAGGACTCACTTCTTGATCTTCTAGTTGTTGAATGAACTGATATGAAGATAATTGCATATGCAGGGGCAGCAGGGCCTGAGTCCCATATACCAACTCAAATGGACTCTTTCCAGTGGCTCTTTTGATAGTGATCCTATCATCCTAGACAACAAACTTCATCTATTCACCCCATTTTCTCTTGTTCAACTCCAAGGTTCTTCTGATAATCTTTAGCAAATTCTTATTGTTGGAATCATCTTGTCCATTCCCTTGGCAGTTATAATTATAGGCATATGTAAAATTGATCCCATATCCTTTACACATTTCCACCAGAGGTCTATCCCTAAAACTCATGGCATTATCAGCTATGATTTTGACTGGTACTCCAAACCTACAAATAATATTGTTTAGCACAAAATCCATGACAACTTGGTGTGTAGCATTTTTGGTGGGGATTGCTTCCACCCACTTGGTAAAGTAGTTAGTGGCTATAAGAATCCACTTATGGCTAGCACTTGAAGGATCTGAAATCTCACCAATGAAGTCCATTCCCCATTGCTTAAATGGGGCTTCAATTGATACAGACTGTAAAGGTAGGGAGCCTGAAGCCTTTAGCCTTCTAGATAAAAACTGACAACTCTCACATTTTTGACCAACATGGTTGCATCCTTGAAAAGAGTTGGCTACCAATAACCAGCCCTTAGGATCTTATGTGTTGTGAATCTTGCAGTAAAATGCCCCCCACAAACTCCTCCATGGAGATCAAAAATTATTTTGGGGGATTCATCTTCAATGATGCATCTTAAGAGGACTCCCTCTAGGTTCTTCCATGCCAACCCAAAATTAGTAATGACATATTTCTTGGAAGCAAACTAAAGATCTCTTTTCTAGTTCTTATTCAAATGCTTAAGGTATTTTAAGTGTCTGAGATAGAACATCACATCCTTGTACCACTCAAAACTCATCAATCTTTCAAAAACAGCTGCCCTTTCTTCCTCAATCTCATTTACCTCAATGGTCTGCAAGTTTCTCTCAGCCATGAGCTTAGCTAACCCCAAACCTCTCACCAACTTCATGGTTTGGATGTCCATATCATACTCTTACAATTTTTTCACCCATCTACATCTTTTACTTGAGACTTCCATCTTTGATAGGATGTCTTTTACCATGGTATGGGGAACATAAGCAACAACTTTTGAACTTAAAATATAAGGCCTAAAAACCTTTGTTTCTTTGACCAAGGAAAATGCCTACTTTTCCATGATGGTGTATTTCAGTTCTGCTCCTTGCAAAGCCTTACTGAAAATGGAAATGGACCTCTCAACCCCTTCATCATCCTTTTGTAATAGGATAGAAGTAATAGTGTTTTCTGAAGCAAAAGAAAATAGTTGTAAACGTTTCTTGTAATCGGGGCTGCCAAAACAGGGGCATGCTTCAATGCCTTTTTGATTCCATTAAAAGCTTGGATGGTAGCCTCTTCCCATTTGATGATCTAATCCTTATTTAACATGGAAGTGATTGGAATATTCAACTCAGCAAAGTTTGATATAAACCTTCTAATGAAGTTTATCTGCCCAAATAAGGACTGAATTCCTTTCTTAGTTCTCGGAATTGGGACTTTGTTGATGGCCTCCACTCTTTCTGGATCAATTATCACCCCTTCTTGTGACAAAATGTGACCAAGAAATTTTTCCTTCTACACTCCAAAATGGCATTTCTTTGGATTGAGTGAGATTCCATACTCCCTACATCTGATCAACATCTTTTCTAAGTGCAGCAAGTGGTCACTTCTTCTTGAAAAGATTGTTACATAATCTTGATAGATAGCAATAAATTCATTGATGTAACCAACAAAAGCAACATCCATTTCTCTCTAAAAAGTGGCTCTAGCATTCATCAGACCGAAGGGAATCCTAACATATACATACGTTCCCCATGGAGTAGTGAAGGCTGTCTTGATCCTTTCTGATTCTTTTACCATGACTTGATTATAACCAGAGAAGCCATCTAAAGTAGAAAGCAACTCAGAACCAGTCACCAACTACAACATGTGCTCCATGTTAGGTAAAGGATAGTTTTCCTTCATTGAGGCCTTGTTTAGATTCTTGAAGTCCACACACAACCTAATGTCACCATTATTCTTTCTTCATCGGCAATAGGTTGACAACCCAAGAAGAATACCTTATGGGTTGGATAATTCCTCCATCTCTCGATTCTTTGTAGATCCTCTTGCATTTTGAGAGATAATAGAGGATTAATTGGCCTCTGCTTCTTCCTAAAGGGTTTTGCACTGGGCTCCAAGGGAATATCATGTTGGAATAGGTCTTCTCTGTATGCTTTGAGCTTAGAATAGGTCCAAGCCATGTAATCTTGGTATTTCTTTAACAATTGGATGTATGACTACTTTTCATCTTTGCTGAGATTGCTGCCCAACCAAATCTTCCTTGGTTTCTCCTTCGTGCCAAGGTCATGCTCCTCAACATCCCTCGAGGCTGCCATATGCCTATTAATAATGCAGTCAACATTATCAAAATTCAATTCAAGAGCAACCAGCCCTCTAGGAATGGTGTTGGTCTTTAGCTAGATGATGCCTTTTCCAAATAAGGTTTCCTTCCCCTCTGTTATACAGACCATTGGCTCCCAATCAATGTTTTGATCAAAAAACTCTCCATCATTTTGTAGGAACCTTCTGACCTGAGCCTCATCATCAAAAACATGCCAATGTTTTATATTGTCAGGGACAGAGGGTCTTGTCACTACCTCCACCTCATATTCACAATAAGGGGATGTTGCAGAACTATCAAACCGAGACCCCAACACTGCAAGATTGTCTACCAATTCATTGAACCTCCTATCATGATGCATAATGTTGAAGGAGTCAAACATCTCAATGAAGTCCCAAACTACATGCTTGTACTATTTCAGTCGTTGATTCTTTATGGCATACAATTTTTTGACTTTCTTGACAACTAACTTTGAGTCTCCTTTGACAATGATGTCCTTGACACCATACTTCCAAGCAATTCTTAAACCTAACAACAATGCCTCATACTCAACAATGTTATTAGTACACTCAAAGTTAAGCTTAAAGGAAAAAACAAACCTTTCCTGGCTTGGAGAAATTAGGACAACACGGCACCATTTCAAAATTTGGAGCAAGCTCCATCAAACAATAGAGTCCAAGGAGAGCCTACTTTCTCAAGACACTTACACTCCTCAATCTTGTGCTCTTTTCCCTTAGAAAATCCCACAAAGTTGTCAGCATCAACATTTGTATATAATACTTCATAGGACACATTGTTGGGATCCTCAATAAGGTGCAACATTTTCTTCTCCCCATATAACTTGACAAGGCTACTTCAACTGGGATGGTGGCATAAGACATGTCCATTTGGACACTACCACCATCACTAGTAGCCCATTTCTTGACAATAAAATACCCCACTTGGCTGGGTAATCAACTATGACAACATCAAGTTTTGAATTTTTACCTAGGTAGGATGCAAGCTGCATCACCAAACCCTTCACACATCCCACTACTGGAACCTCTCTGGAGTCCATGGTAGCGAACTTTCCATATGCTATTGTTACCTTAATATTCAACTCATTCATGACCTCCAAAGTCATGACATTGCATGATGCCCCTCGAGTCAAACATGTAGTTATGGAGCAGCCTATCCTTGATGATCAAAGTAGTGAAGAATGGATCCACATTCAACTGAGATTATACCAAGGATGTCCCCAACTAAACCTTAGGCAGTTCAACTAGCTCTTTTGATGTTGATGGTGTCTCAAACTTTTCAATGGCTAGAGGATTCTCCACAATGTTTACATCTCTTCCCAATGCAGTCTTTTCTTCATTCAATACCCAGTACTCAAATGCTCGTATTTTGTGGTCAGGGATCCTAAGCAACTCAATAATTGGGATAGAGACTTTGATTTGACTTAAAATTGGGAAATGTTATATAGGATATTATTGGGCAAGGTAGTATTGGAAGGAAAGCTGATACATTCATTGGGTGGCACATGATTTTTGACAATTTGAGCATGAGGAGGGGTGTGATTTTTGCTTGGAACTACAGGGCATTTGGTAGATGGATCTTTCCTAGGAGTCTCGTTAGGAATGTTTGAAATTAAAGGAGCTTTTGGCTTGGCTTGAGGCCTTTTCCCTTGATAGCCTTACTTCTTGTGTTTTATTCCTTCTTTTGAGACACAACAACGTTCATTAGTAACTACTTGTCTTCCTCGGATGGTATCCCTCCATCATACTTTTTATCATTAAATCCCTTAAATATTCAAATCCATTATTGGGAAATTCAAAACCTTGTACATTATCTACTTCTAAAGTATGAGAGGGAGGAGAATATCTACTCTACGAATGCAGTCATAAAAAGTGGCAGAAATTATAGCATTTATCACCTCAGTTGAGGTTGCCCTTTATTGTGAGCTAGTGGAGCTTCCCATCATGCAAACATCATCATCACTCTTATCATCAGTTACATTTTCTTCTTGTTGATCTTCTTCACAAGTAGCTTGGGGCATGAAACATATGTCACACCAATCAATGACTTCTATCTCTTCCACCACAACAACTCTAGTAGCCAAAGGATCAAGCACCATTCTACTTTCTCTACCTTCACGCTACCTATTCCCAAATCCAACTACTCCATTGCCTCTGTCATCAGTTCGTTGATGATTTGTAGGTATATCTTGGCCTTATTGCCTATGTTGTCCCCGAAAACTCTGTTGAAATCCTTTCTCAGCTCAGTCTAGCTTATAGGAGATCTCCTTGACAACCCATGCCAAAGTTTTCAAAACCTCTTCCAAATCAGCACCCTCGCTTGTTTGAGGCTTTTCTGGGTTAACCAGCTTCACACCTTCCCTCTTAAGAGGTTTTCCTATTGCCTTAATATTATTCTCTATTTGTAGGTATTGATTTTGGATCAGACTTGCACATGTAAACACATAGAATAATTTATTAATTTTCTATATATTTTAGTGCAATACATTAGGCTAATATATAGCCATAATAACAACTAAACAACCTCCTATAAAATAGGAAGGAGTCACAACAATTAACCCGGAATGTTATTCACGGGTATAACAAAATCTAAGAATAATATATTGTTGAAACAATATATTATAACAAAATACTTTCAAACCTAATATTTAATATATAAAAAAATTAAATATTAGCTAACAAACTATAATGTAAACATTAATATTTAATTTCCTAACATTCCCCCCCTTAATGTTTACATGGTAACATTAGAACTTTCACACTTCCTTTGTAGCCTGCCACCTCTACGCGCTCATGATCTTGGCACACACTCGAATTGAAGGTAGAAGAAGGAACACATCAACTTCTTATCAACCAAGCATTGTCGGGAACACATCTGACCAACAAGGATGGGAACACGCTTAGGAATCATCTGCTTATCAACCAGTCACTCTAGGGAACACATCTGACCTAGCAGTGTGGGAACTCAAGTAGGAACACATCTGAACAACCTTCAATGGTTTTCAAGAGGCTAACCACAAACCTAGGTATGAACAGGAACACATCTGACTGTTCTACCTCATCAAGCCTCATGATGTTGCGTTTCACTGTGTTATTTGTTCTGTACTATGTTTTTTGCATTTGGGGAAATAGGAAAAGCCACATACTCAACTGAAAAACTGAAAATGGAACATTGGATCATGTTGATCATGTTCCCCCCTCAATGTGAACATTTCACTTATTTAACACACAACATGAACTCTGAAAAAGAATCACACCAAGCTGAAATTCACACCACACAACTGAATCTGGAACACTGCAAAACTCAAAAACAAGTACTCACACTGCACACCTGTGCCACCAAATCATTCTGTGCGGCCCCGTCGTTGGTGACTGACGAGAGGTCGCTGTCTGACCTCCAGCCTCCGATGCCTCCATCCTCCATTATCATGCTGCTAACTCAGCAAGATGTGAACATGAAGCACATTTGTTTCCACATTGATCTTATTCTTTTCTTCCCTCCCACAATGTGAAACATGTATTTTTCCGAATGTCGGGTAACACCGAAAATGTGTTCATGTGAAAAAAATTATTTTTATTTTTCAAAATTTTGACTCTGACACGAATATCCTAAATCACCTATTTGATTGACAATGACTTACAACTCACAATGACTATTAACATTAATGACATAACAATGATATTTGACACTTCTACAAAATGACCAAGACACTTGACACATAATAACATTGGAATTCACAATTATTTTACTATATACATTTCAAACATGACACATGGAAATGACTATTTGTTTTGAGAATATACCATGTTAAACAACAAACGGATGATGAACTATGGACCCTTAAAAGAGATTATACTTCTCATGATGCAACTTTAATTGACTAATAAACATGACTTTATAAGTCGACTTAACACCAACAAATTGACTACTTTAACCAAAACAAAACTTATAAACAAACACAGACCTTTCAAATAGATTGACTGAGAAGATTTAATTCTAATTTTCCTCAATACTTCCAAACTACAAAATAAATAAAAAAATCTCAACATAAAACATGACTTACACTCTAATAAAGGATGCATTCATTCCAATCCGAACTGTAGGCCCTCTGCTTCCCTCGGCATTCTTGGACGGAAACAATCCACAAGACACGGATGTAGGCGCACATCTCTGGAAAACCACAAATTACATAGACTGGCTGAATACAAAGGGGAATTCCAGCGTCGTATATGTTTCCTTCGGCAGCTTAGCCGTCCAATCCAGAGAACAGATTTGTGAAATAGCCCTTGGACTCAAGGCTAGCGGCTATTCTTTTCTATGGGTGATTCGTCCTGCTCATAACAAGGAAGAATATGCTGGTCTACAAGACTTTTCACTTAACACGTTGCAAAGATCTGATGATGGAAATTGGGCAGAATATGTCCTCACAACAGTTTTGATTCCCAAATTTTGAGTACTAGATCTCAGTGTTCACGTCCACTAGTCATGGTAATGCAGCATTGAGATCAATCAATATGTAGAATCAGACCAAACCACCTCTCCACACTTTCACTGAGTCGATACAGATTTTAATGAAGAATCAACGCTGAGATATTTGTTAAGACAGATGTACACAATGAATTAAATGATGAATGGCGATTAAAAACTCCACTTTCTAACAGAATTTTATGCAGACCCAGTGTGCTGGATAATGGAAAATGATTATTGCAGGATCGATACTGCTGCAGCCACATACAAGATTAAATTTTTGCAGATACGTAGTAGAATCCTACATGATTCACCAAAATAGAATAATAATCTGAGCACTACAAGAGAAATCACCAAGCCAAAAACTAGTTCTCTGGTATAAAAGTATCTATGAAGAAACTCATGAATCCAGGGCAATATTGCAGACTATTGCATTGCCCCACACAGTGCTCAGGACACCATTGATTTACAACGCTCTGATACCAAATATTGATTTTGGATCAGACTTGCATAGGTAAAACACACAGAATAATTTATTAATTTTCTATATATTTTAGTGCAATACATTAGGCTAATATATAGCCATAATAATACTTCTAAACAACATCCTATAAAATAGGAAGGAGTCTCAACAATTAACACGGAATGTTATTCGGGTATAACAAAATCTAAGAATAATATTGTTGAAAAAATATATTATAACAAAATACTTTCAAACCTAATATTTAATATATAACAATATTAAATATTAGCTAACAAACTATAATGTAAACATTAATATTTAATTTCCTAACAAAGAGGTCCATAGTGAATGCTTGCCTTAAGTTTGTAGGGTTCTTGTCCCTTCGATAGTAAGCATCTTTCTTATCAAATGCATTAGTATATTTAATCAAACATGACTCATCACATGGCCTTATCCTAACAGGAAATCTTCTCAAGGTCTTATTGAACCTTGTATTGAAATCATGTACTGACTCATTGGGATTCTTCTTGATGTTTTTAAATTCTAATAGAAGAAACCTAGGGTCAGTCCTATCACCATATTGCAATCTAAATGCATTGTTCATCTCAGCCCAAGAGTCAATAGAGTTATCTAGAAATGCTTTGTACCAGTCCCTTGCATCCTCCTCTAGAGTGTGAACAAACAATTTGATGTATACATCTTCATGTTCAATCTCAAAATCTTCCATCATATTGAGGAAGAGCTTTAGATGCTGGTCACTAGTAATAACATTGTTTCCTTGAAACTTTGGAAGTTTTTTCCTCACATCTTGAGGCACTGCATTTGGATAACCAACCATCCCCAAAAAATTTATAGGTCCAAAAGTGTTTACAACAAAAGGGGGTTTGGGTTGAGCCATATTGATTCGAGTAGGTGATCCTGGAGGGGTGAAAAATTGATGAGGGGTAGAGGGTCCTTGGAACATAGGAGTGTAGTTTTCAAAATGGAGATCCCCAAAGGCCTTGCTTCTTGGAAATCCCTATCTACTTCAGAAAAGATAGGTGCAGAATGTGAAGCAAATCTTTCAAAATCAAATGAAGGACCCTCCCCAGCTAGAGAATTTAATTCCACAAAGAAGCTACCTGATTAAAAGTCACTTGAATGGCAGTCTTCAATGATAGGCCTCTCACTTTCATCAAAAGAGATCCCTCTTCTTGTTTGTTGTTATCCCATAACTCTCCGTGCCTTTCTTGCCTCGATTTTTCTTTTCCTAGCTTAGGAAACAATGTTCTAGCAGATCCCTAGCAAAGAAAGATCTTCTTCCTTCCATCTGTGTAGATATTAGTAACAATTCTTACTTAACAGAGGTTTAAGACACGGTACTTATCATAATCGAATCAATAGGGAGTCACCACTAAGGATTTTAACCTTATTTGTGCAAATGCACTAAAAATGTTTCGTCAAGTGTTTGTAAGCAAGAAACTAGAAATGAAAAAATCTTTCCTTTCTTAACCAAAATTTAACAATAAATACCATTGTAAAACTTGTGGAAACTTGAGAAGTTTCATACCACACTTGGAGTGTATAAGAAGTTATTTACTGTGTTCTTGATCTTGAAATGAGAATCATTATGTCCCCAGCAATGGTGCCACTAGTGTTGGTACAAAAATTTATTCTCCTTTTCAAACCAAGCAAACATGATTTAACAGGAGCTTAGAGGTAGATAGATCATAAATGTATTTCATTTTGTAGCCGGGAGGAATCTAGTTGTCCCTTTATTACTTGTATTTGTGGAGAGATGGATAGCACCTCAAAAGGATGTGATATTATCATAACTATTTTAGGTTGTGCCTTTCAACCAAGGTAAGAGAACCTATTGTGTAGCCTCTATTATTTTAAAGGAGATACGGGTACCTTTCTTTTGAATAAATTTTATAATGAAGGCCTTGGGGAGAATATGATCAACACACCAGATCGACTCTTAAGAGTTGTCACTTCCAAATCATGGAGATATTTTCACAACAAGGAAAAGGTTACTAAAGACATTTGAGATCTTGATTTGTTACGAATATTTTAGCAAAAGGATTTTGGTCTTGTGTGGGTATACAAAGTAAAAACAGGAGTAGTATGGGTAGGATTAGTTGTTTTAAAAAATTTTTTTGGTGGTAGGGGAGACGGGATGAACTTGACTCACTAGGTTTTGAGAGCTTATGGAAAATGGAAAGATTCAATAAACAAAATGCCACAAAAAGTTAAATTGTTTCCTCAACTAGAATATGTGCTTCGGTGGAGGCCCAAATTAGCACTCTTTCACACAACCTCGTGGGATTATGTCGCAAGGCTCAAGTCATAGGACCCAATAAAGCACAAACATTTAAACCAAGTCACGCCCGAGGTACACCCACAAAGCTTACAGAGAATGTCTATCAACAAAATGAAAGTAAAGTGATTTTAAACGTTTTCTCCCATTCCCAAATGAAGGATCTTCGAGAAATGAAATTACATATGCCACTAAACTATCACAAGGACTGATACCTATGTGACTAGACCCTATTTTGGCACAATATTGCAATAGAAACAAGAAAACCTACTCGTATGCATTCATAGATGAAACAAAAACTCTTTACTCAATATTAACACATAATAACTCAAAGTTTGATTAAATTTATCAAGAAGGAAATTTTAAAAAATAATAACAGAAATTTTTAATGGCTATACACTTGGAACGACCTTGACATGATCAAATTTGACACAAAGAGAGATATACAAGCTTCTCTAGATGGCTTCTCAAAATGAATGGGCTCACAAGATTATTCTTCTTAGAGAAAATCAGTCCCGATCTTTCCAAAACTCCCAACCATTTGCATGATGAATTCATGCACTTAATAAAAATTTCCAAAAGAGCCCCTTCCTCCGAAAAGACAAAAACTTTAAATACACAAGTGCTCGCCATGATTATTTCATGATTCACAGAATAAGACCTGTAAAAACTCTTCAGGTGATCGAGCTCAAATCTCTTTGAATTCTTCCCACATTCAACTCTTTTCTCAAGAAAAACATGCCTCCATCCATTTTCCAACCATTTTTGTCTCATATTAATCAAATATGGCCCCTTACATGCTCAAGAGAAGAAAAATAGAAAACCAGATCGGGCTCGAGAGTCAAACTATTTTAATGGTGAAATACACCTCCAGATATCCTCCACGAAACTCTAGATATCAACATTAAATCCCTCATCTATTTGGCGCATATAAAATAGTGAGAAATCATGAAGACTCACACTCCTCGTAGTTTTATAGAGAAAATGGAGGGAAAATCAGATTTAGACAGTTAGCAACCATTAATCTTTGATTTAAATGTGGGCCATCCATGTGGAAGATGCAAAAATAGGCTCAGGGGCTTCCTTTGACCTTTTCTGACCCTTTTGAAATAATGGGAAAAATTTCCATTTCACCCCACACCTCTGCTTTTGAAGATTGGCTTGACACATGTCCTGAGGTGGGCCCTAGAAGAAATACAAAGAAATTCTTCCATTTGACTCTCTTTTGGAAAAAGGAAAATTTTCCAAGTATTCCCCTGCTACTCCACCCTTGAGAAATACTTTTGACACGTGTACCAATGTGGGTCCTAGCAGAGAACCCGAGTGTCCTTTTATGCCTTTAACAAATTTTCCCTCAAGGGGAAATATTTTCACTTTGCCTCCCAAAGTTCGCACCTCTGCAGTTGACCGGGGAAAAACATTGACTATTTCCCATCAGGCTCATGGGCATTTTTTCTTTTTTATCCTTTATGAAGCAAAGAGGTGAAAAGTTTGAATTTCTCTCGATGGTTTGCCTTCCGCCCCTATAACTTTTCAAATGGCCACATGTCACCACGGCGCACATTGAGGCGGTCCCAAAAATTTGATATCTTGAATGAGCGTGAGCTCACCATGTGTCCTACTCTGAATAAATTTGTTTAAAGGCTTGAAGGTCAGCGGAAGTGTCAACATTAAAATTTTCCTTCGTAATTTCTATTTTTTTATGTATGTATTAGGAATAGAATGGTTTTAAGTATGATTAGTAGTGGTGTCTCGATAGAAGATAACGATTGCCGTCAAGATGGTGCTACCAATAAAGTAAAGTATGGTAACAGTCAAAGTACAATAAGAATGTTGTGGTGAAAAGTAAATATTTGTCGTAAGTGGTCCGGTAATGTTAAAATGTCAAAGTTGGGGTAAGTAGAGAAGTAGGGTCTACATGATTAGGAATTAGAAATATTATATTTGTAAGGACAAAGAGTGATATCATAAATATTTTATAAATTTTATTTGTGGAAAAGCCTAAAAAGGTGGAACCCATGTGAGATGATAAGGTTTATCTTATCTTAGAAGATAAGCCTACATGTAAAGGCAAGAGTTTAGGCATGGAATATGATTGGCGGAAGATATTTCCTATCTTATATTAGAGATAGGGTAGATAAGCTTGAATTCCTATAAATAAAGAGGCCACCCCCTCATTTAGTAAATAGAAGGAAGTAGTGAGAAATATTGTATGAGTAAGTGTGTAAAGGAAGCCATCATTTTGAAGGTGTTTTAAAGAAGCCATTAATAGGTGTAATTGTGAAGTTTCTCCCATAGTTATTGTTAGAAGGCAAGTGAAGCTAGTAACACTTGAAGAAGTACCTCATGGGTGAGATTGTAACAATTTCATGTTGATATTATAATTTACACTTATATTTCAGATTTATCATCATTCCTTCTTATCATAGTCTATAGATTCTTGTGTTATGTTTGTTGTTGTGTTTCCAAATTCCATCCACCAAACTAAAAGTTGTGCATTAGTAAATAATCATAGCATGAGGAGTTCTCGGTAAAGAATTATCATAGTTCGGATTGGTGATGACATTTTGGTTCCGTTCTTTGGGACCATTCCTTGTTGGTGGATTTTCGGAGATATATTCCCACTTTGTTAGAAAACATTTGGAGGGTAACCTTGTTTTTACTATGCATAGTAGTTACTATGGTAAAGTCACTTTTTACCGTGAATAGTATTTACCTGTAGTAAAGTCACTTTTTACTATGAATAGTATTTCTTGTGTAGTAACTTCACTTTTTACCGTGAATAGTGTTTACCACACAGTAAAGTCGTTTTTACCGCATAGATAAGTCAATTTTTACCATATTTTACTGTGGTCATTTTTATTTTACTTGTAGAAAGGTGTAAAGTCGGTTTCTATTATAGTGATTCCAATTATTTGTGCACATAAGTCTTGTTTATTGTACTTGTGGGTTGGTATTTCACTTATGTGGTAATTTTTGAAAATGGGGAATATTCCTATTTTTTTCAGCCCAATCTAATAAAGATTCTTCCTCTTTCATTCAAGAGTTTAAACGATCTTGCATTTTTAATGGCCTCATAAGAAGGGAACAATAGAATGAATTTTTTCCTAGCTTTTTGGATGGTTTAACTCTTAGGTGGTTTGAAACACTAGGTGATAATGTGTAAAATTTATGGGATTTATTAACTGAATGTTTTCTTGAAGAATTTGGTGAACAATGAAATATGCGAGATCTCATGATCGATATCACAAAGCTATCCCAAGGAGAGAAGGATAAGATCAGGGATTATCATGCTCGTGTTCTAGAGCTAAGGATGAATCTCGATGCCCGGATCTAGAAGGAAGGATTAGCGAGATGGCTTGATGAATTACGTGGATAATATCCTCTGTAAACACTTCATTCTTGAGATGAAGTAAGAGATCGGACAATGAGTGAAGTATGACCACTAGTCTAGCATTGAACAAGCAAAGGAGATTGCAAGAAGACAAGAAGAAAGCATAGAAGAGGATCCCAAAGAAATTGTTGCTAAAGTAGAGCCTACACCAGCACCTTTGGTCCAACATCCACAACCACTCTCGGTGAGCATAAATATTTCTCCTAGTACATCTATTGAGTATGAAGATCTTCTCAGGAAGATGGGCTAGTTAACTATTAATATTCTTTAAGGAAAAGAATTTAGTTCTCAGGGAGGAGATAAAGGTCTAAAAAGAAATATTTTGAAGTTGTATGTTATGGTTGTCATAAAAGGGTCATTATAAGTATAATTGTCTAGATAGAGCTTCTACATTTGGTACAAGAGATAATGATAAAGGAAAAGCACCTGTGAATTCTTTTGATGTAGTAGATAGGAGCATAAATAATGAAGTAGATGTGTTTGTAACAAAAATAAAGAAATAAAAAGATAACCAAGATGGAAATGATCCTAAGAAGATGAAAGGAGAAACTAGTAAGAAACATAGGAGAAGAAAGTTGGGTGTGTAGGATTTTCGATTTCATAGGGGCAAGGACCATACTCCATCTTAGAAGATCTGTCCAAAAGGCTTGTAAATATTACATATGGTCAACTTTTGGTTGTCTTCGACAAGAGGTGGGAGCTACGAAGCAAACTCAATGCTCAACGAAGGAAGGAGGTTGACGTCCCCATTTTAGAAGCAGAGGCAGATCCCTATGCTCCACAAGCTGATGTATTATGTAATGTTATTTCAATTCATGATGTCTTAGTTGATGGAGGTACTGTAGTTAATGTAATGACCGAGTCTGTAATGAATATGTTGGGTTTAAAAGTTGATCGCCCCTCAACACTTATGTTAAGGTTATTAAATAAGGAAAAAACTAAACTAGAAGGTGTTGTTTCAAATGTGGCAATATCTATTATGGGTGTTGTATGTGTGGTAGACTTTCAAGTGATGAAAAATGGTACTGTTGCGTACCCAATATTTTTGGGAAGACCATGGCTAAGGAGAGTTCATGCAAGAAACTATTGGAATGAAGGCTTCATGACACTTGGATGTGGTAGAGAGAGGGTGAAGATAAACGTGATCCCTCGGCATCATAAGATAGAACCTGTGGATTCAAGTGATGAAATTGATGATTGGACATCCTTTGATTACTCTAGTACCAGTGAAGTGGACACAGAAGATGAAGAAAGTGAGGTTGATGTTTCGGTCATGGATATCCTTCCAGTCACACTAAATCATGAACCCATAAGATTATTTGAAGAAGAAATTGTTGATCATCTCCAACAAATAAAGATTGGTGATGTTGTGATGGAGAGTGAGAAGGAATCCTACCTCCATCTCTTTCGAAGGTACATACACCTATTCACTTTTGATTACAAGGAACTTCATCAATTAAGTTGGGTAGAAAATTCTATTGAGCTAGTAGATGGTGCTAAGCCCATAAAGAAAATGCCATATATAATGAATCCTAATTTTTCCAAGGCGTAAAAGAAGAAATAGATAAGTTGCTTGATGCGGGATTCATATTTCTTTGTGGAGAATTCAGAATGGGTTTCTCCCATTTTTGATCTCAATAAAAAGAATGGCAAGCTACGCATTTGTGTTGATTATAGGAAGCTCAATAAGGCAACAAAGAAGGATCATTACCCTCTTCCATTTTCAGATCAGATCTTAGACGAAGTAGCTGGCCAGAGTGCTATAGTTTTGCTGATGGATATAGCGGATACAACCAAGTTCCTATAGCAGAGAAAGATCAGTGAAGACTCCATTCACCACTTCTTGGGGAACGTTTTCTTATAGAGTTATACTTTTGGGTTGTGTATTACTCTGGAAACGTTCCAGCATTTGATGAATAGGGTGTTTGAACCGTACATTGGGAACTTCATCAGAGTATTTCTAGATGATTTTTGCATCTATGGGAGTAAGATGGACCACCTGCACCAAATGGAGACAACATTTCAAAGGTTAGATGAATCACAAGCCTCACTAAACCCTACAAAGTGTTTCTTCAGATGTTCTAAAGGTGTTTTGTTAGGACATGTTGTATCCAGAGATGGTATTGGTACTAATCGTGATAAAGTTTCAAAAATCAAAGAATTACCATCTCTTATGAATAGAAGTAAGTTGAGATCATTTTTAGGCCATGTGGGTTACTATAGAAGGTTCATCAAGAATTTATCAAAAATTACATAACCACTAACCCAGTTCTTGAAGAAGGATGTTACTTATGAACCAGGAAATAAGGTGCATGAAGATTTTGAACAACTGAAGGAATCCTTGGTGTCTTCACTTGTTTTAAAGAATCTAGATTGGAGCAAGCCATTCATTGTGTATACTGATGCCTCAGATGCAACACTAGGAATTACTCTGAGCCAAAAGGATGAAAATGGGAATGATCATCCAGTTTACTTTGGGAGTAGAAAAATGAGTAGTGCTGAGGTAAATTATATTGTAACTGAAAAAGAGGCTCTAGCTATCATTTTTGCTGTAAATAAGTTTAGAAATTAATTTCTAGGGAAAAATTATAGTTGTGCAGATCATCGGGCTCTAAAATATTTTGTAAATAAGCCTAACCCATCATGGAGGATAGCAAGATGGATATTTTTGTTATGAGAATTTGAATTTGATATTATAGATAGGCTAGGAAGGAAGCATGTCAATGTAGATGCACTCTCTCGAGCCTATGATGGTTTAGGTTCATCTTGTGATGATGATGATTTCCCAGATGCAACATTGTTATCTCTTGACAAAATCCCTAGTGAATACATATATATTTGGAATTATCTAAATGAATTCAAGATTTTCAGATTGTGCCAATGCAAATACTAAGAGGAAGATTACTTAAGCCAGTCATCCATATTCTATTCTACATGGAGTATTATTTCGAATAGGACTTGATGGACAGTACAAGAGGGAAATTGGACGTGATCAAGGGAAGGAGCTGATAGAAGAATTCCACAATGGTACATGTGGAGGACACTTCTCTGGACAACTTACAACAAGAAGGATATTGGATATAAGTTATCATTGGCCCACTCTTTTTAGAGATTGTTATAATTATTGTAAGATATGTGATATTTTTCAAACACATGGTAACCGTAAGACTTCATCAACTCCATTATGCCCTATTCTTCCACTTGGTCCCTTTGAAAAGTGGGGAATAGATATTGTAGGTCCACTTCCAACTACCCCACACCAAAATAAGTATATTATAGTTGCCACAGATTATTTAACCAAGTGGGTTGAAGCTAGGCCATTGAAAACAACTTCCATGGATGAAGTGGCAAGGTTCATATATGAACACATTGTCACCAGATTTGGTTTCCCATTAAAAATTGTATGATTAAGGAAGCCACTTTATTAATGAGGTGGTAGAAGCCCTAGTCAACAAGTTTTCTACTAAGCACAGGAACGCAACAACATACAAGCCAAGCATAAATGGACAGGTGGAATGAATTTTTTTGTGTTGTGTCAAATTCTAGCAAAAGATGTAGCCTTGTAGGTACATAAGTGGGATAAAAGGATTCATGCAACATTGTGGGCATATAGGGCAACATCAAAGCCAAGCAACAGGATATTCCCCATTTCAGTTGGCTTATGACATTGATCCAGTTCTTCCTATTGAGTTTGATATTCCCACTATGAGAGTTATGAAAAAAGAAAGGATGGATGAAAGTGATTCAGTAAAAGAAAGGTTGGCGCATCTTCATTATCTAGAGGAAATGAGGGAAATAGTGAAGGATACAAGCTATAAGAAGAAAATGAAGTAGAAGGAATACTTTTATCAAAAGATCTATTGGTCTCCATTTCATGTGAATGACTTGGTTCTAGTATATGATTCAGATACAAAAAAGAAGGTAGAGAAAATTTCTTCCCAAATGGATGGGGCCCTACAAAATAGTAGCTGTGCATGAAAATGGTACATATCGACTGGAGGAATTGGATGGCACTCCCATTATGAAATGGGTCAACCATGACAAGTTAAAGATTTTCCAAGCACTAGAATAGTCTACTCGAGGATGAAGTAGAAGCTAGGAAGGGGGAAAATGTCAACATTAAAATTTTCCTCTGTAATTTCTATTTTATTATGTATGTATTAGGAATAGGATGTTGTTAAGTATGATTAGTAGTGGCGTCTGATAGAAGATAATGACACTATTAGTATAGTGCCACCAATAAAGTAGAGTATGGTAACAATCAAAGTATAATAGAAATGTTGTGGTAAAAAGTAAATATTTGTCGTAAGTGGTCCGGTAATATTAAAATGTCAAAGTTGGGGTAAGTAGAGAAGTAGGTTCTACATGATTAGGAATTAGAAATATTATATTTGTAATAAGGACAAAGAGTGATATCATAAATATTTTGTGTATTTTATTTGTTGAAAAGTCGAAAAAGGTGGAACCTATGTGAGATGATAAGGTTTATCTTATCTTAGAAGATAAGCCTACATGTAAAGGCAAGAGTTTAGGCATGGAATATGATTGGCGGAAGATATTTCCTATCTTATCTTAGAGATAGGGTAGATAAGCCTGAATTCCTATAAATAAAGAGGCCACCCCCCTCATTTAGTAAATAGAAGGAAGTAGTGAGAAATATTGTATGAGTAAGTGTGTAAAGGAAGCCATCATTTTGAAGGTGTTTTAAAGAAGCCATTAATAGGTGTAATTGTGAAGTTTCTCCCATAGTTATTGTTAGAAGGCAAGTGAAGCTAGTAACACTTGAAGTACCTCATGGGTGAGATTGTAACAATTTCATGTTGATATTATAATTTACACTTATATTTCAGATTTATCATCATTCCTTCTTATCATAGTCTATAGATTCTTGTGTTATGTTTGTTGTTGTGTTTCCAAATTCCATCCACCAAACTAAAAGTTGTGCATTAGTAAATAATCATAGCATGAGGAGTTCCTAGTAAAGAATTATCATAGTGCCAGATTGGTGATGACGAGAAGGTACCACGTGTCATGCTTCGAGGTACTATCCTTTTAGCCATTGAAAAGTCTAAGTAAAATGTAAAGTGAGCAGAGGCCTCCATGAGTTAGCTTGGCACTTCTTTAGAATGAAATTCTAGGGCTGATCGCTGAACATACACGGTTCCTCCATGTGTCGTCGCGGTGTTATTCCAAGGCAAAGCCCAAAAGCAGATCTTCAAATGAGCGTCATTCCTCCACGTGTCCTAGACTTCCCGAGAAAGTTTTGAAATTTTTCTAAGTATGGAAAAACCATCGGAAGTCAACACGTGTCTCTTTCCTGCCAGCCCTCCATGTGTCCTCCCAGTGCTACTTCAAATCCAAACAAAAAATTTGATTCTCAAATGAGCGATGTTTCTCCACGTGGAAACATTTTAAAAATGAGGATTTTCATGGAATTTCTTAAGTATTAGTTTGATCCGTATCTAACCAAGAGTTGCCACGTATCCTGTCGATTGAATGATGCAATTTGACCATGAGAAATGCCAATAAAATGATAAAACATAGAGAAACATCCATTCGAACCAGGAAATGAGATTTTCTTCAAGGACGAGAGAGAACTTACAACTTTATACAAGGCTCAAACATGACCCTTGGGGAAACATCAACTCATTTTTCTTTGAGTATTTAGGGTCAAAATGGAAGGGACAACAGATCTTGAATGTGGAAAATGGAGGAAATGGGAAAATGTGAGTTTTGAAGGAACAGAGCACAGGAGACCCAAAATACAAAGATTTTTCAAAGGAACAAAGGAACCATGAGAAAAATACAAACCCCCACATGATCCTTGACACATGAATAGATTAAAATGGTAACAAAGATCATCTAAACACAATACGGTGAAGGATAAAGTGATAGAGGCCATTAATCAATAAATCTTTGAGGGCACTTATGGGGCGAGACAATTTATAGCACCAATTTGGACAAATCCGAATTTCAAAAGGAACATGGAGTATTTCACACTCATAGCTACTTACACATTACTTACAACACATAATCCAAGAGCCATCAGCTCTAATAAATGCATTCTTTTGACCCACTATAATTTATTTAACAACATGATTTCTCACTAATCTAGCCACAAAAAAATAAATAATAAAGGGGAAAATACATCACTAAAAGTCACATACTAAAATTAAACAAAAGAAACTAAATAGAAGAATAAACATAACCCCTTTGTCACATTTGAAGTTGATCCCCCCACGGAAACCCCTAACAACAATACAAACATACACAAATAACAAATACACATTGCCATGGTGACCCTTGTTGAATTCATCTAGATTTCCAATGTGGTGTGTCTCCAATCCCTGATGTTTTTTTGTGATATGTTTAATTACAAAACACAAATACCCCATTTGGCCTTGTGGCCTCATTAAAACATCCAAAATTAATATGCAATATAACTCCAAAGTCATCTATATATAAATCAAAACATCATCAAGCAAGTAACGACATCATTTACAATTTCATCCATAATCATAAGATCACAAGATTAATTCAATTTTCTAGGTCTACTCAATATGGTGAAATAATGCATGTCCAACAACACACACACACACACACACACACACACACACACACACACACACACACACACACACACACACACACACACACATATATCACCATGTCAACATCATAACAACATCCATGTAAAATGTCTCCAATAATCCACATGCATCATATGTGAATCAAAATCAACAAAAGTCCGGGATCTCTAACATCTAGCATTCAGGCCCTATCAAAAGCTACAATAACATCCATAATTATAGTTGAGAGTATCCTAATCAATAACAAAAAGGTGTTGAAGGGAAGTGGGCACTACATCCCCCTCCCCTTAGACTTGACTTCCTCCCGGAAGTCACGAGAAGAGAGGTAGGAAACAATGCAACAGAAAAAGGATCACACCCTTTATGGAATTTTTTTACTTCAAACAAGTGTGGGTCTACAGAACCCAAGTTTGGTCTAATGCAATTCAACAAGAAGAAGGGAGATTGTAAGGGATGAGTTCTAAACTTTCTTCATGCAAGGTTACAAACATTTAATTCTAAGGAGTAACTTTACGTGATCAACCAAGATACAACACATAACATTATAACATGAAGAGGTCAAAGGAGTCTCAAGAATAACCACCAAGTAGAGGAATAACAGGGATAATTCCATGAGTTCGAGAATGACCACATAGCTTCCCATGGAATACCACATACTGCAATAACAAAAGTTAAGGTTTCCACTAAGGTTAAGTTATGCTTTCAAAGTTGGTTGTTTAGACAAGGCTAGTAGAATCAACCATGACCAAAAAATTTGTACGAGAAACATGTCTACTCAAAGGTCTCACAATTTGAGATCACACAAGATGAGGTTTAATAAGAAGGAAGGACCCTTAAATTAGAAAAACATTTACAATCAAGAAAACTATTCATGAGAAGCACTTCTATAACTCGAGAGGGTACAATTAACTTTTCATGGTAATACTAAGCAAAGTCATGACCACAAGGTTTCCTATAATCTGATTTTACACTAAAAAAATCAAACACACCACACTAAACAATTTTAGAGATTCCAAACGTTTAACAAAAATATATCTCCACTAAAAACTATCATATTAATGCAAGAAGCACCATTCACTATAACACAATGGGATTCATTTATCTTATTTCCTACTCAAGCTCAGAATAACCATAAAGAGAACACATGCATAAATCGTAACACCAAAGAGCACTCAAGGTAGCTAGGGAGAAGAACAAGTAACAAGGGGGTCTAACTGCAATCCAAAGGTGCATCATATCAAAATTGAGTAACATCTTACGAAAACAACTTGCACTTTCCTTCCCAATGGCAAGAGAGGTAACAACAACGTGTCCCAAGAAAAAAGAAAAGAAGACTTCTCAAATTTATTTCATATCCTTAACATATGTTTCCTTAAAATTACAATAACTTAGGTCACCAAGGACAAGACAACATGCAAGGAGGTTATTTTTCTCAAGACAATACATAAGGCCCACTCCAAAAGGGCCATAACTCACGCTCGTCGAGCTATGATGTAGCAATGGTATGACAACCCAAAATATGGCAAGGGAAAGGCACATACACCTATTAACAAGGGAGTAATTTTACATTAGAACACATCACTATCAACAAGGTGATTTACAGTCTCTGGGTAGGCAGCAGAACTAAAGGTTTGACTATACATTGTACTCAATACATAAATCTTACTCATTTTATAAATCAACTTATTAAGTCAAAAAAATTATAGTTTCACTTCCTAAGCACATTCCTTACATATTTTCTTAATTAAAATCTTCCTTTTACTATGATAACACATGTTTGCATTATAAGGAGCACCACTAAGGTGGGCATGATATCTCACCATTCTGTATAGGTGGAAAAAAAATAATTATTTATTTTACTCTAGGGAAGGTAGATGGAAAAAGTTTCCTTTCTATTCTTCTACATGGTTTTTATTTCTTCTATTAATCTACCAAGGTTATAGCAAGGACCATTTCCCTTTTTCTATGTTCCAGTTTATTTGTTAAGTTTCAAAGTCAAATCCCCTCAATTATAGTTTTATGGTGTTTGGGTGAATCATCTTATCAATTAATTTTTAATGAGAAGGAAGAGTCAAACATATCACATTATTACTTTTATGGGAAACAACATATCACATTTTCAATTCTAAAGGAATAAGAGACATTCAACATAGAAAACACATCATTAATTTTGTAAGAACTAGGAATCTATCAACCAACATGGATCACAACAATATTTCAAGGGTTTACCAAATAATTACAAGCATCATTAAACATTCCTAGAGGGTCTCTACAAGTCTCAAAAGAAGTTACAAGGAAGGCCCATTAAAGAGGCATAATTACTTTTACGAATCTACTAAGGTTTAACAATGTTTGTTGTTTTGGCTAAAACATTTTACTCACATGATAAGAAAAGGAAAGTATACAAATCTACACCCATATTTCCAAAAGATACCACCAACCAAGAAATAAATGACACTGCAAAATTTACTCCAAGGACACCACATTCCCACTAGAAAGCATCAAATGCAAGCGGACAATTAGCTAATCTATTCAACATGTACTTTATGACCAAGAGTTGTATTTTCAAGGAAGAGCATAATATAAACACCACCGAGATTAAAATATCAAGATCTACCAACTACATCTCTACTAGCAAGGTCCAAAAGGCCCAAAAGCATCCATAAGTGTCTCCACGTAACCCAAAGATTAATAGGTCATAGAGTGTTATTCATAGCAATTTAAAACATTAAGGAAAGGGTAGGATTATTTATAGGTCAACATGAGAAAAACAAACACACTTAATTAAACACATTGCCCGAATGGGCTTAAATCTAATCATAATTACCAAGATGCATACAATCCACAAGTCAATACTTTTTATAATGAAAAAGGGAAATCATGATAAAACTTAGCATGCCATCGATGAAAATTCACTACCAAACAACCACTTTTCCACTAATATCTACAGTCAACCAAAATCAATCCGATCCTAACACAATCCAAAAGCCCATAATTAAACACCTCTACTCCGATGAGGATCAAGCTCTTACCAAATTATAAGAGCATCACCACCACTGCTAACAGTTTCCAACTAGACCACACTACACAACGAACTCTCCAAAATCCTAAACACACTCAAGGTTCCACCTTTCAAAACCAAGGCATAACTTAAGGCACCTTTGAAGGCATTCAAAGAACTAAGGGTGTACCCCCATATGATGAAATGTCACAATACAAACAGCGTAGAACCATCTCAACAACATGTAAGAAGGAATCAAGTAACATTTAGTTAAGTAGCCAAAAGATAAACTAGCTCCAAGTCACCAATCAAGAAAAGTGGATAAGTAACCACATTACAATGTCAAAAACTTATAGAAAAATATACATAACTAAAAGAGTCGGAGAGATTCTTAATCTAATCATAAAATAAGATGCTAGTCCTTGATAAAATAATACAAGTTTACGAATATAAAATATAGAAGTCCACATCACAGTGACTTTACATCCCTTCATGGCTGCCAATAGGGGTAATATGCCTTGAGCTTCACTCTAATGATGAACACGCAAGGTGGATAAAATGTGACACCAAGACCTAATATCCACTTACTCATACGGGGATTAAGTCACCAAGGCGGCAACTAAAACTAACTTGTCTAACCACCGAAGGAAAAATGAAGCTTTAGACAATTAAACAACTTCTAATTTACTCTACTAGACTCCCAAACAAAACCACTAGCACTAGGCCACAAGAGTCACACCATATAATTTATCATTCCAACAAGGAAGAGTCTCAACGGATTTATCGCATCATACAACTAAAATAAGGGTTAGGACTACTCAAACAATATTTTTTTTCAAAGTAGAAACAAGTTCGCTACACTAGAAGTTCACAAAAATATCAATTTAATTTAACATTTTCATTTACGGGTTCAAAAAAATGTTGGACGAGCATAACCATTCGAACAACTTTATTATTTTATTATTATTTTAATCATGGAGGTTCAAATTTTGTTAACTAGTTTTCGGGTTTTAGTGTTGGCCCAAGGTCCAAGAGTTGAACCCATGGCTCTGATACCAAGTGTAACGCCTACTAAAATGACCACTCGAGACCCAAGAACAACCTAGGTTTAGCTATAAAAATTAAGGAATAAGTTTTTTTGAAAAGTGTGACCACTACTAGGCTTCAAGCAATAATTGTCACATGTGAAGGATTCAAAATTAATTATAATTAATAAATAAATTTTTCCCGTTATAACAATTATTAAATCCACATCACAAAATTAATGAGTGTAATCTAATCCAATTAGTTAAATTTCTCTTAGGTGTTAATTTATTAAATAATTAAATTAACACTATATTTAAATGTTCTTTAATTAATTTTAGAGGGTCAAAGGGGCCCAAAAATTAATGCGCAAGGTTTTAATTTCACTAGGTCTAATATATAACCAAGGTTCTTATTAACATGGGATAGAAAAAAACCCTTCTCTTATCCCTAAACATGACCTCTTAAAAAGGTCAACCCATGCTTTAGAATTATACATTTAAGTTAAAAAGGGGTAATTTCCACTTACCCACTCTTAAGCTAATCTTTGCACTTCAACCTTATTTTTCACCTATTGAGCACACCTAAGTTTTCTTGAAAATATTTTCATGAGATAGGAAATTTCTTCCTCTTCCCAATGATATAAAGAAGTCCTCCTAACTCCTCATATTTTTTAAGTTCTTGGTCGACGGGATTGGGGAGGAAAATTTTCCCAAAGGCAAGCTTATGGGCCTAAGGAAGAAAATTTTACCAAAGGCGGTCTAGCAAGCTCCGGGAGGAAAAATTTCCCAAGGGTGGGTCAGCAGACACTGGGACAAAAATTTTCCCAAAGGGGGCCAACAAGCCTGGGGATGAAAATTTTCCCAAAGGCGGGCCGGCGGGCACGGGGACGAGCATTTTCCCAAAGACAGGCCAACGGGCTTGGGGACAAAATTTTTCCTAAAGGTGGGCCGGTAGGCCCCGGGAAGAAAATTTTACAAGGCCACAAAGGACACATGGCACATTTTTAAGCCCATGTGGGAAGGCGGAGTTGTTAGAGGTAATTTGTATTTTAATTCTCTTTATGTGTCATGCCCAAGATTACAAGCGGGGAAGTAGACCGGCAGGGATACTTAAGATTTCTCTCCTTTTTCAAAAAGGTAAAGTTTGAAGGTGAGGGCCCATGAACCCGTGGAAGCATTTTCCCAAAAGTGAATTGGCAGAGGCTGGGGGCTCTGCTACAAAGGAATTTGTAACTTTTTTGTTTTTTTTGCAAAAAGTTCCCTGAGTAATTTTCAGGCCCGCGGATCTGATTAACAAAAATTTCCCTCTTTTTTTTTTTACAGTTATTTTTTTTGAAACCAAATGAAGTAAAAACTTCAGAAGGACATAAATTTCGAATGGAAGCTTGAATTTGAGAAAATGAGGAATTTTTGGAAAGGGCTCGAACTCCTCTTTAGATAGGAAACAATTTTATTTTATTTTTAAATTTAAGTGGGTGAATTTGACAAAAACGTCTTTCCTACCATTAAAATGTGAATTAAACTTTTTCAACAACCAGACTTGATTCGATCTGCCATTATTTCTTCTTCAACATGCCAAAAAAACATGGAGGATCGCACTTGATAGAAATTGGAAGGATTTTTAAGGATTAATTGATTATGGTTGGGATTTCAAAATGGATTTATTTCCTTTCTCTTTTCTTGGTAAAGGCATTTTTCTGCCTCTAGCTCGATTAATAAAGTTTTAAGTAAATTTCTTAAGCAATACAAACTATTTTGGGATGCGTTTTGATCATCCTTAGTTCATTTTAAGTTTTTGTTTTGTCTTTCATAGTTGCAGGGTACTTTGTATATTTTTCTAACATTTATTGCAGGTTTGAAACAATCTAATAGAGATCCACGTATTTCAAAATTGGAGATTTATCTATTTCATTTGCCATGCTTTAAACATTTAAGTTCATTCCATTCTAAATTTACAAATTTTAACTTTACTTCAATCCATGCGTGGAAACCCAAAATATAGTTCTACTTTCAAAACATGCATTTTGAATGAAATAGAGAAATGTAATATTTCTTCATACATATTTATTTTTCAATTTTCAAACATAGACTTCACAATATATTTCAAACATAAATTTCAAATGAAAACCATATCATTTGTGGTAACTAAAACAACTTCTATTGAACTCCAACAATTCTTTTACAACTTCCTTTTTCATTCATCAAATACAACTTACATAATATACATCTCTCACATTCAAATGTAGGTTCTATTTAAAAAAATTCAAATTTTAACCACAAATAATATTACAATGCCATCCACTTGATGTGGGAAATTTTTACAACAAAGAAACCCCAAGGTGACTGCAAAATTTTTTTCATCCTCGGCTCCGAACAATAACAAGACGATCCACTATATATTTTTTATCACAAAAAAAGGAGGAGAGGCAATGCTCTCCAGCCAACTAAGAATTCCAATGAAGAGGAGAATTCATCCTCCTCATTGGCCCCCGATCCCCAAAAACAAATAAATAAGATATGTATTTCAACTCATGGCAAAAGACATGCTTCCATAACACAAAAAAATTCACATATAGAACACGGTCAAATACATACTGCAGTTTGCAACCACATGAAGAACCAAAAACAATACTCAAGCTTCATCATGCACAACCCAAGGGAGTAAGACCTATGGGGAAGCTGCTTATATCTCCCAAATGGAAAATGGGTGTCCACCTTAAGATAATCCCACCAATATATAATATATATATATATATATATATATATATAGATATATACACACAGAGATATATATACATACACACACACACATATAATTTCAAAACCCTTACATGCCGTTATGCCTCCCTAAGTACCACGTATACCTCCCATTCTCTTATGCCTCTCCACACTCTTATGGAACCCCATAATGAGTAAAGAAATGCAAGTTATTTCTTTTACAAGGTGGAACCCAATCACAAACACCCTCCACAATCAAACTTATACCTCCTCAAAACTCTTATGCCTCCCCACAAGAGATCCCCATAGTCTTCTCCTACACCATACCTAGGCAATCTACCCAACCAACCAACAACATACAAAAATATTCAAAGAATTCACATATGCATAAATAAAAGAAGAACATTTTAAAGATCCAAGATCCTACCTCTCCATGGTAGAGTTTGCTCCAAAAGTTCAACAACAAGTTTTTTTTTAATCCAAATAGTCCAAAAGCTCCAAGTAATCCACCAAAGCATTCAAAATTTCTCTCTCTCAAGTTGCAAGAGCTAAAAAAACCAAAAGAAGTAACCAAAACTGAAATCACCAAAATGAAGTAACCCCAAAACAAGCCAAGGAATTCAAATAAATAGAAGAGGGAGAGAGGAGGATGAGGTGTGTCCATGTAGGATGCCACATCCCTCATCCTCAACTCGCCTCACAAGTCCACTTCAAAATCCAAAGCATAATTAAAAAGGTGGGTGAATAAATGTCATTTTACTTACACCTACAATCCAAGTCCACACCCCAAAGACCAAAATCAATTTCATAAAATAAGGTGTAATAAAAACTTACAACTTGTCTTCCCAAAATACATAATAAATCCTAATTTTGACTCCCCAACCCATAGGTAGGGTTTGTGTGACAATTTAAGAGGTAAGGGACAAGTTAAACTTGACCCACAAGCCTCCAAAATCATCCCCAAGGACAGATCCCAATTTCAAAAGGAAGGTGGAGTGTTTCACACTCAAAGATACATACACATTACTTACAACACATAATCCAAGATCTATCAAATCTAATACATGCATTATTTTTACCCATTTTAATTTATTTTAGAACATTATTTCTCACTAATCTAGCCATAAATAAATAAATAATAAAGGGGAAAATACATCACTAAAAATCATATACTAAAATTAAACAAAATAATACACATAACCCCTTAGTCACATTTGAAGGTCATCCCCCATGGGAACCCTTAACAACAATACAAACATAGAAAAATAAAAAATATGTGTTTCCTTGGTGACCCTTGTTGAATTCATCTAGAATTCCAATGTGGTTCGTCTTCAATCCCCCAATATTTGTTGTGATATGTTTACTCCGCAAAACACAAATACCTCATTCGGAATTGTGGCCACATCACATCATCCAAAATAAATATACAATATAACACCAAATTCATTTATATATAAATCAAAACATCATCAAGAAAGTAATGGTGTCATTTAAAATTTCATCCATAATCATAAGATCACAAGATTAATTCAATTTTCTAGGTCTACTAAATATGACGAAATAATGTATGTCCAACACACACACACACACACACACACACACACACACAAACACACATATCACCATGTCAACATCATAACAACATCCATATAAAATGTCTCCAATAATCCACATGCATCATATGTGAATCTAAATCAACAATAGTCCATGATCTCTAACATCTAGCATCCAAGCCCTATCAAAAGCTACAATAACATCCATAATTATAGTTGACACACACACACACACATCACCATGTCAACATCGTAACAACATCCATATAAAATGTCTCCAATAATCCACATGCATCATATGTGAATCTAAATCAACAATAGTCCATGATCTCTAACATCTAGCATCCAAGCCCTATCAAAAGCTACAATAACATCCATAATTATAGTTGATGATATCATAATAAATAATAAATAGGTGTCAAAGGGAAGTGGGAACTACAATATTTGTGTTCTTATGGCATGTAAAAAGACAATAAAACCACACGAGGAAGCTGATTTTTTTTGCTAATGTATGGGTTCATTTTGGCTTGCCGAAGTCTATTGTTTTTGACAGAGATTCAAGGTTCTTGTGGAAGTTTAGGACTACTTTGTGGGACAAGATGGAAACCAAGTTACATAAGATCATGGCCTTCCATCCACATAAATATGGGTAAATGGAGGTGGTGAATATGACTTTGGTATAATTGATTAGAGGATATAATAGAAAATATTCACATACTTGGGATGAGTCTTTATCCTACATTCAAAATTCCTATAATCAGGTGGTACACATTTCCACTATGAAGTCATAATTTGAAGCATGCTTAGTATATCTAGCTACTAATACACCATACATAGTGATTGGGAAGCAGGAAGAAGGGGAGATACATGATTTAGAGGTGACTAGAGAAACAAATTAGTTCATTGAGAGGATCTGGAAAATCCATCTCAAGGGGAAATAATAATTAGAGAAATATCAATCCAAGTATAATTCTTGAAAAGGTCAGCATCGTAGAGAGAAAATATTTCATGTTTGAGACAAGGTGTGGCTTTACTTGAGAAAGGAGAGACTATAAGGCCAAACATGGAAACTCAAGCCACTACAGTATAGACCCTTCACTATCTTTGGATCAAGTTGGAGAAAATGCTCATGGGATTGATTTTCCACATTTCACGTGGATGTACTTACTAGTATATTGAAAGAAATTTAACCTATACCTATATGATCTATCCATGCTTGACGAATAAGAATAATGTTAGTTACTACCTTCTATGGAGGATTACATATTGGATTCATGAGATGAATTAGAGGGGGACATAGTGCTACAAAAGAAGGTAAGAGAGACAAGGAGAGGTCCACATGATTCTTAGAAGGTTGGACTTAAGGGGAAGACACCAAGGCATGGCCAGTGGTACTCAAAGGAGAATGGGGAATTATTTCCTCATCTACTCCCCACTAAGCTTGTGGGACAAAAATCCTCCTTAGTAGGAGATGTTTGATCCATAGGGATCTAAAGAAACAACACTTCATCGTGAGAAACAAGAACCAAAATTAGAAAGAGGATCAGATAGTTAAGTCACATAACCAACATTCTATGCGAGTAGCGGTTGTGTATCCACCCCGAAGTTGCATAACTACCCCTCTACAAATAACAACGGTTACGTAACCACTTGTCTACATACATCAACAATCTTGTCACTAATTGAACAAAAATAAATAAATCCATTAACGGTCATAGATTTCAAATGTTTGGTGATGTCTCTTCCCATTCTCTATTGCACGGGAGTACATGGGGACAAAGCAATTAAGTAAGAGACTAAGTGGAATTGAGGAATCAAAGTTGGAATTAAGAAAAGTGAGAAAGAAATCATTGTTCAATTTGGAATAGTATTGTAGAACAAAGATGTGAGAATAGAGAAAACAAGTACAAAAGGGAGATGTTGACATTTTTTATCTTTCTTCAACTTATTGTAATATGTATTTTCTTTAATTTGGTCAATATATAAGTGGGAAGAAAGATAAATTTCCCTTCAAGACTAGTTTTACCTTAAATTGGTGGTTTCTAGGATAAAAATATTGTATGTATGTGTTAAATTGTCATCTTTCCTTTACCGAAAAATATTTCCAAGTTTAGATTTCATTTAATAGCATTAAAATTTGTCATTTTAAAAGAATTGTAAGTAGAACAATAATTTTTGGTCTCATAAATTTTCAAAGCTAGAGGTTTACATATCGTGGGCATTAATAAATCTACAAGAAATGAGCTTCTTGATATATGAATTCTTACTTCATGGGATAAAAAGTATCCTATCATCTCATCAACTAAACAAATGAGTATAATTTATTTATTCTTCTTCTATGCGCACTACAAGATTGCATCAAATTTACTAGGAGGCATCTAATAATATTTCAATCATTCTATAGTATTTTTTTATCTCACTATGATATCTAATATGGTTAAAAATTCCCTTTACATGGGTAAAAACAAAATCTACTATATTTGATTCTTTAATATTTTAATTTCCAAACTCCTTAAAATTTGTAAATTTGTACAATATGTTATCTTAAAGCTCTGTCATACCATATTTTACCCAATTTTTGTTTGGAATCTATTAAATATTATTTTATTCACTTCTTACTAGAATGAAAACAATTATTTCATATAATTAACTCTATTCTCTTTTAAAAATCTCTTTAGATGAGTCAGTATTATAAACTATGATTCATTTGTAAGCAAAACAAATCCATTCTCCACTAGATCCTACATGTAGTGCAACTCCTCTTTGACACTTATTATATTTTGATTTTGATTACTATTGACTATAGACATGGATGTTATTATATCATTTTGGTTTATCATGATGTTAGATGATAGAGATATTATGATTTTGATGGATTTTGATTCATAGTATGATTGTGTGGATTCTTAGATACATAGAGAAACATGTTATATTTGATGATGATGATGTGTTGTTGATATATGTATTACTAACATTCAGAATTCTCATCATGTTGGGTAGTATTTAATCTTTGAACTAATCTTGTTATGTCGTTGATATTGATAAAAGATAGAATTGAGATGTTTTTAAAATTTTAGACAAATGATAACATTGCTTAGTTGAAATGATGAGTTAGATATATGTGGATGGTTATTGATTTATGTGTGTATATTTATCTTTGATGTTTTTAATCCGGCCATGAGGCCGAAGGAGGTATTGTGTGATTTTGTAGGTAATTAAATCACAACAATCAAAAGGGGATTGGAGACCAACCATAACAGAATACTAGATGGATATAACGAAGGTCACCATGACAACTTGTGTTTTATTTGGTTTGTTTTAATTTTGCTAGGGGGTCCCCATGGGGTGGATGACTTCCAATTGTGACCATCAGCGTGTGTCCAATTATTTCCTTTTCTATTTTATTTATCTTTATTTATTGTAGAGTTTGTGATTTAATTGTCATGTAATTTATTTGATCATATTTTATTAGTGTGCCTTTATTAAGTAATTTAATCATGTTATTAAGCTATATGGGGATGTGAAAAATGGATTCATTTATTATAATTCTTGGTCATTTGGACTATGTGATTTTTATTGAGTATAAATGAGTTTGAGTGTTGTACACTCTACCTTACCTTGTAATTTCATATTTGAGCTTAAGGGCCACTTTTGGAGGATTATGGGACAATTTAATCTTGTCCAACAACTCTTAATTTATTATACCAAGCCTACCTATGGATTGGGGGTCAAAAATAGACCCCACTATGTATTATGTAAGATAAAAAGTGACATTTATTGTTCTTTTTTTATATGGGTTTTAAATTTTTTCCTTAAGGGGTCCGAGTTTGGATTTTGTGTGTAAGAGGTTTGTCATTCCTCTCAACCATCAATTTATTGTGCATTGGGGTTGAGGTTTGATTGGTGATGTGGAGTTGAGGATAAGTGACGTGACATCCTACATGGAGCTACCTCACCCTCTTCTCTCCTTTTTCTATTTATGTAAGTTCATTTGATTGTTTGGGGGTTACTTCATTTCATTTGTTCTCTTGTATTTTTGGAGTTGGAGAGTCTTGGAGGTGCTTGATGAGTTTGGATATTATTGGATTTGGATTGATCTTGAAGGAGCATGGAGGGTGATCCATTGATTAAGTTCTACCATGGAAAGGTAGGAACTATACCCTTGTTTTATTTGTTTGCTCTTATATGTGTATATTTGTATGTTGTTGAATGTTTTGGTATGTTTGTTGGGTTCTTAGGTAGAATGCCTAAGTAGGGTGTAGGAAAAGGATATGGGAATCTTATATGTAGGGAGTCATAAGAGTTTATTTCATGTTTTGGGAGGGAGCTGGGTTGGGTGCCCCACCTTCAATAAGAAAATGCTTACATTTTCTACTTGGTTCTTTTGAGGGAGACATAAGAGATTGTAGGGAGGTATAAGATAATATGAGAGGCATAATAGGATCTTGAGAGATGTACAATATTTGTGTAGGGGTTGAGATGTAATTTTGGAGGGTTTTAAGGTGGGCACTTGATTCCATTGGGAGGCATAAGTTATCTCGACATAGATCATTTCTCCATCGCCTTTACATTTTCAAGCCTTGTGTGTTCATTAGTTTTCTTCATTGTGATTGTATCTTGAGTTGAATGTGTTTTGAAATGGTTCTGAATTTTTTTGTGATGTGGAAGTATTTTGTAGTTGTCATGAGTTGGATCCATCTTTTATAGCATTTTGGTTAAGACTTGGGGCCAATGAAGAGGATAACTTCTTCTCCTCATTGGATTATTTATTGGGTGGAGAAAGTTGTCTCTCCAGCATTTTGGATATTATGATTAAAGTTAAGAAATGGTGGAGATCTTGTTGGAGACTGGGACTTAGAGAAATTGTTGAAATCAAAAGAAATCCTTCATTATAGATATTTTATTGTAATTTCCACTTAAGGTGGAAGATTATAGATTATATTAAAAGAAAAGTTCTATTATATATTTTTTACTAAGTTGTAATATTATATTTGAGGAAATATCATAAAAAGAATGTGTAGTTTCCTTTCTCTTCAATTTTTTTATATAAAGGAATGAATTATAATGGATATTAGATTAAAATTTTACCTTATGTTAAAAGAAAAGAAAGTTGTAAATTTTAATGTCGATCACAAAATGAATTGGAATTGTTGTCATAGTTTCATTTTGGTTTGAAACGATTAAATACTCTCCTGATTTTGATGTATGTAAAGTTAAATTTATCTCTTGATATATATTTTTCTTCAAACATTCTTTTTAGAGCTCTCTGGCCTACACAAAGGTGACCGCCACTAGTCGGTCTAAACCGGCATCGGTGTACATAGAAATCTTGACATCGGTCACTGTTTCATGTTTAAGATTTTGAAGTTTTAACCCATAGATTAGATTTCAACTTAAATAACATTATGAATTGCTTAGTAAACTCAAATTTAATGTATGATTGTTGGAAATGGCATTAACATAAGTGTGAACCCCAAAATATGAAAAATATTTTACAATTTATAAAATAAACTCAATGTGATAAGAACTAAATGGCCGACAACTAAATCACCATCAGTATTCCTATGACTCGACACCGGTCACTATATACTACATAAATTGTAAGTTTCCGACTTGTAGGAAATTTTTGTGATTTTTTGAATCGGATGCCT
Organism: Taxus wallichiana var. yunnanensis; assembly: GCA_018340775.1. Taxonomy (NCBI): domain Eukaryota; kingdom Viridiplantae; phylum Streptophyta; class Pinopsida; order Cupressales; family Taxaceae; genus Taxus; species Taxus wallichiana. Next base: position 970,651,915 of record CM031242.1, read on the forward strand.
TTTAGATTGTTGTGATATCATGAAATTGAATGATAAGCCACTCCTAGTACAAAATCCAATATGATTTGTATTGAAATTAATAATTTAAAAATGTATTGATGCCTTAGAAACTAGCACCGGTGGTGGAATTGATGTCGATAGCACATAGGTTACCACGTTCGGTCAAGATACCACCGTTAGTCACATGTGCATGGATAGTTATTTATAAAATATGTATTTCCGACCAAACCATTGGCTCTTATGGATCTAAATTTCATCTAAATGTAAATCTAGCCTATGTGCATTGTGTATGCTTATTTGGACCCTCCTCCAATGTACATAAGGGGATTTAAATGCATAAGATTCTTGATCGAAATATGAGTTTCTTCCCAATCAATGAAAAAAAAATAGATAACTAGTAAACAGTAGATCCCAAACTAGATCTAGGATACATGCTAGTATTGCACTAAAATAACTAAGAATGCTTTACTAATCTAAGATTCAACTAATCTATAGGAGGATCTAATGGATGGAACCCACTTCTTCTTACACATTGGATCCAAAAATACTCCTTCATGGCTTTTCTCTTATCCATGGCATCCAATCCTTTAGCTTGCAATCCAAAGAGAACAAATTAATGAGCTTAGGGTAAGAAATGTTTTAGAAGACTCCCTTAAGTATGATTAGGGTTTATTTAGGCTAGATCTAATCTTGTGGTCCCTATTGATTTGTTCCAAGGGTTTAGAATCAACCCTACAATTGTTAGGTAAGAATGAATATTATGGGTGTTTTATATAATTTTAATGCTATGTGTAAATGAGTCAATGGGGCCACTTAGTGCTCTAGTGCATTAAGTTAAAAATGAAACCCTTCTAATAGATTTGAGTGATTAATTCAATGGATATTAAAGAAAATAATTTAAGAGAACTAAGGTAACTAGGGATAAGGGTTTATTAAATATGCGTTGAATGTTAGTGTCCAAGAATGAAACTATTTAACCTAGTAAGATAAATTCATGGAAATTTATGTAGTGATGATAATTAAATCAACATTAGGACTGGATTAAGAATAATTAATTAATAATCTAAAATGGATCTATCATATGAAATGTAACATTGTTAGTAGGAATTAATTGCACGTATATTAGGTTTGACACCCTTGCAAACTTTTTTAAATAGATATTTCTGCAACTTTCCTGTAATTATGTAAGGATTAATTTAGATTTAGAGCGTCAAAATTGTAGGCGTTACACTACATTTCTTAAGAGAAAAACATTGTTCTCTTTTCAAATAACTAGTTCTCATTAGTCTTGCCATTAAAAAAGGAATCAAGGATTGGGTGTTGTTTTTAATGGCTAACCATGACCGAACCGATTATGATTTGTTGATGCTTAAACTATAATACCAATTTGAAATGTTTGAAGGAGTTAGTCCTTCTTAAGGGTGTGTGTAAGTTGAAATTCAATGAATCGAAACACATACTACAATATATACATAGACAAACAATAATATAGAAATTATTGTTTTGATATTAATCTAAATAGAACTTGAGTGCATTATAACTTGCATAAAAATACAAAAAATAACCTCATATACATACATGTGAAATTTTAAACAAGTAAACTACATGCTTTTGTTTTAAGATCAATTGGCGAGTAAACATGAGATCATTAACGGTTCATGTGGATATGTTCATGGCATAGAAGATATGTATCACATGTGTGAAGAGAGGATTCATATGTCTAAACAACCCTCTCGTGTTTTGGAAAACGCAAGTCTTGCAAAATAGCCACTTTTATAGAACGAAATATTAGACTATCAAACATCATCACATGATCCACTCTTGCGTGTGAGTGATGAATTTTTTTGCAAACCAATATTCAAGCCCAAAATATAATCATAACTTATGAGTTCACTATTACTTTGCTTCATATTCATTTACGAAAGCATTTTCGGTGTTCTCTATAAAAATATATAGATTGAAACACCCCTCATATAAAATTAATATATCACGGCATACATCAAGCATACCGGCTTAAATATGACAAGAAGAAATGGCAAGTTAAAGTACCTTTGCATGTTACTCAAATGTCATCCCATGAACGGAAGGAAATATTAAAATTCTAACATCACTATGTAACAATATGGTTACAAAATTATGATGATAAACTGAAACCCATCACTCGCCATGACCCCTAACCGTAACTTTATTCTCTTTCTTGCCTTTTTAATATAGAGCCAAAGGGTTGCCATAGGACGTAATGCGGAATTGAGTATGGGAGGTCGTCATTGACGTAACTTCAAATTAATTAGGAAGCAACTCCGGTCTCCGAGTTAATAACATCCCGCCGATCAATATTCCGGATGAAATCCACGATGAGAAGGATTCTCTTCATCTTCCGAAGTTATGCTATACTGAAAATGATTTGCGTGGTATACAAGTTGGTTAAACTTGAATCTGTGACAAGCGGAAAAAGTGAAATATTAACCACAGATTGTACTTCATTTATTTGGGAATAAATTTATGATAATATTTTTTGAGTTTCAATCACACCATAGTATATATTAGCTATTGTAACATAACATCTAAGCTGAAGATTGTGTATATATTTGATTTTTATACAATAGAGTTTCTTAATGTTTTTGTCTCTCCATACTCTTAGTTTAATCATAAACAAAATGTAAGGTGATAATTCAAATCCTCAACCTAAATCAACCAACAAAAACGAATATAACCAATGGTTTAAACTTGAATGTTTTTATATTAAATTAATGTTATTGTATGAGTCTCTTCCTTCTTGCGTATAACTTTGCCTTTCTCTCTTGCAACATCCATTAATTCGTAACTCAATTTGAAATGCATATTTCTACGTAACGTTTTCGAGATGACCCTAATAACCAACGAATAGCGAGTAATTTTCCTTTTTTAGATCTTATTTCCATGGGAACTGGAAAAATTGATCCACTTATACGTTTCGATGTTACTATCAAGTTGGGAGTTACTTTTTGTATTTCTTTGCGTAGAATATGTTGGTGCTCAAATTAGTCTTGGCCCGTTTGTCATTGAAATTCCTCGGTTTACGGACTGACTGTCATGTTTTCTATCTCCCGTAGTGATGCATAAAAAAAATTCCTCCATTTGGTTGCCATGATTAGTCCCTTCATTGGTCGATGATCACTTAAAATTCCAGAATTTGTTTTTGTTCCTCTTTCCATGTGAAAGAATCTGTAACTTGGGTGTAAAACTCAGGTTTTTCCTTTCCTTTCATTTTCCATGATCGCATTTTGTTGTTCTGTCATTTTTGTCCCAAATACCTATGGAAACGTGATTGGATGTAGCTCGGAGGATCATATTTGAGCCTTATAACATTTCCAAATTCTTTGTCCTTGAAGAAAGATTCATTTCGGGCTCAAATGGTGATTTTCCTACATTTTATGGTTTGACGAGTGTATTTTTCTGGTACAATTTACTTCTCATCATCAATGGAAACGTGGCCCTTTCTATTTAGATGTGGCTCAATAGGGCACTTTAAAATCTCTAAGGCTTGCTTCAACCCAAAACTCATCCCTACCGAGGAACGAAACTCATTTGAAAATTCCTCTTTTGGTTTGGCCTTGGAGTTGCATCAAGGAGACCCATGGAGGTTTCATTTGCCTTGCCCGACTTTGAGGTTTCATGAGGCTGGTACAATTTTGGTGAACCATTCACATGTGGAGGGTTGGTGCTCATTTGAGGATCCACCTCAGCGTCCCACCTTAACAATTGTGATAGGGAGACACGTGGAGGCTTCCACAAGCTTTGATTTTGATGGATTTTGATTCATAGTATGATTGTGTGGATTCTTAGATACGTAGAGAAACATGTTATATTTGATGATGATGATGTGTTGTTGATATATGTATTATTGACATTCAGAATTCTCATCATGTTGGGTAGTATTTAATCTTTGAACTAATCTTGTAATGTCGTTGATATTGATAAAAGAAAGAATTGAGACGTTTTTAAAATTTTAGACAAATGATAACATTGCTTAGTTGAAATGATGAGTTAGCTATATGTGGATAGTTATTGATTCATGTGTGTATATTTATCTTTGATGTTTTTAATGCGGCCATGAAGTGAAGGAGGTATTGTGTGATTAATTTGTAGGTAATTAAATCACAACAATAAAAAGGGGATTGGAGACCAACCACAATGAGAATACTAGATGGATATAACGAAGGTCACAATGACAACTTTTGTTTTATTTGGTTTGTTTTATTTTGCTAGGGGTCCCCATGGGGTGGATGACTTCTAATTGTGACCATCAGCGTGTGTGCAATTATTTCCTTTTCTATTTTATTTATCTTTAATTATTGTAGAGTTTTTATTTAATTGTCATGTAATTTATTTGATCATTTTTTATTAGTGTGCATTTATTAAATAATTTAATCATGTTATTAAGCTATATGGGGATGTGAAAAATAGATTCATTTATTATAATTCTTGGTCATTTGTACTATGTGATTTTTATTGAGTATAAATGAGTTTGAGTGTTGTACACTCTACCTTACCTTGCAATTTCATATTTGAGCTTAAGGGCCACTTTTAGAGGATTATGGGACAATTTAATCTTGTCCAACAACTCTTAATTTATTATACCAAGCCTACCTATGGATTGGGGGTCAAAAATAGACCCCACTATGTATTATGTAAGATAAAAAGTGACATTTATTGTACTTTTTTTTTATATGGGTTTTAAATTTTTTTCCTTAAGGGGTCCGAGTTTGGATTTTGTGTGTAAGAGGTTTTCATTCTTCTCAACCATCAATTTATCGTGCATTGGGGTTGAGGTTTGATTGGTGATGTGGAGTTGAGGATAAGTGATGTGACACCCTACATGGAGCTACCTCACCCTCTTCTCTCTTTTTCTATTTATGTAAGTTCATTTATTTGTTTGGGAGTTACTTCATTTCATTTGTTCTCTTGTATTTTTGGAGTTGGAGAGTCTTGGAGGTGCTTGATGAGTTTGGATATTATTGGATTTGGATTGATCTTGAAGGAGCATGGAGGGTGATCCATTGATTAAGTTCTACCATGGAAAGGTAGGAACTATACCCTTGCTTTATTTGTTTTCTCTTATATGTGTATATTTATATGTTGTTTAATGTTTTCGTATGTTTGTTGGGTTCTTAGGTAGAATGCCTAAGTAGGCCGTGTAGGAAAAGAATATGGGAATCTTATATGTAGGGAACCATAAGAGTTTCTTTTATGTTTTGGGAGGGAGCTGGGTTGGGTGCCCCACCTTCAATAAGAAAATGCTTACATTTCTTACTTGGTTCTTTTGAGGGAGACATAAGAGATTGTAGGGAGGTGTAAGATAATGTGAGAGGAATAATAGGATCTTGAGAGATGTATAATATTTGTGTAGGGGTTAAGATGTAATTTTGGAGGGTTTTAAGGTGGGCACTTGATCCCATTAGGAGGCAAAAGTTATCTCCACATAGATCATTTCTCCATCAACTTAGCATTTTCAAGCCTTTCGTATTCATTAGTTTTCTTTATTGTGATTGTATCTTGTGTTGAATGTATTTTAAAATGGTTGTGAATTTTTTTTTGTGATGTGGAAGAATTGTGTAGTTGTCATGAGTTGGATCCATCTTTTATTGCATTTTGGTTGGGGCTCGGGGGCCAATGAGGAGGATAGCTTCTTCTCCTCATTGGATTATTTATTGGGTGGAGAGTGTTGCCTCTCCCCCATTTTTGTTGTTGTGATTAAAGTGAAGAAATGGTGGAGATCTTGTTGGAGACTTGGGACTTGGAGAATTTGTTGAAATCAAAATAAATCCTTCATTATAGATATTTTATTGTAATTTCCACTTAAGGTGGAAGACTTGTAGATTATATTGAAAGAAAAGTTCTATTATATATTTTGTTACTAAGTTGTAATATTATATTTGAGGAAATATCATAAAAAGAATTTGTAGTTTCCTTTCTCTTCAATTTTTTTATATAAAGGAATGAATTATAATGGATATTAGATTTAAATTTTACCTTATGTTAAAAGAAAAGAAACTTGTAAATTTTACTGTTTGATCACAAAATGAATTGGAATTGTTGTCATAGTTTCATTTTGGTTTGAAATAGTTAAATACTCTTTGGTTTTGACCTATGTAAAGTTAAATTTATCTCTTGATATATATTTTTCTTCAAACATTATTTTTATAGCTCTCTGGCCTACGGCCTACACAAATGACCGACACTAGTCAGTCTAAACCGGCATCGGTGTACATAGTACCGACATCAGTCATTGTTTCATGTTTACGGTTTTTAAGTTTTAACTCATAGATTAGATTTCAACTTAAATAACATTATGAATTGCTTAGTAAACTCAAATTTAATGTATGATTTTTGAAATGGCATTAAGATAAGTGTGAACCCCAAAATATGAAAAATATGTTACAATTTATAAAATAGACTCAATGTGATAACTAGCGTCGGCGACGATCGAATCGCCATCAGTATTCCTATGACCGAAACCGATTCTTGTATACTACATAAATTGTAATTTTCGAACTTGTAGGACATTTGTGGTGATTTTTTTTTAATCGGATGCCTTTTAAATTGTTGTGATATCATGAAATTGAATAATAAGCCACTCCTAGTACAAAATCCAATATGATTTGTATTGAAATTAATAATTTAAAAATGTATTGATGCCTTAGAAACTAGCACCGGTGGTGGAATTGATGTCAATAGCACAGAGGTTACCACATTTGGTCAAGAGACCACTTTGTTAGTCACATGCGCATGGATAGTTATTTATAAAATATGTATTTCCGACCAAACCATTGGCTCTTATGGATCTAAATTTCATCTAAATGTAGATCTAGCCTATGTGCATTGTGTATGCTTATTTGGACCCTCCTCCAATGTACATAAGGGGATTTAAATGCATAAGATTCTTGATCTAAAATATGAGTTTCTTCCCCATCAATGAAAAAAAAAAAGCAGATAACTAGTAAACAATAGATCCCAAACTAGATCTAGGATACATGCTAGTATTGCACTAAAATAACTAAGAATGCTTGACTAATCTAAGATTCAACTAATCTATAGGAGGATCTAATGGATGGAACCCACTTCTTCTTACACATTCGATCCAAAAAGACTCCTTCATGGCTTTTCTCTTATCCATGGCATCCAATCCTTTAGCTTGCAATCCAAAGAGAACAAATTAATGAGCTTAGGGTAAGAAATGTTTTAGAAGACTCCCTTAAGTATGATTAGGGTTTATTTAGGCTAGATCTCATCTTGTGGTCCCTACTAATTTGTTCCAAGGGTTGAGAATCAACCCTACAATTGTCAGTAAGAATGAATATTATGGGTGTTTTATATAATTTTAAAGCTATGTGTAAATGGGTCAATGGGGCCACTTAGGGCTCTAGTGCACTAAGTTAAAAATGAAACCCTTCTAATAGATTTGAGTGATTAATTCAATGGATATTAAAGAAAATAATTTAAGAGAACTAAGGTAACTAGGGATAAGGGTTTATTAAATATGCGTTGAATGTTAGTGTCAAGAATGAAACTATTTAACCTAGTAAGATAAATTCATGGAAATTTATCTAGTGATGATAATTAAATCGACATTAGGACTGGATTAAGAATAATTAATTAATAATCTAAAATGGATCTATCATATTAAATGTAACATTGTTAGTAGGAATTAATTAAACGTATATTAGGGGTTGACACCCTTGCAACCTTTTTTAAATAGATATTTTTGCAACTTTCCAGGGAATTATGTAAGGATTAATGTAGATTTAGAACGTCGAAATTGTAGGCGTTACACTACATGTCTTAAGAGAAAAATAGGGTTCTCTTTTCAAATAACTAGTGCTCATTAGTCTTTCCATTAAAAAGGGAATCAAGGATTGGGTGTTGTTTTTAATGGCTAACCATGTTGAACTAATTATGATTTGTTGACGCTTAAACTATAATACCAATTTGAAATGTTTGAAGGGGTTAGTCCTTATTAAGGGTGTGTGTAAGTTAAAATTCAATGAATCGAAACACATACTACAATACATACATAGACAAACAATAATATAGAAATTATTGTTTTGATATTAATCTAAATAGAACTTGAGTGCATTATAACTTGCATAAAAATACAAAAAATAACCTCATATACATACATGTGAAATTTTAAACAAGTAAACTACATGCTTTTGTTTTAAGATCAATTGGCGAGTAAACATGAGATCATTAATGGTTCATGGGGATATGTTCATGGCATAGAAGATATGTTTCACATGTGTGAAGAGAGGATTCATATGTCTAAACAACCCTATGTGTTTTTGAAAATGCAAGTGTTGCAAAATAGCCACTTTTATAGAACAAAATAGTAGACTATCAAACATCATCACATGATCCCTTTGCATTGCGTGTGGGTGATGATTTTTTTTTGCAAGCCAATATTCAAGCCTAAAATATAATCATAACTTATGAGTTCACTATTACTTTGCTTCATATTCATTTACGAAAGCATTTTGGGTTCTCTATAAAAAAATATAGATTGAAACACCCCCTCATATAAAATTAATATATCACGGCATACATCAGCATACCGGCTCGAGAAATATGACAAGAAGAAATGGCAAGTTAAAGTACCTTTGCATGTTACTCAAATGTCATCCCATGAACGGAAGGGAAATATTAAAATTATAACATCACTATGTAACAATATGGTTACAAAATTATGATGATAAACTGAAACCCATCACTCGCCATGACCCCTAACCGTAACTTTATTCTCTTTCTTGCCTTTTTAATATAGAGCAAAGGGTTGCCATAGGCGTAATGCGGAATTGAGTATGGGAGGTCGTCATTGGCGTAACTTCAAATTAATTAGGAAGCAACTCCGGTCTCCAGTTAATAACATCCCGCCGATCAATATTCCGGATGAAATCCACGATGAGAAGGATTCTCTTCATCTTCCGAAGTTATGCTATACTTGAAAATGATTTGCGTGGTATACAAGTTGGTTAAACTTGAAGCTGACAAGCGGAAAAAGTGAAATATTAACCACAGATTGTACTTCATTTATTTGGGAATAAATTTATGATAATATTTTTTGAGTTTCAATCACACCATAGGATATATTAGCTATTGTAACATAACATCTAAGCTGAAGATTGTGTATATATTTGATTTTTATACAATAGAGTTTCTTAATGTTTTTGTCTCTCCATACTCTTAGTTTAATCATAAACAAAATGTAAGGTGATAATTCAAATCCTCAACCTAAATCAACCAACAAAAATGAATATAACCAATGGTTTAAACTTGAATGTTTTTATATTAAATTAATGTTATTGTATGAGTCTCTTCCTTCTGCGTATAACTTTGCCTTTCTCTCTTGCAACATCCATTAATTCGTAACTCAATTTGAAATGCATATTTCTACTTAAGCGTTTTCGAGATGACCCTAATAACCAACGAATAGCGAGTAATTTTCCTTTTTAGATCTTATTTCCATAGGAACTGGAAAAATTGATCCACTTATACGTTTCGATGTTACTATCAATTTGGTAGTTACTTTTTGTATTTCTTTGCGTAGAATATGTTGGTGCTCAAATTAGTCTTGGCCCGTTTGTCATTGAAATTCCTCGGTTTACGGACTCTGTCATGTTTTCTATCTCGCTGTATTGATGCATAAAAAAAAATTCCTCCATTTGGTTGCCATGATCAGTCCCTTCATTGGTCGAGGATCACTTAAAATTCCAGAATTTTTTTTTGTTCCTCTTTCCATGTGAAAGAATCTGTAACTTGGGTGTAAAACTCAGGTTTTTCCTTTCCTTTCATTTTCCACAGTCACATTTTGTTGTCCCTGTCATTTTTTCCCAAATACCTATGGAAACGTGATTGGATGTAGCTCGGAGGATCATATTTGAGCCTTATAACATTTCCAAATTCTTTGTCCTTGAAGAAAGATTCATTTAGGGCTCAAATGGTGATTTTCCTGCATTTTATGGTTTGATGGGTGTATTTTTCCCGGTCAAATTTACTTCTCATCATCAATGGAAACGTGGCCCTTTCTATTTAGATGTGGCTCGGTGGGGCACTTTAAAATCTCTAAGGCTTGCTTGACCCAAAACTCATCCCCACCGAGGAGCGAAATTCATTTGAAAATTCACGTTTTGGTTTGGCCTTGGAGGTTTCCGTTGCCTTGCCCAGACTTTGAGGTTTCATGAGGCCAGTACAATTTTGGTGAACCATGCACATGTGGAGGGTTGATGCTCATTTGAGGATCCACCTCAGCGTCCCACCTTAACAATTGCGATAGGGAGACACGTGGAGGCTTACACCAGCTCTGCTTTGTACTTAAACTTTTCAAAGAAATTTTGAAAGGCCTGAGACACGTGGAGGGACCACGCATGTTTGGGTACTAACCCCTAACTTTTATTTTGAAGAAGTGCCAGGAGGAAACTTGGAGGCTTACACTCACTTTGCCCTTTGCTTGGAATTTTCAACGGCCAAGGAAAATGTCTCGGACCCTAGACACATGGCGCCTTCTGCTTTGAACCTTTAAGTTTTTAACAAACTATGCCAGAATGAGACACATGTTGATCCTATTGTTATTTGGGGTATCTACTTTTGGGGACCATCACAAAATGTGCCATTGGGACATGTGGAGGCTTCCGTTGGCTTCTTTTTACATTGAGACTTTTCAAAGGACAAAAGTCATTTTTCTTGGCCCCATGGCATGTGGAAGGCTCGCACTTGTTTGGAAACTTACCCCTATACTTTTACTTTATAGTAACATCTAGGAAACATGTGGACGGTTGTAAAATAAAGTGGAGAAGGTGCAGAATCAACAGTTGTTGTGTATTACATCTATTTTTCTACCATTTTTTCTCCAAGACTTCTAGAGACGTAAATACACACTATTTTTCATCGTGCTTTGATGAAACACCTTGTCATATATGTTTGTAAAGTGCCATTTGATGGATTCAAAACTTAAATTATGATTTTAAGGATTGTTAAGGTCGATATTTTGAAGTTGGAATTGCTCGGGAACTTGTCAAAATAGGAATTACCCGAGGAGATGGATGCAAGACATAGTTGCGAGAGGAAAGAAAGGGAAAAGGATGAAATGATGAAATTTGTAGGTGTAAAAGATGAAAAAGTTGTTGCCTCAAGAGTGAAAAGCAGTTACCTTTCATATCCGGCTATGTAGAGCCTCTGTGAAATGATTAAAAGGGTATTTATAGCATGACAAAATCAGAATGATTAGAAGGATTACCAAAAAGTTGTGGCATGGCATCCTAGTCATTATTAGAGGGTTTAAGAAACGTGATCAGTTCATAATCGGTCCATATAGCAGCTTTTGGATACGAATTTGTTAAATTTGACTTTCTTAGGAAAATTGGTAACAAGAAAAGGTCCCTCAAATATTCTTATCTTTTGGGAGGGAAATTGATTGAGTAAAATGTATAAATGCAATGAGAATACTCTTACAAATGGTCGAGGGTTGAATTCTTAAGAGAAAATTTGAGAAAGCCATCTTCCTGAGAGACCAATCCGAGATAACCTATTAATTTCTTCTATGTTAGATTTTATATCATGTCAAGTTGGTTGCATATGTATATCCATTGACGAGCATTGAGATTTCTCTGAAAGCTTTCCCACTGATGAATCTAAGCAATTTGGAAATTAATTTGTGTCCAATCTCTAGCAATTTGTGTCTTCTTTATTTCAGAATGTTTGCAAATGGTTTCTTTTGTTCCTATTGCAATCATACATTGAAATATTTTTGAAATCACATAGGATCTTTTCCCTATGATACTTTAATGGTATTTGCAATTTCATTTCAAGAAGAGCCTTCATCTTGGATGAGATAAAAAATTTAAAATAAATTCACTATCATTTGTTGATAAATATTGTTTGTAAGTATTTGGGTGTACCTTAGGTGTGATTGATCAGATATTTTGGTGTTTAATTGAGTCTTTCAATTCGAGCCTTCATAGTAGAGTCTCAAATATTATGTGAAAACGTGCTTTGATCTGGGCCTCCATTGAACCACAACTTCTAGTTGAAGGAACGTCGTAACTATTTTGAAGCTTTCTATTTTTGAGTTGTCCATTATTGTGTAGTCTCTCAAATATTTGGTATAATCAACATTATCCTACTTCATCTCCCACAAAAATCTTTCAAAAATCATTGATCCATCTGAACTACCCCTTTTTGCCCTATATATCAACAAAGGAAAAAAATCTACTTACTAAATATGCTAAACAATTACGATTTCTTAATGTATTCAAAAACCTTAGCCTTGTGTTGAAAGTATCTCCATCGTTCAAAAGTGAAACCTCTCAAGAGTTAAATTATGGAGTATTGACTATATTCTCCCAACATTTTCTTCATAAAATTTGTTTAAAAGAAGGATATATCCATCTCCTAGATAAAATAGAGGTTACACTACGAGTCCTCTCACCATGGTCGAAAGGCACGACCTAAATTAGCGAGGATAGGTCAAATCTTCTTGAAGGTGTTATCCATCTCTCCACAAGTTTGAGTGACAAAGGGCGAGTTAGATCTCATCCCCAGGCTACAAAATGACACACACTATGATCTATCTGTCTCTAAGCTCCATGTCCAATCTATTTTATTGCTTGACTTGAAAGGGAGAACAAATTTGGATACTAACACTCGTGGCGCCATTATCGGGATTGATTTGCATTGCACGAGGATGAATTGCTGATTTCTTTCGGTTCATATCCATTTGGACTGTCAACAACACTCATGGCGCCATTTTTGGGGACTGATTTGCATTTCCGAGGATGATTTATAGATTTGTTGCCATTTCATATCCATTTGGCCCATCAATAACACTTGTGGCACCATTTTCAAGGAATCTTTGAAGTATTTGAACAAATGTGTACACATATAGACCATGGTAATTATTTTTAAATATTTTAAAGTGTAAATAAATTGCTTTGAAACATCATTATCATTCAGATCTGTAATAATTGTTCAAAGTTGTGAGTTCTAAGTGCAATATTTCTAGCTTATATAGTTATTACAACAAATTATGTATCATCATTGATAAATTTGGGTAGAAGAAGATAAGATCTTTCAATATTTGCATGAATCTCATATTAATAGAATTTCATTGGTTTTTCATAGTGCCTTTACACAAACTAAGGTTAAAATCCTTAGTGGCAACTCCGTGTTGTTTAATTTTTTTATAAATACAAGTGTCTTAACATATATCAAGTAAGATTTTTCATTAATCTCTACAAAGTGGAAGGAAGAAGATCTGTGTTCGCTAGGGACCTAGTAGAAGGTTGTTTCAAGAGTGGGAAAGTCTAATTCGAGAAAGAAGAAGAATTTGCAAGGTTAATGGAGATCAAGAATCAAGAAAATTAGTCTCCATTGGTGAAACCGATCAGCCTGTGATTGAAGATTGTAGTACTTCCTCAAGTGCTTCTGAATCGGGTAGTCTCTTTGTTGAAGCTGAATTCTCCATCTGGAGATGGCCCTTCTTTTGTATTTGAAACATTTATCTCTCAATATGCCTGGTATTTTCCAAATCTAATAAAGTTTTCCAAGAAATAGAGCCTTTAGAGGGTAGTTATGCTGAAAATTGTAACCATGTACCACACAGACCCCTCACTCCTCATCATTTTGTTTCTCCTATAAGATCACCTACTCAGAATAATATGGCTCACCTCCACCTAGACCTCCATTTGTTGTTAATATTTTTGGTCCCATTAGTTTTAGAGGTATGGTTAGCTATCCAAATGTTGTGCCACAAGATGTAAGAAGCAGTTGCCTAAGTTTTAAGGAAATAATGCAATCATTGGTGATCAACACTTGAAGCTCTTTCTCGGTATGATGGATGACTTTGAAATAGAATTTTAGGATGTATACATTAAGTTGTTTATCCATACTCTAGAAGAATATGCAAGTGGTGGTATAAATATCTTCCGAGATAATTCCATTGACTCTAGAAAGAGATGAAGAATGCTTTTAGAATGTAGTATGGTGATAAAACGGATCCTAGGTTTCTTTTATCATATTTTGAAAATATAAAAAAGAGTCCTAATGAATCGGTGCATGATTTCAATACTAGATTTAAAAAACATTGAGAATCTTGTCGATTAATTTGAGGCCATGTGATGAATCGTTTCGATAAAGTATTGGATGCATTTGATAAGAAAGTTGCTTACAATTTGTGAGATAAGAACCTTGGGACTTTGAGGTAGGCATTTAGCATGGCTCGCAAATTGATTGAGAAAAACATTAAAGTAGTTGGAAAATCTCCTAAGAGGGAGGGTGTTAAATTGATCAACCCGAGAAGCATCAATCAAGTAAGGTTGTGGATCTTGAGGAAGTTTTAAATAATTTGGTGGAGCTATCAAATAAATATCTTATAAGCTATCCAGGTAGAGAAAGGAATTGGAAAAGGTTCTCAAGGTTATCATAGGCAAGAAGTAAAAGAAAAATTTAAAAATCATCATATAAATGATCAAAGGTATGATGACAGAGGTAAAGGACCCATGGGAGCTAAACAACCCAAAGATAGGGAAAATACGGTAGTTCTGATCCTCTAAAAGCCATAGTTGTTGTTGAGGAGACAAATGAAATTTATTAGTGTGACGAGTGTTTCTTGACCCACCTGCCATGTGAAGTAGATTAGAAATTTGAAGAAGCTAAGGATGATGAAAATACGGACTATGATGCATGCATGGTGGATTGATCTACAAGATCACAACAAGGAGAAAATTCAATGAAGTAATAAGTGCAAGAAGCTGCTACAATTTTTTGACAACATTTACCGGGTACCTTTTCTTCCTCCCTCTCATGCTTTAGAAATATATATGGTACAATCATTTTAACTTCCTAATAGTTATTTTGAGTACCTAAGATCTCTAATGATTAAGAAGTATTATGGAGGAATCCCATTAGAAGAGCATAGACAGTTGTTAATGAATGATGTCATTTCTCAAGAAAAAGAGTATAACACAAGAAGTAAGGTTGTTAAAGGGTTAGGGCCTCAAGCCAAACCAAAGACCCTAGTTCTCACCAATGTTTCAAAAGAGGATTCAAAGAAAGATGCATCTGGTAAAGGCCTTGTTGTCTCAAGTAGAAGCCTGGTGCTCCCACTCATGCCCAAAATGTGAAAAATATTGTGCCATCTGCGAGTTTTCAATATTTCTCTAAATGTTGCTTTGCCCAAATAATTTCCTTATGACATTTCCCAAGTCTTGAGTCGAGATCAAGATTTATGTCCCAATTGTTGAAGCGCTTAGGTTTCTGAGCACATGAAGAGGGATTTTGAGTATTTGGGATTGGAAGAATATAGGAGTGCCGAAGGAATAAATATAAATAATGTAAACTTTCCTCCTCCAACCATTGCAGACCTAGAAAAACCACCAAGCATTAGAGGATATAGGTGAACCACACGAAGTTTACTTGGGAACATCTTTGGATGAGTCTAAATTAAATGTTGATCCATTTTTACAATGCTGATTATTAAAGAAAAACTTCTACATAATTGTATGTTTGATTCCTGAGCATCATGCAATGTTATTCTCTCTGGAATTCATGAATGAATTGAACATTAAAATGAAATCAGCTTATGGCAAGTGTCTTTGTAATGGATTCTATAGAGGTGCATGTTGTATGTTGTGTAAAAGGTTTTGTGGTACAACTTGTAGCTTATTTAGGTAAGAACTTGAAACTTGATGGTGTTATTGTTGATTTCCCTGCCATATGGGGCATGTTGTTATCAAGAAACTAAGGCTGCAAGCGCTGGTGGAAGTGTTGAGATGGATATATTTTTTTCCACCATTCTAATTGAAGGAAGCCTTGTAAATTTGTATGGAGAGAAGAAGATGTTTCACATCATTGAAGATCCCAATAATGCCTCTTATGACATGTTTTATGCTGATGTAGATGTTAATAAATTTGTGGGGTTTTCGATGGCAAAGAGTATAATATTGATCAATGTAAATGTCTTGAACAAGTAGGTTTTCTTTGGACCTTGTTATTTAACGGGGCATGTTCCAAGTTTGGAAATGGTGTTGGCATTATTCTAATTTCTCCAAGCCAAGAAGAGTTTGTATTTTCTTTCAAACTTAACTTTGAATGCACTAAAAACATTGCTGAATATGAAGCATTGTTATTAGGCTTGAGAATTTCATGGAAATATGGTATAAAGGATATCATTGTCAAATGGGATTCAGAACTGATTGTCAAGCAAGTTAGAAAATGGTATGCTACTAAAAATAAGATAATGAAACAATACAAGCATGTAGTCTAGGAATTGATTGAAATGTTTGAATCTTTTAATATTGTGCACCATGATAGAAACTTTAGTGTTGTTGGAGATAAGTTATCATTACCAGGATTTAGATTTGGGAATTGTACAATGTCTCCATTTTGTGAGTATGATGTTGAAATATTAACAAGGCCATTTGTCTCGAGATAACGCTAAAAATTGGCAAGTGTTTGATGATGATGTCTAGGTGAAATGGTTTCTTCAAAACCAAGGTGAGTTTGCTAACCAAAATACAGATTGGGAACCAATGGTTTGTGTTGTTGAAGGAAAGGAAAATTTATTTGGCAAAAATATCATCTAACTGAAGACAAAAATGATTCCCAAAGGTTTGGTGGCTCTTGAATCAAACTTTGATAATGTTGATTGCATTATTAAAATAAGGATGTTGGTTTCAAGAGATGTGGAAGAGCACGAACTTGGCACAAAGGAAAAACCACGTAAAATCTGGTTAGGAAGCAATCTCAGCAAGGAAGAGTAGCAATCCTACATTCAATTGCTAAAGAAATATCAAGACTTCTAGCTTGGTCTTACTCGAGTTGAAGGCATACAAGGAATATTTGTTCAACTTGAAATTCATCTTGAATCTAATGCCAAGACTTTTAGGAAAAAATATAGGCCCATCAATCCACTCCTTTATTTAAAGATGCAAGAATATTTGAAGAAGTTGAGGGATGGAGGGATCATTCAACCCATAAGGTACTCATCTTGGGTTGCAAACCTAGTGCCTGTCAGAAAAAATAATGGTGATATAAAGTTGTGCGTAGACTTCATGAAACTGAGTAAAGCATCATTGAAAGATAATTATCCTTTTCCAAACATGGAGAATATGCTACATCAGTAATTGGTTACTGAATTATTATGAACTCTAGATGGTTTCTCTATCTATAATCAAGTGGTTGTGAAGGAGTCGGGAAAGAATAAAAGGCGCCTTTACTACTCCTTGGGGAACTTATATCTATATCAGGATGCCTTTTGGCTTAATGAATACTAGAGAAACTTTCCAAAGAGCAATGGATGGAGTATTTTGTGGTTATATTAATGATTTCATTGTTGTTTATCAAGATGACGTACCTTTTTTCCAAAAATAGAAATGACCACTTCTACAACACTTGGAGAGAATGTTGATTTGGTTTAGAGTATCGCATATCATTGAATCTCAAGAAGTGCCACTTTGGAGTGCAAATGGTGAAGTTGCTTGGTCACATTCTATCAAAATAAGGGTTCATGATTGATCCTAAGAGGGTGGAAGCCATCAACAAGGTTCCAATTCCAAGAACTAAGAAGGATGTTCAATCCTTCTTTCGATAAATAAACTTTATCGAGAATATTTTTGTCTAACTTTGCTAAGTGACCATCCCCATTACTAGTATGCTAAAAAAGTACCAAGTTATCAAATTGGAAGAAGCTTCCATTCAAGCTTTCAATGGGATCAAGGAAGAACTAAAGCATGTCCCTGTTTTGGCAGCTCCAAATTACAAGAAGCCTTTTCAAGTTTTTTCTTTTTCTTTAGAAAACACCATTGCATCTATTTTTTTGTAGAAGTGTGATGAAGGGGCTGAGAGACCAATTGCCTTTTTAGTAAGGCATTGCAAGGAGCTGAGTAAAAATACACCATCATGGAGAAGCAAGAATTTGCCTTGGTGAAAGAAAGAAAGGTTTACAGACCCTACATCTTGATCTCTAAAGTTGTTGCTTATGTTCCTCACACAATGGTGAAAGATATCTTATCAGAGATGGAGGTCTCAAGTAAAATATGCAGATGGGTGAAGAAGTTGCAAGAATATGACATGGATATCCAAACTAAAAAATTGGTAAGAGGTTTGGGCCTAGCTAAGCTTATGGATGAGAGCAACTTGAAAACTATTGACGTGAATGGAGTAGAAGGAGAAAGGGTTGATGTCCTTTAAAATTTTCTAAGTTGTTAATGGTACAAAGATATAATATTTTATCTCTGACATCTATGCTTCCCTGAACATTTGAGAAAAAATCAGAAAAGAGCTCTTAAGTTATCCTCTCAAAAATATGTCATTACTGATTTTGGGTTAGCTTGGAAGAACCCAGAGGGAGTTCTCTTAAGATGCATTATGAAGGATGAAGCCCCAAAGGTAATTGCTGATATCCATGGAGGAGTTTGTGGGGGACATTTTTTCGAAGAGTTACAACACATAAAATCTTGAGGGCTGGTTATTGGTGGCCAACTCTCTTCAAGGATACAACTCTATTGGTTAGGAAATGTGAAAGTTTCCAGTGGTTTTGGAAGAATGAAAGCTTCAGGCTCCCTTCCTTTTAAGCTTGTGTCAGTTGAAGCCCCATTTAAGAAATGGAGAATGGATTTCATTGGCGAAATATTTGATCCTTCCAGTGCTCATCATAAATGGATTCTTGTAGCCACTGATTATTTCACAAAGTGGGTGGAAGCAATCCCCACCAAAAAGGTAACACACCAAGTTATCATGGAATTCATGCTAAATCAAATCATATGTAGATTTGGAGTGCCAGTTAAAATTGTTGCTTATAATGCCATGAGTTTTAGATCCAAACATTTGGTGGGAATGTGCAAACATTATGGAATCAATTTGACATATGCTTCTAATTACAATCCCCAAGGAAATGGACAAGCTGAGTCCACCAATAAAAACTTGTTGAAGATCATTACAAGAATCTTAGAGCTGAACAAAAGGAAGTGGGGTGAGAAACCGAAGTTTGTTGTTTGGGTTGATGGAATCATTGTCAAAAGAGCTACTTTGGTAAGATCCCATTTGAGTTGGTATATGGAACTCAATATTTTCGCCCCTTCATTTTCAATTGTTTTACTTTCATTTTTTCAAAAATTAAATATCAATAAGTTAGTCCATATCATGTTTGAATCAATCAGATTATTGATTCGATGAAGAAAGAAGGGCATCCCATCGAGTGGGCATATGAAGTTCAAAGAATAGTTGAATAGGTTATTTGACAAGAAGGTGACTCCTAGAGCTTTCAAAGCATTGGGGATCTTGTTCTTTTATGGGATATCAGGCATGAAGATAAGGGCAAGCATGGTAAATTTGATGCATTGTGGATGAGCCCTTATTCATTGATATTCAAATTGGTTAAAGTACCTCCTTCCTAAAATACTTAGATAGGGAACTGGTTTAATTTCCTATTAATGGCAGGAATTTGAAAAATTTGCTTTACTGATTTCTTAGAATCAAGGTATACTTTATTGTATAGTGTATAGTTCTTTGTTTTCATTCTGATTTTGTGTTTTT
Organism: Taxus wallichiana var. yunnanensis; assembly: GCA_018340775.1. NCBI lineage: Eukaryota > Viridiplantae > Streptophyta > Pinopsida > Cupressales > Taxaceae > Taxus > Taxus wallichiana. Next base: position 970,671,478 of record CM031242.1, read on the forward strand.
GTTCATTACGGTCCTTGGTGACCTTGATTTTCTACTTTCTCGATTCCTTTTGTGGAGGATGGTCATAGTTTCTCTGCCTCTGTAATTTTATTCCTTGACTCGAGTTCCCAATGGTCTATTTTTTCGCTTGGTCTACTATTTGTTCTTGTGGAACTCACAAGTGTTGGTGCTCAAATTTGTCTCACCCCGTTTGTCATTGAAATTCTTCAGTTTGCGGGCTCTGTCATGTTTTCTATCTCCCTGTATTGATGCTTGAAGGATCTATCCTCCATTTGGTTGCCATGATCAGTCCCTTCCTTGGTTGAGGATAAGCCCTGAAAGGTACATAATTTTTTTCGTTCCTCTTTCCATATGAAAGAGTTTGTAACTTGGGCGTAAAATCAGGTTTTTCCTTTCCTTCCATTTTCCACAGTCATGTTTTGTTGTCCCTATCATTTATGTCCCAAATATATATGGAAATGTGATTGGATGTGGCTTGGAGTATCACATTTTTCCTTATATCATTTCCAAACTCTCCATCTGTGAAGAAATATTCATTTTCGGGCTCAAATGGTGTCTTTTCTACATTTTATGGTTTAACGGGTGTATTTTCCCAGTCTTATTTACTTTTCAGCATCGGTTGAAATGTGGCCCTTTCTGGTTGGATGTATCTTGGAAGGGCACTTTAAAAATTCTAAGGCTCTCTTTAGACTCAAATCTAGTCCATGTGGAGGAACAAAGCTCATTTAAAAATTCACCTTTTACTTTGGCCCACAGGTTGCACAGGAGACACGTGGAGATTTCCATTTCCTTTCCTAGACATAGCCAAATTTTTCATGTAGCCAATACATTTTTGGAGGACCATGGACATGTGAAGGGACCATTCTGTTTGGGGACCGACCCCTAAGATTTATTTTGAAGATGTGCGAGGAGGACACTTGGAGGCTTCCGCTCACTCGCCCTTTGATTGGACTTTTCAATGGCCAAAGATAAAATTCTCGGACCCTAGACACATGGTGCCTTCTCTGCTAAACATTCGAATTTTTAACAAACTCTACCAGACTGAGACATGTGTTGACCCCATGGTTGTTTGGGGTCTCAAATTTTAAGGACCATCTCAATATGTGTCATTGAGACACGTGGAGGCTTCATTTGGCTCTTTTTACACTAAGGCGTTTCTAAGGAAAAATGCATTTTCTTGGGCCTAGGGAATGTGGAAGGCCTAGGCTTGTTTGGAAACTTTCCCTGTACTTATCCTTTATAATAGTGCGAGGAAATATGTGGACTGTTTTAAAATAAAGTTGAGAAGGTGCGAATCAATGGTTATTGTGTATTGCATTTTTTTCCACCATTTTTGCTCAAGACTCGGAGGACACGAATACGCACTATTTTTTATCTTTTCGATGAAATTCCTTGTCATCTCTATCTTTAAAGTTCCATTTGATGGATTCGGAACTTAATTTGTGAGTCCAAGGATTCTTAAGTTCAATATTTTGACAAGGAGACATGTGGAGGCTTCCTCGGCTCCGCTTTCTAATTAAACATTTCAAAGTAATTTTAAAAGTCTTGGGACATGTGGAGGGACCGCACCTGTTTAGGGACCAGGCCCTAAGTTTAATTTTGAAGAAGCGCCAAGAGGACACTTGGAGGCTTCCACTCACTCTACCCTTTGCTTGGACTTTTCAATGGCAAAAGAAAAATGTCTCCGACTTTAGACACATGGTGCCTTCAGTTGAACCTTCAAAATTTTTAACAAAATCTACGGAGACCGAGAAATGTGTTGAGCCTACACTTGTTTGGGGTCTCTTCTTTTGGGACGATCTCAAAATGTGCCATTGAGACATGTGGAGGCCTACTTGGCTCTTTTTACACCGAGACTTTTCAAAGGCCGAAAGGCATTTCTCTTGGGCCCAAGGCACGTGGAAGGTCCACACTTGTTTCGGACTCATATCTATGCTTTTCATTTGTAGTTGTGCTAAGGGAACACATGGACGACTATGATATAAAGTGGAAAAGGGGCAGAATCAATGGTTGTTATGTATTGCGTCTATTTTTCTTCCATTTTTTTCTCAAAGACTCATGGAGACGTGAATACGCACTACTTTTCATTATTATTTGATGAAATACCTTGTCGTCTCTATCTAAAAAGTGTCATTTGATGGATTTGGAACTTAATTTGTGAGTCCAAAGATTGTTAAGGCCGATATTTTGAAGTTGGAAATCTTTGAGGCACTTGAAACAATGGGATTTACTAGAGGAGATGGATGTGAGGCAGAATTGTAGTGGAAAGAGAGGAAAAAGGATGAAATTATGAAAGTGTAGGTGTAAAAGATGAAAAAGGTGTTGCCTCGAGAGAAAAAATAATTACTTTCCATATCCGGTTGTGTAGTGTCTCAGGAAAATGATCAAAAGGGGATTTCTTGCATGTGAATAATAATTATTAGAAGAATTTCCAAAAGCGTTGTGGCATGGCATCCTAATCATTAGTCAAGGGCCCAAGAAACATGATCAATTCACAATTGGTCCACCTGGCAGCTTTCGGATCTGAATTTGTTAAACGTTGTTATCTGAAACAAATTGGTAACAAGAAAAGGTCCCTTGAATATTCTTCTCTTTTGGGGAAAATTGAGTGAGAAAAATGTATAAATGCAATGAGAATACTCTTACTGAAGGGTAGGAGGTTGAATTCTTAGGAGAAAATTTGAGAAAGTCATCTTCATGAGAGACCAAGCCTAGATAACTGGTGTTTTCTTCTATGTTAAATTTTCTATCATTTCAAGTTGGTTTCGGATGTATAGCCATTGACAAGTACAGATATTTCTCTGGAAGCTTTCCCTTCTTTGATGAATCATAACAATTTTGAAATGAATTTGTGTACAATATCTAGCAATTTGTGTTTCCTTCATTTCAAAATGTCTACAAATAGTTTCTTTAATTCTTATTGTGATCTTACATTGAAATATTTGTGAAATCACACAGGATCTCGTCCTGTGAAAGTTTAATGGTATTTGCAATTTCATTTTGAGAAGATCATTCATCTTTGATGAGATAAGCAAATTTAAAATCAATTCACCTTGTCATTTGTTTCTAAATATTTTACGTAAGTATTTGGGTGTACCATAGGTGTGATTTATCAGATACTTTGGTGTTTAATTGAGTCTTTCAATTCTATCCTTTGTGTTAGAGTCTCAAAGATTATGTGAAAATGTGCTAATACGGGCCTCCATTGAAGCACACCTTACGGTTGAAGGAATGTCTTAATTGTTCGAATCTTTACTGTTGTTAAGTTGTTCATTGTTGTAAAGTACCTTCAAAGATATGGTATAATCAACATTATCTTGCTTCATCTCCCACCAAGATTATTCAAAAACCATAAATCCACCATAAACTACCCCTATTTTCCCTATGTATCAACTAAGGAGCAAAATCTATTTACTAAAATATGTAGAACAATCGGGATTTCCTAATGTCTTGATAACCTTACCCTTGTGTTGAAAATATCACCATCTTTTAGAAGTGATAACTCTTAAGAGTTAAATTATGGAGTTTTGACCATATTTTCCCAATGTTTTCTTCATAAAATTTGTCAGAAAGAAGGATATCTCCATCTCCTTCATCAAACAAAGGTTACTGATAATGGTCCTCTCACCCTCGTTGAAGAGGCATGGGCTAAAGTAGCGAGGATAGGTCAAATCATCTTAAAGGTGCTATCCATCTCTCCACAAATCCCTGAGTGACAAAGGGACAGTTAGATCTCATCTTGGGCTACAAAACAACACACATTATGATCTTTCTATCTCGAGCTCCATGTTCAATCTATATTGCTGCTCGGTTTGAAAGGGAGAATAAATTTAAATACCAACACTTTTGGTGTCGTTTCAGGGACTCTTTGAAGTATTTGAACAAAGGTGTACACGTACAGACCTTGGTAATGCTTTTTATAGATTTTAAAGTGTAAATACATTGCTGAAACATCATTATCTATTCAGATCTGTAAGAATTGTTCAAAGTTGTGAGTTCTAAGTGCAATATTTCCAGCTTATATAGTTATTGCACTAAATTTTGTATCATCATTGATAAATTTGGGTAAAAGAAGAGAAGATCTTATAAGTTTTGCATGAATCTAGTATTAAAAGACATTTGATAGGTCTTTCATAGTACATTTGCACAAATTAAGGTGAAAATCCTTAGTGGCGAATCCATGTTGTTTAAATTCTTTATAAATACAAGTTTCTTAACATATATCAAGTAAGATTTGTCACTGATATTTGTAAATATGGAAGGAAGAAGGTCTATCTTCACCAAGGACCATAGTATAAGGTTGTTTTCAAACCCGAGGAAGTCTAATTTGGAGGAAGAAGAATTTGGAAGGTTGTTGGAGATCAAGCATCAAGAAAAGAGATCTCCATTGGTGAAATGTATCACTTGTGATTGAAGATTACAGTACTTCCTCAAGTGTTTCTAAATCAAGTAATCTCTTTGTTGAACTCAATTCTCCATTTGGAGAGGGTCCTTCTTTTATTTGAAACATTTATTTCTCAATGCCTTTGATATTTTCTAGATCTAATAAAGTTTTCCAAGAAACATATCCTTTCGAGGGTAGTCATTTTGAAAATTGTATCCATGTACCACACATACCCCTCACTCCTCATCATTTTGTTTCTCCCTGTAAGATCACCTCCTCGAGAATAATAGGGCTTAGCCTCAACCTAGACCTCCATTTTTGTTAATACTTTTGGTCCCCTCGGTTTTAGAGGTATGGTGGGTATCCGGATGTTGTGCCACAAGATGTAAGATACTGATTGCCTAAGTTTCAAGGAAATAATGCAATAAATGGTGATCAACACTTGAAACTCTTTGTCAATATGGTGGAGGACTTTGAAATAGAGTTTGATGATGTATACATTAAATTATTTATCCATACTCTAGAAGAAGATGCAAGGGACTGGTATAAATCTCGCGAGATAATTCCATTAACTCTTGGACGAGAGATGAAGAATTATTTTAGAATGTGGTATGGTGATAAAATAGACCCTAGGTTTCTTTTATCAAATTTTGAAAATATAAAAAAGAATCCTAATTAATCATTGCATGATTTCAATACTATATTTAACAAAACATTGAGAATATTATCGGTTAATTTGAGGCCATGTGATGAATCATGTCTGATAAAGTATTCAGATGCATTTGATAAGAAAGTTGCTTACTATTTGAGGGATAAGAACCCTGGGAATTTGAGGTAGGCATTTACCATGGCTCTACAAATTGAGAACAACATTAAAGAAATTGGAAGACCTCCTAAGAGGGATGGTGTTAAACTGATCAACCTTGAGAAGACTCAATCACGTAAGGTTGTGTATCTTGAGGAAGTTGTAAGGACTTTGGTCGGGGCTGTAAAATAAATCTCTTACAAGCTGGTCAGGGTAGAGAACGGAATTGGACAAGGTTCTCAGGGTTAGCATAGGCAACAAGGACAAGAGAGACTTGTAAATCATCCTAAGAATGATCGGAGGTCGATGTGAGAGGTAAAGGACCCATGAGAGCTAAACAACCCCAAGCTAGGGAAAATAGAGTAGTGCTCAATCCTCTAAATGCCGAGTTGTTGTTGAAGAGACAAATCAAATGGATAGGTGTGAAAAATACCTCTTACCCCACCCTCCATGTGAAATAGATCAGCGAGTTAAATAAGTTGATGATGATGATAACACTATTGATGACACATTCATGGTGGAATGATCTACAAGGTCATAAGCAAGGAGCGAATTAAATTGAGGTAATAAGTGCGAGAACAGATTACAAGTTTTTGGATTGTATTCTCTAGGTACCTCTTCTTCCTCCCTCTCATGCTTTAGAAATATATATGGTATAAGCATTTGAACTTCCTAATCGTGATATTGAGTACCACAAGAGATCTAATGATTAAAAGTACGATGGAGGAATCCCCATCGAAGAGGATAGCAACTATTAATGAAAATTTGTATTTCTAAGAAAAGGACTATAACAAAAGAAGTAAAGTTGTCAAAGGGAAAGGCCTCAACAAAAACCAAAGACCCGAGTTCTCACCAATGTCTCAAAAAATAATGTTATTCATATTTCATCCCCTGGGAAAATTATTGGATAAGCCATGACCCCGCACAAAAATAACTAGAGAAAACACGGTTAAATCTTACAAACACGTCGTAGAAGGACTCAATAATGAAGTGACGGGGCTGCGCGGAAGACTAAATGAACATGTGCATGAAGAAAGAGAATAAATGGCTAGGTCGAGTAGATACATGTATTAAATATATTTAACGGAGTTACTGGTGGGCTCATAAATAGAAGAGCGAGTGTCAAAAAGAAGCCGGGAGCGTAAGCGATTCTGATTAAGCGAGTCGAGAAATCGACTAAGTATGGAGGAGATAGCAGAGAGAGCCACGTGTTATCATGGTGCTTCTCTAAAGATAAATCCATAAAGGGAAGTTAAAATGAGTGTCGAGGATTCCACATGTGCAAAGCCCCAAAAGTTACATGACCATTGAAAAGTCTTCGATTGGGCGGGGAAGGTTCCAAGTGTCGACTCGATCTACAAATCTGAAATGGGAGCCCAAGGTGGAGACCAAAACTCACACCAGCCATCCACGTAGAAAATGGTCAACATAGGTCAAAAGGTGGATAGTGCGGGCCTAGAAAATGCAAATTATAGAAGTACTAGAAGGGACTGCCACGTGTCTAAGAGGTGCATCTCAAAGTTGAATCCAAAAGCAGAGGCTCAAACAAGTGCTAGTTTTCCACATAGCCCAAGGTCCGAAAAGGTAAGGGAGAGGTTGTTGAAAAGTCTAAATACTGTGGAGGCTTCCAAGTGTCAACCCAACAATCCTTCAAAAGAAAATCTTGGCGGGCTTGACGGCGTGGAGCCTCCACACATCTAGTCTCATCAAGAGGGATAGAGTTGGGTTGAATAGTCAATGCATGGTGGTAGGCCGGTAGAGGAAGTTTCAGATGGTAAGCCTAAAATAACAGCACTAAGGCGAGCCATCGGGGAAATGTTAGATTTTTTCCATTTTTATTCCAAAGATATTAAAGTTACGAGATGGGCCATAACTCGCCCAAAGGAAAAAGTCAAAGTTTGAGCCCAAGTCAAAGTTAAAGTGGGGAGGTGGGGAATCGGAGGAAAAGTCAAAATTTTCCTTTTATTAAAAATGCACAAAGATGAAAATTGTGCGCATATCCCCAACAAACTAGAGAGCGCCATGTGTCCAAGCAGAGTGATGAGTATTCGGGAGCTTTTACGGATTTTGCAATTTTTGTGGAAGAGGGGGAAAAGATAAATTCTAGGCCCGTGAACCTGATTTTTTCCCCAATTTTTCCTCCACATGTCCCATATTAAAAAGGGGGCCCATTTTTTAAAATCATTTTCCCACCCTTTCTATGGACCCAATACAAACTTTGAAGGGGAATATCTTTCAACTCAGGGCTTAAAATATTGCAAATATGACACCGTTGGAGAGATCTCGGCCTCACCTACGCCATGAAGATCTAATAATTTAAGATCACGGAGGTTAGGTGGGAGAAAAATGAGAAACATATTTAGGGCCATTAATGTAGGATCTATTTTTCCCCAACAACTAGATCGGATTCGATATGATCCACTGTTTCCTCCTCCTTCGAGGTGCCGAATAAGAAATCAATGTAGTCAAGACAAATTTGGGGGAAGATTTTGTAGGAGGCATTAATAGCAATGGTTGAGCTTCAACCTATTTTTCCCACTTCTCTCTCTTTCTCCCTTCTGTGTTGAATCTATAAAAGCAGGGTTGAGACTCATTGTAAAGGGTTGGACATTCTTTTTTTTTTACAGGATCCCCTTTCCTTCTAGTAAAGGAATTTGTGGAGTTCAGACCTTCCATTTAAATTGCAATACATTTCCTACCTTCTAGCCGTTTGTAATGCATTGTATCAATTTGCAGAGAAATAAAACACGTTTGTGATCAATTTTAGATCCTTTATTATCTCTTTTTCTCTCATCTAGTCTTTCATTATAAATCTGGTTATATGTGCTTGATTATTGTATGTATTTTGTTGGTTTGTGTCTATCAGCAAAACTAATGTTCATCATTCCTTTAGTGCATCACCTTGTAGCTTAGTTTTGATTTCTTGTATTCCTTTTATCCTTGTCTCCTTGGTAAAACTTATATTAGGTTTAGGAATAGGTTGTCTGCAAGTTTCCATGTATGCACCTAAACAGAGGAATAGGAACCAACCTTTAATCTGGAGAGTTTTCCCATTTACAAAGTCCCACACTTTGGGGAAAACTCAATGTTATGCGAATCACACCAAATGAATATTCCTTAGAAAAGCATATATGATGACACATTTGGGGGTCTTTGTGATCTTGCACTAATAGATCCTCTAAAAAAATATGCATACGGAAAAGTGCTTGTTGTCTCAAGTAGAACTGGTGTTCCCACCCATGCCCAAAATTTGAAAAATATTATGCCATCTCGATGAGTTTGTCAATCTTTCTCCAAATGTTTCTTTGCCTAAATACATTCCATATGACATTGCCCAAGTCTAGAGTCAGATCAAGATTTTTGTCCCAATTGTTGAAATGCATAGGTTTCTTGAGCACAAGAAGAGGGATTTTGAGTATTTGGGATTGGAGGAAGATAGGAGTGCCCAAGGAATAAATATAAATAATGTAAATACTCCTCCTCCAACCATTGCGGACCTAGGAAAACCACCAACATTAGAGGAGATAGGTGAACCACCTGAATTTTACTTGGGGACATCTTTAGTTGAGTCTCAGTTAAATGTTGATCCATTTTTTACAACATTGATTATTAAAGACAGACTATTGTACAATTTTATGTTCGATTCGGAGCATCCTGCAATGTTATGCCTCGGAAGTCATGAACAAATTGAACATTAAAGTGATAACATCTTGTGGAATGTTTACTTCAATGGATTCTAGAGAGGTACTGTTGTAGAATGTATAAAAGGTTTGGTGGTACAACTTGTAGCTTATCCGGGTAACAAATTGAAACTTGATGTTGTTATTGTTTATTGCCCTACCAAATGGGGCATGTTGTTATTAAAAAAGTGGGATGCAAGTGTTAGTGAAAGTGTTAAGATGGATATGTATTTTTCCACTATTCCAATTGAAGGCATCCTTGTGAGTCTTTATGGAGAGAAGAAGATGTTGCACCACATTGAAGATCCAAATAATTCCTCTTATGAAGTGTTGTATGCACATGTAGATGTACATAAATCTGTGGGGTTTCTTTGATAGAAAAGAACATAATATTGATCAATGTAAATGTCTTAAACAAGTGGATTTACCTTGGACCTTGTTATTTTATGGAGCTTGTTCCAAGTTTGGAAATGGTGTTGGCATTGTTATGATTTCTCCAGGCCAAGAAGAGTTTGTCTTTTCTTTCAAACTCAACTTTGAATGCACTAACAACATTGTTGAATATGAAGAATTGTTTTTATGTCCGAGAATTGCGTGGAAATATGGTATAAAGGATATCATTTTCAAAGGGGATTCGGAATTGATTTTCAAGAAAATTAGAAAATTGTATGCTACTAAAAACTAAAGAATGAAAAAATACAAGCATGCGGTTTGGGATTTGATTGAAATGTTTGACTCTTTTAATATTGTGCATCATGATAGAAAGTTTAATGTTGTTGCAAATAAGTTAGCAGTGCTAGGATCCAAATTTGAGAATTGTACAGTGTCTCCATTTTGTGAGTATGATGTTGAAATACTAAAAGGGCCATTTGTCCCTAATAACGTTAAAAATTGAAAAAAATTGATGATGATGCCCAGGTGAAATGGTTTCTACAAAACCAAGGTGAGTTTGCTGAAAAAAATATAGATTGGGAACCAATGGTGTGTGTTGTTGAAGGAAAGGAAACTTTATTTGGCAAAGACATCATCCAACTGAAGACAAACATGATTCCCAGAGGTTTGGTGGCACTTGAGTTGAACTTTGATAATGTTGATTGCATTATTAAAAGGATTATGTCAGTTTCAAGAGATGTGGAAGAGCATGACCTGGGCATAAAGGAAAAACCACATAAAATCTAGTTAGGAAGCAATCTCAGCAAGGAAGAGAAGCAATCCTATGTTCAATTCTTAAGAAGAAATATCAACACCTTTGCCTAGTTTTGTCTTACTCGAGTTGAAGGCATATAAGAAAGATTTGTTTCAACATGAAATTCCTCTTGAATCTAATGCCAAGCCTTTTAGGAAAAAATAGAGGCCCGTCAATCCTCTCCTTTATTTAAAGATGCAAGAATAGCTAAAGAAGTTGAGGGATGGAGGGATCATTCAGCCCAAGAGGTACTCATCTTGGGTTGTGAACCTAATACCTATCAGGTAAAAGAATCATGATATAAGGCTATGTGTAGAGTTCAAAAACCTGAATAAAGCATCATTGAAAAATAATTACCCTCTTCCAAACATGGAGAATATACTACAATTGGTAATTGGTTCTAAAGCTGTTATCCATTTTAGATGGTTTCTATGGCTATAATCAAGTTGTTAGGAAGGAGTCAAAAAGAATAAACATTTCCTTTACCACTCCTTGGGAAAATTATGTCTATGTCGGGATGCCTTTTGGCTTAATGAATGTTGGAGAAAATTTCCAAAGAGCAATAGATGTAGAATTTGTTGGTTATATCAATGACTTCATTGTTGTTTATCAAGATGTTGTAATTGTGTTTTCCGAGAAAAAGGAATGATCACTTGCAACACTTGGAGAGAAGGCGATAAGGTGTAGAGAGTATGACATATCATTGAATCCCAAGATATTCCACTTTAGAGTGCAAAAGGAAAAGTTGCTTAGTCACATTGTATCAAAGGAAGGGGTCATGATTGATCTAGAGATAGTGGAAGCCATCAACAAGGCTCCAATTCCAAGAACTAAGATGGGAATTCAATCCTTATTTAGACAGATAAACTTTATCGGAAGGTTTGTGTCTAACATTGCTGAGTTGATCATGCCCATTACTAGTATGTTGAAGAAGGACCAAGTTACCAAATGAGAAGAAGATTCCATTAAAACTTCCAATGGGATCAAGTAAGCACTAAAGAATGCCCCTATTTTGGAAGCCCCAAATTACAAGAAGTTGTTTCAAGTGTTTTCTTTTTCTTCATAAAGACCATTACATCAGTTTGTTTGCAAAATGATGATGAAGGGGCTTAAAGACCAATTACCTTTTTCATTAAGGCATTGCAAGAAGCTAAGTTTAAGTACACCATCACGGAGAAGCAAGAATTTACCTTGGTGAAAGAAACAAAGGTTTTCAGACCCTACATCTTGAACTCTAAAGTTGTTGTTTATGTTCCCCACATCATGGTGAAAGACATCTTTTTAGAGATGGAGGTCTTAAGAAAAAGATAGAGATGGGTAAACAAGTTGTAGGAATATGACATGGATATCCAAACCAAGAAATGGGTAAGAGGTTTGGGCCTATCTAAGCTTATCGCTGAGAGAAACTTGCATACTATTGAGGTGAATGAAGTAAAATGAGAAAGGGTGAATGTCCTTGAAAATTTGGTAAGCTCGAATGGTACAATTATATAATATTTTATCTCATATATCTATGCTTCCCTGAATATTTGAGTAAAAATCAGAAAAGATCTCTTAAGTTAGCCTCTCAAAAATATGTCATTACAGATTTTGGGTTAGCTAGGAAGAACCCAGAGGGAGTGCTCTTTAGATGCATTATTGAGGATGAATCCCCAAAGGTAATTTTTGATATCCATGGAGGAGTTTGTGGGGGAAATTTTACTCGAATAGTTACAACACATAAAATCTTGAGGGTTGGTTATTGGTGGCCAACTCTCTTCAAGATACAACTCTATTGGTTAGGAAATGTGAAAGTTGCGGTGTTTTTCGGAATAATGAAAGCTTTATGCTCCCTTCCTTTGCATCTTGTGTCAGTCAAACCCCCATTTAAACAATGGGAAAAATGGATTCTCTTGTAACCACTAATTATTTCATTAAGTGGGTGGAAGAAATCCCCACCAAGAAGGCAACACACCAAGTTATCATGGAATTCATGCGACTCAAATCATATGCAGATTTGGAGTACCGATTAATATTGTCATTGATAGTGCCATGAGTTTTCAGAGCCAAACCTTTTGTGGCAATGTGTAAAGAGTATGGAATCAATTTGACATATACTTCTAACTAAAATCCCGATAAAATGGACAAGCTGAGTCCAGCAATAAAAACTTGTTGAAGATCATTAGAAGAATCTTGGAGTGAACAAAAGAAAGTGGGGTGGCGAAGTTTTTGTTTGGGCTGTGACAGAATCACTATCAAAATAGCTACTTGGTAAGAGCCAATTTGAGATGATATATGGGACTCAATATTTGTTTCCCCTTCATTTGTAATTGTCTTCATTTTATTTTGTTCAACAAATTGAAGATCACGAAGTCATCCCATATGATGCTTGAATCAATTAGATTATTGAGTTAGATGAAGAAATAAGGGCATCCCATCGTAGGCATGTGAAGTTCAAATAAAATTTGAAGAAGTTATTTGACAAGAAAGTGACTCAAGAGCTTTCAATATTGGGGATCTTGTGTTATTATGGGATATCGGCATGAAGATAAGGGAAAGCATGGTAAATTTGATGCCTTATGAATGGGCCCTTATTCAATTGATATTCGAATTGGTGAAAATACCTTCTTCCTAAAAGACTCAGACGGGGAAATTCTTGAATTTACTATTAATGGAAGGCATTTGAAACATTTCCTCGATTGATTTCTCAAAATCAAGGTACACTCCATTTTTACAGTGTATAGTTCTTTGTTTTCATTCTGATTTTGTGTTTTTGTTCATTTTGGTCCTGGGTTACCTAGTTCTGTTGGTTTCTCAATTCATTTTTGGAGGATGGTTATGGTTTCTCGGCTTTGCAACCTTATTCCTTAACTCCGCTACCCAATGGTCTATTTTGGGCACTTGGTTTGCTATTTTTTTTGGGGCACTCGCAGGAGTGCCCATCCTTGAGTCGGAGTTGATGTTGGTGCTCAAATTGGCCTCGCCCTATTTCTCATTGAAATTCTTTAGTTTGTGGGATTTTTCATGTTTTCTATCTCCCGTATTGATGCTTGAAGATTATATCCTGCATTTGGTTTCCATGATCAGTCCCTTCCTTTGTCGAGGATCAATTAAAAATCTAGATTTTTTTTTGGTTCCTCTGTGCATATGAAAGAGTCTATAACTTGGGTGTAAGACTGGGATTTTTCCTTTCCTTCGTTTTCCACAATCAAGTTTTGTTGTCCATGTCATTTGTGTCCAAAATATCAATTGGATGTGGCTTGGAGGATCATATTTGGGCCTTATATAATTTCTAAACTCTCCATCCGTGAAGAAAGATTCATTTCCGGGCTCAAAATGGTGATTTTCCTACAATTTATAGTTTGACGGGTGTATTTTCCACGATCAAATTTACTTCTCAAACATCGGTTGAAATATGGCACTTTCTAGTTGGATGTGGATCAGTAGGGCACTTTAAAAATTCTAAGGCTCACTTCGGACTCAAAGCTTGTCCACGTGGAGGATCGACGGTCATTTAAAAATTCACCTTTTCGTTTGGCCTTGGAGTTGCGCAAGGGAAACAAGTGGAGATTTCTGTTTCCTTGCCTAGACTTAGACAAAATTTTCATGCAACTGAAAGTAGAGTTTTGAATACCATGGACACATGGAGGGCTGGTGCTCATTTGAGGATCCGACTAAGGGTCCCACCTTAACAAGTGCGATAGAGAGACATGTGGAGGCTTCCACTGGCTCCGCTCTATACTTAAAATTTTCAAGGTAGTTTTGAAAATCCTGGGACATGTGGAGGGACCCTATTTAGGGACTGGCCCCTAAGTTTTATTTTAAAGAAGCATGAGGAGGAAACTTGGATGCTTCTGCTCACTCTTCCCATTTCTTGGACTTTTTAACGGCCAAAGAAAAATGTCTCGGACCCTGGACACATGGTGCCTTCTTGAACCTTCAAATTTTTTAACAAACTCTACCGGACTAAGACACGTGTTAAGCCCGTGCTTGTTTGGGGTCTCTACTTTTGGGACCATCTCAAAATGTGCCATTGAGACACGTGGAGGCTTCCGCTGGCTCCTTTTTACACTAAGAATTTTCAAAGGCCAAAAGGCATTTTTATGGGCCTAGGGCATGTGGAAGGCTTGCAATTGTTTGGGACTTACTTACGTGCTTCTACTTTGTAGTTGTGCCAAGGGAACACGTGGAAGACTATGATATAAAGTGGAAAAGGGGAAGAATCAATGGTTGTTGTGTATTGTGCCTGTTTTTCCACCTTTTTTTGCTCCAAGACTCCTAGAGACACGAATACGCACTATTTTTCATCATTCTTTGATGAAATTCCTTGTTGTATCTATCTGTAAAGTGCCATTTGATGGATTTAGAACTTAATTTGTGAGTCCAAGGATTGTTAAGGTTGATATTTTGAAGTTGGAAACACTTAGGTACTTGAAAAAATTGGAATTACCATAGGAGATGGATGCGAGGTAGAACTGCAGAGGAAAGAGAGGTAAAATGGATGAAATGATGAAAGTACGGGGCAAAATACGAAAAAGGTGTTAACTCGAGAGTGAAAAGCATTACTGGCATATACAGTTGTGTAAAGTCTCTGAAAAATGATTAAAAGGGGCATTTCTTATATGATAGAATCGAAATGATTAGAAGGATGGCCAAAAATATTTGCATGGCATCCTAGTCATTACTTAAGGGCCTAATAAATGTGATCAGATCACAATTGGTCCACCTGGTGGATTTCGGGTCTGAATTTGTTAAACATTACTGTCTAAAACAAATTGGTAAAAAGAAAAGGTCCCTTGAATATTATTCTCTTTTGGGTGGAAAATTGAGTGAGAAAAATGTATAAATGCAATGAGAATACTCTTGCAAAGGGTCAGAGGTTTAATTCTTAAGAGAAAAGTTAAGAATGTCGTCTTCTTGAGAGTCCAAGCCGAGATAACTTGTTATTTTATTCTATGTTAGATTTTCTATCATGTCAAGTTGGTTGCATATGCATAACCATTGACAAGCACTGAGATTGATCTGGAAGCTTTCACCTGCTGATGAATCTAAACAATTTTTAAATTAATTTGCATCCAATCTCTAGCAATTTTTGTCTTCTTCGTTTGGAGATAATGTCTCGTAAATAGTTTCTTTCATTTCTATTGTAATATTACATTGAAATCTTTGTGAAATCACATAGGATTTCATCCCTATGATATTTTAATGGTATTTTCAATTTCATTTTAAGAAGATCCTTCATCTTGCATTAGATAAAAAAATTTAAAATCAATTCACTGTCATTTGTTGATAAATATTATCTATAAGTCTTCGGGTGTACCTTAGGCATGATTGATAAAATAGTTTGGTTTTTAATTGAGTCTTTCAATTCGAGCCTTCATGTTAGAGTCTCAAATATTATATGAAAATGTGTTGATCTGGGCCTCCATTGAAGCACACCTTCTAATTGAAGGAACATCTTAACGGTTTGTTGTTTACCGAAAAATACTCTGTGTTTTTGTAGCCAAATTAAAAAATTTGAGCTCATGCACTTCATTGGTGTTTAATAAAAGTTATAAATTCAAGAAATTAGCAAAAGTCGTGCCCTAGAGATCTTTAAACCTCTATTTTTCTCATTTTTAGAAATCCTTCATTTCTCAAATTGTGCACGTAATATCCTCTTTGCAACCTTCATTTTTGATCAAAGTTTTTCACTTCTTCTATGGCCTGGGTTGTCAAATCATTGTTTTACCTCCATGCCTCTAGTTCGTGAAGAAAATTAAAATATTGGACTCAAAATGATGAAGTTTTCTTCCTCTACGTATTTTCCACAGTCGGGATGACGGGTGTTTTTTTCCCATCAAATTTTTACCCCAATGAATTCAGGTACATGGTCAGATCCTATTGGATGGGGAAGAACGGGATTTTTGGTGAACTTAACACTTTTGGTCACTTTTGGAAAAAAGGTAAATTTTCTCTGTGGCCCCAATCAGGCTATAAAGGTAAAAGTCAAATTTTGAGCCCATAGAGAAAATTCAAAGTTGAAGCCCTCTAGGGAAAAATTCAAAGGTGAAGCCCATTGTTGAAAAGTCAAAGTGGATGAGTGGGCCATCAAGGCACTTTTAGAAATTTAACCAAATTCCCAAAAGTGAAGTAAAATTTCTAGAATGCTCTGGCTCCGCCAAGGTCTTGGGCCCGTCTGTTGAAAAGTCAAAGTGGAGGAGCGGAACGGCAGAGAACTTTGAGTTTTTGAGCCTTTTTCCAAAAAGGTTAAAATGTTGAGAAAAGGGCCACGACCCCATTTCCAATCAGAGGATGCCACGTGTCAAGAGTTCAATCGGAGCAGCGGGCCGGCGGAGGAAATTGAGTTTTTGAGTCTTTTTCCAAAAAAGGTTAAACTATTGAGAAAAGAGCCATTACCCCTGTATCCAACAAAATCATGCCATGTGTCCTAGTCAAATCAGAGTAGCGGGCTGGTGGAGGAATATGATTTTTTGAGCCTCTTTCCAAAAAATATTAAAATGTTTAGAAAAGAATCGTGACACCGTCTCCAAAGAATGTGCCACGAGTCTAAGATGAAACATCAAAGTAGGCCACGGGTCAATTTGTTCCAAATTGCCATATCTTACGAAAAATCACAAAATACGAAAGGCTTCCCCTGTAACTACTCTAATCCCTTCCTACCATGTGGATGACATAGTTTCAGAGTTAGAGGAGCAAATCAAATAGTCTATATTTAAATTGGCAAATTGAATGTAATGGTTTCATTGCAAGATCCGGATTTTAACCGACATGAGCATTATCTTCACAAAAGAGGAATTTTAAAATGCATTGAGGATTTGTGAAGTTGTAACGGTTTCTTGTGAATAATATAATGGCTTCTCGACATCATTACAAGGGCTAGCGATTGATTTCAAAATAGACCGAGTCCTCTGTAAATAGAAAAGATAGAAAAAGCCACACTTCTTATATTTCTCTTCTTCCTCCAATTTTTCCATTCTCAAGTTATGTAAAAACTCGCTCGAGATTCAATAATAAAAGAAGGATTTTTGACTCTTTAATTGAGGAATTAATTGGTACTTTTTGCGACCAATGCATTTTATCCGATCTTGTAGCTTTTCCTATGGATTTGTTTTTCTTCTAATGATAAATGCATGTAAATGAAATTTTTAATTAATGTGTGTGGGCATCTAATATTCTACTCAAAACATTAGTTTACTCCTACCTCCATTTCCACTCCCCTTCCCCTTTTCAAGATAAAGTTTCTTCTCTAGTGAGACATTGCAAGCTTTGCCACAGGGTCAGTGGAGTGCCCCTGTTGGATCACTGGTCAAAAGTCCACCTTTGAAATCCACTTTTTCATGCATGCACGTATGGAAGCTGCACCATTCGGGTAGAGGGACTTAGATTCCACAAGATTGGCTTGAAATCCACCAAATGTTTCCTTAAAACAAATTTTCTCGCCAACAGCTTTTTAGCACCCACCGTGGGGCAGATTTTACAAAGATCGCACCTAAAATCAACTCGAGTGTCATAAAATATAAAAAATTATTTTGTAAGAAAAGTTTCCCAAGATTGAATAATCACACAAACTACATGGATGTAAATCATGGCTATTTTGAGAAATCCTCTTGTTGAGAGACCTCATTTTCTCTTTCACATCCAAGAAGACATTGCTTCTAATCTTAGAGAATCTATTTGGCATAATAGACAAAGTGTCGATCAATACTTCATTCTATAAGGATTATCGACCTCGAAGAGGAATGTGCCGTCAATTGGAAAGGCAGAGACAAATTCTAGCACCCCAAAGAAGAGCATAGATTTGCAAGTGGTGGATAGAATATACATGTGGCAACTTAGACAAGGAGGACAAGTTGATACCACATTTGAACAGCTTGGAAGATAAGCGAGATATAAAGAGGAGATAAGGGCTCAACTTGAAGAAATAAGAGGACTCCAAATTGAATGAGAAGAAAGAACAAGTAGTAAAAGCAGCCTTAGCAAGGCCGAAGGCTAGAAACAGAATAAAATGGGTGGTCATGAACATGAAGTACACAGCCTAACATACCATGGGGAAGAAATATTGGTCCTCTTGCTCTTCCACAACCACTTCATGAGCTCCCAAGAGGCTCAAGAAAGAACTTCACAAAATTCGGATGGAATGGTTCTTAGCTCCCAAAGAACATGTAGCAGCATTCATCACTACTTGTGGATTGTTGGGAGTTAAAAATGAAGATGTTTCAGTTAGGCTCTTTGTGGAGTCACTCCAAGAAAAATCTGTTGAATGGTTCTACATGTTGCCCCCAAGATCTGTCACATGCTGGGAAGATATAAGAAGTGCATTTGAACATAGGTTCAAGAGCACAGAAGATTGTTAGGATCTGCTAGTCCAATTGGTTCAGATGAAGAAGGAGACCTCCGAATCAATGAGAGATTTTTTAGCAAGGTATGATAGGTTGACAAGAAGGATCCTGAAGATGTGGTACCCTCGAAAATAACTTGAAAAGGTTATTCATCAGTGCTTTTCCATCAAAAGTTGGTTTCTTCCTCAAAAGAGCCCAACCAAGAACATTGAGGGAAGTTAAAGAATTTGCAATTGAGAATGATGATGATCTAATTCTTTCTGGAAAAGTGAAAGGACCAAATGGGAAGCAAAAAGGTCAGAGTTCAAATTCAGTCACCACTGATCCAATGTTCCAAAAAATGGCAAATGACCTAGTTGCTTTGAAGAAACAGCTGTCACAAATCACAATGAGGAATGCTCCAAGGAGACCAAATCTTCCTGATAGACCAAGAATTTCTCCACCTCCTCGAGGATTTCTCTTGAAGCACCACCAGTCAATGCCATCTGTAAAACTAGGGAATTAGAAGAAGGAGCAGACATTGAGTAAACTGAAGAAGAAATCTTGGATGACTATTAAAAATATCTTGAAATTGAAGAGGTTGGCATGCACAATGGCATGATTGAATACGTTGATGATGAGGAGGAAGGTGATGAAGAAGCTCTAAGTTTTTCATGTGCTATTTTCACTCGTGCACAATCCAAGAATGGTGTTTTAGCCTCAACAATTACAACTAAGAATAGGAAGAACAAATAATATAGCTCTTCAAATCCTCCACTAAACAAGATCATCAGTAGGGGATCACCATTACCACCTTCCATGGAATCAGCTAGAGAGAAATCAGATTCACTAGTTGTCAAGGATCACACTTTGTTATGCCAAGTAAGTTATTTGATTCTTCTCCCAACTCAAAAGTTGTTAAGATAAATTATCTTCTAAATGTTGGTTCTGCAAGAACATCTAAATTTCAATCAAAGGCTACACCCCATCTCCTTCCAATCCAATTGCTACATTTGAAAAAGATAACCCAACACAAAAAGTAATGATGCATCTTCCATTTAAGTCCTCATCCACTGCTGGAACCTCTTCCTCATCTACCATAACTTCATTTGACTTTGTAGAGCATGCTAGCAAAACCAAAGTCCAACTCTCTGAAATTGAATACCTACAAACACATCCTACCCAATTTGATAGATTCATCAAGGCAAGTCTGGGGTGGTAACTCTACATCCCCAATCTCTAATTATAAAGGCTTACTTCCCACACCATCCACACCATATTCTCAAAACATGCTAGCCCTCAGTGCCTCCACCACCAATAGAGTTGAGCCTTTTTACCTGTCACTTCTCATCAAAGGTTTCCAGCTGAAAAATTGCATTATAGATTCTGGAGCCTCAGATAATGTGATGCCAACAAAAGTTACAAATGCTCTTGGCCTCACTTTGACCCGGGTAAATGGCACATGCTACTCAATGGAATCCAAACAAGTTCCATTGGTAGGAAGGATTAAGGATGCTTAGGTTGCACTAGCTAATTACCCTGACAAGAAGATACTCCTAACCATTTTGGTGGAAGACATCCCAACATCTTTTGGTATGATGTTGAGTAGAATTTAATTTAGAGATCTAGGTCGAGAAATAAAAATGGATTGGTCATGTGCAATTATCCCGATAAAAGGAGAAATGAAGAAGTTCTGCTAGTCGGAAAAATGAAGTTCATGGTAAGGAAGTATGATGATCCAAGAACTGATATCCTTTTTCAAGATTGTGGGCTTGGAAATTACTTCCTTACATCACAGAAGGAAGAAGAATTTCCACTTCTCATGGAGGAAGAAGAAAACTGAATTTAGACAATGGATTTTGATGGCAGTCATTCCAGAGCAGTTCGAATATGGTATAGTATTATACTCTCTCTCCAATGAGGTATATCCTTTTTCCTACAAGTTGTGATTTGACAATAAAAATAATACATTAGAGTATGAAGCATTACTCTTATGCATGAATACAACAGAGGGAATGGAAACCAAGAATTTGAGATGCAAAGGTGATTCGAGAGGTTGTGGTAAAGTAGGTCCGCCAAAAATATCAAGTGAAAAACCCCAGACTCAGGCACTATAGAAACAAAGTATGGGATTGCATTGAATCCTTTGATGCATTCTCCATTAAAGCTATCCCTAGGGAGTAAAATGAAAAGGATGATTCTCTAGCAGTGTCAACTTCCTTAGTGACACCACATCCTTCTTTTTGGCAAGGATAAATTGACCATTGAGATGATGTTCGAGACCCATCATACCGCAGACAATGCAAATCACTAGAAGGTCTTCAATGATGAAAATCAAATCCTAGCCTTCTTCGAACAAAGGGATAACTTCAATAATATTTTCTTTGAAGGAATTGAAAACCTACACTGTGAATCAGTCCCCAAAGAAGAGAAGGAAGGAATTGAGGGAATTGATGAAGAGGGAGTAATCAAAGCGAAAATAAATAAAATCCCCAAAGGCCTAGTTTCTTTGGAAGACCTCTTTAAAAAGCATGACAGGTTCATCCAAGAGAAATAAAAAACAATCTTCTAGGTGTCTATCTGATTTTGATCAAGAAAACATTGGCACTTCAAAGAATCCAATGATGGTTAACATTGGTAAATGCTTCGCACCATAAGAGAAGATAAAGTTTGTTTCTCTCGCTAAAAAATTAATCATATGTCCCTGGCCTATTCCTATAATGAACCCAAATATTTTCAGCCAAAGGAAATACATCACTCCATTGCTTTGAAGCAAGGATCTAAGCCCATCAGGTAAAAACAAAGGCCCTACAATCCAACGATTGTCAATGTTATCAAAGAAGAGGTGACAAAGATTCTCAATGCTAGAATCATATTTCCCATCCACCATTCAACATGGGTGGCTAACATTGTGCTAGTAAGGAAGAAGAATGGGGAAAACATGATTTTTGTAGACTTCCAAAATCGAATCAGAATCTCTTAAAGACAAATGCTACCCTTTTCTAATCATGGATCATATTTTGCAAGTAGTCACTAGATCTTAAATGTTCTCCTTGCTTGATGGATTCTTAGGGTACAACAAAATCAAGGTGGTAGAAGAGGATTGCAATAAAATAGCCTTCACAACACCTTGGGGCACTTTTGCCTATAGCAGAATGCCTTTTGGAGGGATCAATGCTAGAGCCACTTTCCAGAGAGAAATGGAATTGGCCTTTAAAGATTTGAAACATTGCATTGTCATTTACCTTGATGATCTCACGGTTTTTTCAAAGAGGAGGGGAGATCATATATGTCATTTGGAGAAAGTCCTTGTAAAGTGTACGAAACATGGCATTTCTCTAAATCTAAAGAAGTGCATTTTGGAGTCATAGAAGGTAAGTTTTTAGGATAACTTATGAACAAACATGGAGCACACATTGATCCCGAGAGGATCAGACATATCAAATAATTAGCCTTACTAACCAACAAGAAGGGAGTTCATTCATTTTTGGAAAGGTAAACTTCCTTTTCAGTTTTGCATGAGTTTTCCGAATCGAATAGGCATATAACTTCCATGATGAAGCCTCAAAATTTTTAAAGTGGAATAAGGAAGGAAAAATAGCATTTGAGGAGATCAACAAAGCCATTGCCAAAGCTCCAACTCTTGTATCTCCATATTTCAACAAGGATTTCATCATTTATTTCTATGCATCGAACATACAATCTCTTGTCCTTGTTTAGAAAAATGATGAAGGTTTGGAAGCACCCATTGCTTTCATGAGTTGTCCTTTGAAAAATCACAAGCTCAAGTATAGAAAATTAGAGAAACATGCCTATGCAAAGTGGTCACAGCTTTTTTTAAAGTTTCAGATTCTAGATTCTCAATTCCCATATAGTGTTTATGGTCCCTAGAAGTGCAATGAAGTCCATTTTGACTCAACAGGATCCCGAGGCTAAGAGAGATAGTTGGATTGCAAAGACTCAAGAGTATGACGTGGAGATTAGGCACTCTAATTTGGAAAGAGGAAATGGTTTGTGCAAGATGATTGTTAAAGATGAAGCTCTCAAGACTCAACAGGGAGAAAAATATGTTGTTTTCTCAACTTGTTTAGGAGACAGTCCACAGGTGCTTTTTGTCACCACTACTGATGAGTGGTATGTTGACATTGCTTACTATCTCGCTTATGGAGAACGCCTCCCACATCTTGATTACAAACAAAGAAGGAAACTCAAGATAAAGGAAGCCAAGTTTTTGATCTGGAATCATGCACTTTACAAGAGAGGCCTAGATGGTTGTTTCCTCGGGTGTTTAGATAAGGAGAAGCAAGAAAATTTGCTTAGGGAATATCATGATCAAGCTTGTGGTGGAAATTTCTCAGCAATGGTCACCGCACATAAGATCCTAAAAGGGAGATATTATTGACCCTCCATATTTATGGCACTTAGGATTGGGTTTCCAAAAGTAAAGCATGCCAACAATTTTTGGAAAGCCACAACTAGCTGCATTGCCACTCGTGGCTGTGGTGATTGAAGAACCATTTTAGCAATGGGGGCTAGAATTTATTGGTGTTCTGAATCTTCATTTTAGTGTAGGGAAAACTTATGTACTCACTGTAATTGATTACTTCACTAAATGGGTGGAATCCATCCTAACTAAGAAATCCAACTCTAAAATAGTTTGCAACTTCATCAAGGAGAATATCATTTTTTGTTTTGGAATACCATAGAAAATTGTTGTAGAAAATGCCACCTATTTCTCTTCCAAGGAGCTCATAGAGTTTTTTTATGGCTTTGGAATCTCCCTATCTCACTCTTCTGACTACTACCCATAGGGAAATGGGCAAGTTAAGTCAAGCAACAAGAACATTGTGACCATTGTTTGCAAGTTGGTAGATGAGAATCAAAGGAACTGGCACAAGAAGTTATATGATGCATTATGGGCCGATAGGATCACTCCTAAGAAGGAAATAGGTATGTCACCTTTCCAAATTTTGTATGGAGTTGAGGTAGATATTCCCTCAAAATTGAGATGCCAGCTCTCAAGTTGTTATAAGAAATAGAAGATGGTCAATACAAAGAATACATTGAAAAGAGGATCCTCTTCCTGAAGAAGCTGGAAGAAAGCATATGGAAAGTGGTGGATACAATTAATGAGCATCAGTTGAAAGTGAAGAAATTTTTTAACAAGAAGACCAAAGTAAGGAATTTAAAATTTGGAGATTTTTTCATGCTATGGGACAAGAGAAGAGAACCAAAAGGGAAGTGATGGAAAGTTTGATTCATTGTCGTTGGGCCCATTCCAAATTCATGGAGTTTGTCTTTGAGAATTCTTTTCTCCTCTCATACTTTAATGGAATGCCATTGGAATTGCCTTGAAGTAGGAAATAATTGAAACTTTGTCATCATTGAAAGTGGATTGTCCCCGCCTTGTACCATAGGTGATTTCCTAGGTGTGTTTTTCCTTTTTTGTTGTGTGGTTTTGTTTTAGTTTTGTTTGGTTTTTGTTGTGTATGGTATGGCTTGTGTGTTTCCTCATTCTTCCTTTATTTTGTGGAATTTTACATGACTTTGTAAGTCCCATTGGATAAGGCAACTCGCTCAACGTAATATGTTTTGAAACTTGAGATTTTGGATCCTCATGTCATGCCCTAGCCATGCCCAGTTCACACCATGTCCCCAAGCTAGAGCCACTGTTGTCTCCCAAAAACTACTCTGTGTTTTCATAGCCAAATTCAATTTTTTTATCTCATGCCATTTGTTAGTGTCTAAGCCAAGTTAGAGATTCAAGAAATTAGCAAAGTTCGTTCCCTAGAGCTGTTTAAACCTCTGTTTTGCTCGTTTTTATAAATCCTCCATTTCTCGGTTTGTGCATGTAATATCCTCTTTGCAACCTCCATTTTTTATCAAATTTGTTCACTTGTTCTATAGCCTAGGTCTTCAAATAATTATTTTTCCTCCATGCCTCTGGTTCATGAAGGAAATTTGAAAATTGGACTCAAAACGATGAAGTTTTCTTCCGTACGTATTTTGCACATTGGGATGGTGGGCATCTTTTCCCCATCAAATTTTGACCCCAATGAATGCAGGTACGTGGTCAGATCCTAATGGATGGGGAGAAATGGGATTTTTAGTGAACTTAACATTATTTGTCACTTTTGGAAAAAATAGTAAATTTTCCCGTGGCCCCGATGAGGCTATAAAGGTAAAAGTCAAATTTTGAGCCTGTAGAGAAAATTCAAAGTTGAAGCCCACAGGAAAAAGTCAAAGGTGAAGCCCACTATTGAAAAGTCAAAGTGGACGAGTGGGCCATCGGGAACTTTTGGAAATTTAACCAAATTCCCAAAAGTGAAGTAAAAGTTCTAGAATGCTTTGCGGCTTCGACAAGGTCTTGGGCCCGCCATTGAAAATTCAAAGCGGAGGAGCGGAACGGCGGAGAACTTTGAGTTTTTTATCCTTTTGAGAAAAGGTTAAAAGGTTGAGAAAGGGCCATGACCCCATTTCCATTCGGGGGATGCCACATGTCAAGAATTCAATGAAAGTAGTGGGCGGTGGAGGAAATTTAGTTTTGAGTCTTTTTCCAAAAAAGGTTAAAATGTTTAGAAAAGAGTCACAACCCCTTCTCCAACAAAAACATGCCACGTGTCCTAGTCAAATTGGAGCAACAGGCCGGAGGAGGAAATTAAGTTTCTGAGTAATTTTCCAAAAAAGGTCAAAATGTTTAGAAAAGAGCCGCGACCCCATCTCCAACTCAGAACATGCCACGGGTCTAAGTTGAAAAGTCAAAGTGGGGTTGCGAGGCCAATTTTTTCCAAATTGCCAAATCTCACGAAAAATCACAAAATGCAAAAATCTTCCCCGTAACCACTCCAATCCCTTCCTACCACGTGGATAGCCCAATTTCAGAGTTAGAGGAGCAAATCAAATGGTCTATATTTAAACTGGAAAATCAAATGTGACAGTTACTTTGCAAGATCTGGTTTTTAACCCGCCATGAGTGTTTTCTTCACAACAAAGGAATTTGAAAAGGTGTTGAGGATTTGTGAAGTTGTAATGGTTTCTTACGAATAATATAATGATGATTGATTTCAAAATGACCAGATTGATTTCAAGATATGTACAAATTCTACTCAAGCTTCAATAATAAAAGAAGGAATTTTTTTCTCTTTGATTGAGGAATTAATTGGTACTTTGCGACCAATGAGTTTTATTGGTCTCATAGCTTTTCCTGTGGATTTTTTTTTCTTCTAACTATAAATGCATGTAAATAAAATTTCTAATTAATGTGTGTGGGCATCTGATATTCTACTCACAACATTAGTTTTCTCCTACCTCACTTTCCACTCTCCTTTCGCTTTTCAAGACAAATTTTCTTCTCTAGTGAGACATTGCTAGCTTTTCCCACATGGTCGTGGAATTCCCCTGTTGGATCTCTGGTCAAAAGGCCACCATTAAAATTCACTTTTTCATGCATGCACATACGAAAGCCTCACCGTTCAAGTAGAGGGACTTAGACTCCCAAAGCATTGGCTTAAAACCCACCAAATATGTCCACAAGACAAATTTTCTCACCAACACTATTCGAAGCTTTAAGTTGTTGAGTTATTTATTGTTGTAAAGTCCCTTCAAAGATCCGGTATAGTCAACTTTATTCTCGCTTCATCTCCCACCAAAATTATTCAAAACCATAAATCCACCCTAAACTACCCATATTTCCCGTGTATCAACAAAGGAACAAAATCTATTTACTAAAATATGTAGAATAATCAAGATTTCCTAATGTCTTGAGAAAAATCTATTTACTAAAATATCTCCATCTTTTAGAAGTGAAAACTCTTAAGAGTTAAATTATGGAGTATTGACCATATTTTCCCAAGGTTTTCTTCATAAAATTTATCCAAAATAAGGATATCTCCATCTCCTTCATCAAACAAAGGTTTCACTAAGGGTCCTCTCACCCCGGTCTAAGAGGCACGACCTAAAGTAGCGAGGATAGGTCAAATCATCTTAAAGGTGTTATCCATCTCTCCACAAATATGAGTGACAAAGGGGCCGGTTAGATCTCATCCTCGGATACAAAAGCACACACACTAAGATCTATCTGTCTCTAATCTCCATTTCTAATCTATGTTGTTTCTCGGCTTGAAAGGAGAAAAAACTTGGATACCAACAACAGGAGTTCCCATCCCCGATTCGGAGCTGATGTTTGTGCTTAAATTAATCTCGCCCCATTTTCATTGAAATTCCTCATTTTGCGGCCTCTATCATGTTTTCTATCTCCTGTATTGATGCATAAATTTTTTTCCCTCCATTTGATTTCCATGATCAGTCCCTTCCTTTTTTAGGATCACTTGAAAGTCCATAATTTTTCTTCATTCCTCTTTCCATGTGAAAGAATCAGAATTTGGCCGTAAAACTCAGGTTTTTTCCTTTCCTTTGGTTTTTCACAATCACGTTTTGTTACGCTATCATTTTTGTCCCAAATACCTATGGAAATGTGATTAGATGTAGCTCAGAGGATCATATTTGAGCCTTATAACATTTCCAAATTCTCTGTCCTTGAAGAAAGATTCATTTTTGGGCTCAAATGGTGATTTTCCTACATTTTACGGTTTGACGGGTGTATTTTTCCCTATAAAATTTACTTCCCAACATCAATGCAAACATGGCCCTTTGTGGTTAGATGTGGCTCAGGTGGGGAACTTTAAAAACTCTAAGGCTTGCTACAACTCCAAACTCATCTACATGGAGGAATGACGCTCATTTGAAAATTCACCTTTTGTTTGGCCTTGGAGTTGCGCTGGGAGACACATGGAGGTTTTCGCTGCCTTGCCAAGACTTAGACAAATTTTCCATGAAGGTGGTATATTTTTGTGGACCATGCACATGTGGAGTGCTAGCGCTCATTTGGGAATGCGTCTTAGGGTCATACCTTAACAATTGCGACAGGGAGATGCGTGGAGGCTTCCGTCGGCTCTACTTTGTACTTAAACTTTTCAAAGAAATTTTGAAAGGCCTAGGACTCGTGGAGGGCCCATGCCTATTTGAGGACTGCCCCCTAAGTTTTATTTTGAAGAAGTGTTAGGAGGAAACTTGGAGGCTTCCGCTCACTTTTCCCTTTGCTTGGAATTTTCAACGGCCAATGAAAAATGTCTCGGACCCTACACACATGGCACCTTCCATTGAACCTTCAATTTTTTTAACAAACTATGCCGTCCCGAGACACATGTTAATATCGCACTTGTTTGGGGTCTCTACTTTTGGGAACCATCTCAAACGTGCCATTGAGACACTTGGAGGCTTCCGCTGGATCCTTTTTACACCAAGACATTTCAAAGGCCGAAATGTGTTTTTCTTGGGCCCAGGGCACGTGGAAGGCCCGCGCTTGTTTGGAAACTTTCCCTTATACTTCTCCTTTGTATTAGCACCAAGGAAACACATGGACGGTTGTAAACTAAAGTGGAGAAGGGGAAGAATCAACAGATTTTGTGTATTGCATCTGCTTTTTCCACCATTTTTATCCAAGACTCCGGAGATACGAATATGCACTATTTTTCATCGTTCTTTGATGAAATTTTTTTCATCAGTATTCAGTAAAGCATCATTTGATGGATTCGGAACTTAATTTATGAGTCCAAGGATTGTTAAGGTCGATATTTTGAGGTTGGAATTTCTTAGGAACTTGTAAAAATGGGAATTACCAGAGGAGATGGATGCGGGATAGAGTTTTAGAGGAAAGAAAGTGAAAAGGATGAAAGTTACAAGTGCAAAAGATGAAAAAGGTGTTGCCTTGAGAGAGAAACAAATTACTTGTCATATCTAGTTGTGTGCGGGTCCTCCATAAAATGATTAAAAAGGGGATTTCTCGCATGAAAAAATCAGAATGATTAGAAGGATTGCCAAAATTTTGTGGTATGACATCCTAGTCATTAGTTAAGGGCCCAAGAAATGTGATCAGTTCATAATTGGTCCACCTAGCAGCTTTCGGATGTGAATTTGTTAAATGTCACTTTCTAAGGAAAATTGGTAACAAGCAAAGGTCCCTCAAATATTCTTCTCTTTTGGGGAAAATTGAGTGAGTAAATGTAGAAAAGCAATGAGAATCTTTTATACAAATGGTCGGGGGTTGAATTCTTAAGAGAAAATTTGAGAAAGTCATCTGCTTGAGAGATCAATCCGAGATAACCTATTAGTTTATTTTTTGTTAGATTTTCTATCATGTCAAGTTGGTTGTAGATGTATAGAAATTGACGAGAATTGATATTGCTATTGAATCTTTCCACTCTTGATGAATCTAAGAAATTTTGAAATTAATTTATGTCCAATCTCTAGGAATTTGTGTCTGCTTTGTTTAAGTATGTCTCAGTAAATAGTTTATTTTGTTCCTATTGTAATCTTACATTGAAATCTTTGTGAAATCACACGGGATCTCGTCCCCGTGACAATTTAATGGTATTTTAAATTTCACTTCAAGAAGATCTGTCATCTTGGATGAGATAAAAAAATTAAAATCAATTCATTGTCATTTATTGATAAAGATTTTCTGTAAGTATTTGGGTGTACCTTAGGCATGATTGATCAGATATTTTGGTGCTTAATTGAGTCTTTTAATTCGATCCTTCATGTTATAGTCTCAAATATTGTGTGAAAACATGATGATCACGGGCCTCCATCAAGCACACCTTCTAGTTGAATGAATGTCCTAACTATTTTGAAGCTTTCTATTGTTCAATTGTCCTTTATTGTGTAGTCCCTCAAAGATTTGGTATAATAAAATTTATCTGCTTCATCTCCCACCAAAATCATTCAAAACCATTGATCCATCTTGAACTACCTGTTTTTTCCATGTATATCAACAAAGGAAAAAAATCTACTTACTAAAATATGCGAGAAAAATTAGAATTTCTTAATGTCTTGATAACCTTAGCCTTGTGTTGAAAGTACCTCCATTTTTCGAAGTGACAACTCTTAAGAGTTAAATTATGGAGTATTGACAATATTTTCCCAAGGTTTTCTTCATAAAATTTGTCTAAAAAAGGATATCTCCATCTCCTTCATCAAATAGAGGTTACACTATGGGTCCTCTCACCTGGTTGAAAGGCATGACCTAAAGTAGGGGATAGGTCAAAGCCTCTTGAAGGTGCTATCCATCTCTCCAAAAATATGAGTGAAAAAGGGCCAGTTAGATCTCATACCCGGCTACAAATGACACACACTATGATCTATATGTCTCTAAGCTCCATGTCCAATCTATGTCTTGCTACTCGGCTTGCAAGGGAGAACAAATTTGGATACCAATAGAATAGTTAGTGGATTTTTATCTATTTTTGTCTTATTTTTTTAGAGATTGATAAAGGATTTGATAAGACAATGTTTTTTGTCCATGTTTATGTATTAAAAAAACAATATTAAAAAAATGTCATTTTATATTGGATTGGATTTTTTGGTGCTCTGCTAGGGTTTGAGTGTTATGCTTGAGTCTATAGGACCGTACTTCATGTCACACAACTGTTTTTATTAAGGTGGGACATTTATTTAGCAATTTATTTCTCTTAATTTCTTTTTTATTTAGTAGCTATAGGTGGTGAGACCTCAAACAATCATTCATCCGGTAAAGAAACGAGCTCACAAGTTTGTCTCGAAGGTTTACGATGAGGTAATGACCCTCCTCTTCCTGATCCTAATGTTGTTTTAGATTTACCTCAATTTGAAAATACTTGCTCTTGGCTTGAATATTTTACTTTGGTTTCATATTTCATTGGCCGTGTCCCCCCGGAGAGTAATCTCAAATAGTGGGTTCATAACCACTAGCAAGGCTATGGTATCAAAGTTGAGGGTGTCGAAAATATTACAAGGGGTTTTTCCTGTTTCGTTTCTCCAATCTTGAACATTTTAAGGCCATTGTGAACCATGGCCCCTTGTTTATTAGAAACACTCTGGTCATCTTTCGCCCCTATATGTGTGACTTTAAGGAATCCAAACATGCTAAGCTTAAAGTTCCTGTCGGGTGGGGTTTCGATCAAACATTTCCCCTATGGTGTTTTGTTGAAGAACTGGTCAAACCCATTAGGTGTTTCATTTGCAATAAACCAAACAAGTTTATGCGGGCCACTCGTAGTGTTGGGTCTTTGTGGAAGGTTTCTAGCGAAAGACCTCAAGAAAATAAGTGATATCTATGTACGTGACACCCAGTTATCTCAACAAGTACTCTACATTAATCTTCTTAATACTTGCTTTTTACCAATCCACCGACCATGTGATTCATTAATGCCCTCTAACAAATTTTACGAACCTGTCTCTCAATGAAAATAAAAATGCTAACCCTAAACCATCCTCCTCCTCTGGTGAGGGTTAGATTGTGCTCTCCAATAAGAAAAACCATAAACCCCAAACCATCTATATACCATCTTGTTGGATGGTATACCTCAGCTTCAGCCTCCATGAACAAAAAACAACTCATTTATACTCCTCCAGTTCATTGTTCCCCACTTGTGGAATCCATAATCACGCTAATTCCCTGTAATTTTGTAACCTCATTCTGAGGCAAATATCGACACCTCCAGAAACAAGTCTCGCATCGATGAGTTCTCATAGTCCCTCTCCCTCATAGGATGATGAGTATGTCCCATATTAGATATGGAATTTTCAGATAGGAAACTATGGTCCTTTATGAAAAATAGTTAGTTCATCCATTTTTGTGAATAATTTCACCATCTTGGGGGCCTCAAGGATGAATCTTGCATGAACCTTGATGATTCTCAATTATTTTTTTCTCTTCGAATGTTTGTGGTCTTACTAAAATGACCCATCATTACATGGTTAGGGATGGTTGTCAAAATTTTATTCACATGCATGTTCTCTGTTTGAAGGAGGTTAAGCTTGTTGTCTTTCTTCTCTAGTCTTTTTCTCTTACTTTTTGGTCGGGTGCCATTTTTCATCATTCTAATCATGAGCCTAGGAAAGGGGGTTTTTTTACTCTTCTCTCTACTTCATTGTACCATTCAATTATTTCTTTGGTTTTGACCCCTCGCATCCAGTTGTGTGGTCCCTTTTTGAGTTACATATTTATATTTTTGGTATTGCTTAGTATTAATGTTTCAAATGATATTATTGAGCAATTTTTACTTTGTGGTGGCTTTCTCGGGAGCTTCCCTGATGCACATTTGATCTTGTGTAGGGATTTTCATAGGGTGGAGTCTATTGATGATAAAGTGGAGAATATTACTATGCGGTGGTGTGTGGGTGAGAGAGAATCATGGTTTTACATGCGTAACAAGCTTGGATTTTTTTATCCTAACCATTGTTTTTAGCATGAATCTTATGCACCCTAGTTCACTGGTTCAACCTATGACAACGTGATGAAAAATTTGTCAAACAAATTGATCCTACTTTCCTTCTAAATCAAAGGGCATTTTATTTCTCTACCAATTTTGGCGAGACTGCTTTTCCATCTAGGAAGGGACTTTGCTCTCGATCATCTACTGCTTTTTTTTTCAAAATTGAGTGGATTTAACTGCTTCAACCCCTAAACTCCCAATTCTACCTTAACATTTCCCACCTGTAGCATAAGATAATTTTGGATCATATTCTACACATTTGGAACATGTTTTAGTTCCCTTTTGGTCCATCGGGTGGATTGTTTGGTTTTAGGATGTCGTTATCGAGTTACACCATTTCTCCACTTGTATGGGAAATATGCTTCATTATTAAGATGAAGGGCACATAAGGGCTCTTCTTAGGAATATGTTATAAGTTCAAGCTCTTGACCACTCTCCCTTTAACAACCACCTTTAGATTAAGGTGGCACAATGGCAACACAAACTCAGGATGGAAGAGGTATATGAGGCCCACGAGGCAAAAATTAAAGCTAGGTTGCATTGGCTTAATATCGGTGACCGAGTTACTAAGGAATTATTTTCTTTCCTTCATCCTCACCATGCCTCGTAGTTCAATTTAGGAAATCAAGGGTGTTGCTGGTCGTATAACCGACCTTCCCGATGTCCTGTAGGCATTTGTTCATCATCACCATTATGTATTTATTACACAACCATACACTCCAGAGAGGGATTCCACTTTGGTACAGTTCCTTCAAGTAGTTCCTTGTAAAATTTCGAGACTAGGAGAGTTACCTTTGATCATCCCCTTTATATCAATGACCTTAAGGAAGTTGTTATGCAAATGAAAATAGACAAAGCTCCTGGTATTGATGGATTTTCTTGTGAGTTTTATTAGTTATTATACGATATTGTTGGTCCTAACCTTCATCATGTTTATTGTGAAGATATGGCAACCAATTTTCTGAGGGATTTGATAAATCAAGGTAATATTACGATTATCCACATGGTTGGAGATCCTAAAGTTCTCATCACAACTTGGAGAATGATCACTCTATTTAATTTGTCATAGAAGATCATTGTGAAGGCCTTAGCCCTCTAGATATATTGAATTTGTCATAGAATAACATTCCAAGGCCTTAGCCCTCCGATTCATTTTGGAAAACATCAATACCATTTGGTAAGGGATGGATTGATCCCGAGTTTCTGATCAAAAGGATCTCTTCATCAAAATTGATTTTGAAAAATCTTATGACAAGATTGAATGGCCTTTCATTATTTCCATGTTACAAGCTCTTGGCTTCGGCCCTAGGTTCATCCGGTCTATCAATATTTTGTTCCAGGATGCTAATATCAAGCTTACCATTTATGGAGTCGACTCTAATATGTTTGAGCTTCACAGGTCCATTGAGAAAGGTTTTCCCTTAGCTCCCAAGATTTATGTGCTTGATGCTAAGCGTTTCAATTATATTCTTTCCAAGTCTTCTTTGCAAGGGTTAGTTAAGGGCATTTCTCTTCCTAATTCTAAGATGTAGCTTATTAATGGTCACTTAATTAATGATTCTTTCTTAACTCTATCCGAGAATAAAGAGTCATTACACACACCTTGCGAGTTGTCTGGATACTTTTGATTGGCTTCAAGTTTTTCCATTCAATGGAAAAATAAAAATGCTAAAAAATGTTTACGGATCCCATGCCTCCATGGTGGGAAGAATATGCTTAGTAGGGATTCAACCTAGGGTTCAATTCAAGTTTCGAGGCATTATTTTTTCTTTTCGTGCTACTCGTGTTACTATTTGGTCTTATGATATCAATGAGTTGAGTAAAAAAATTACGATTGGATTACCAAACCTCTTTCTCTTGCTAGTAAGTTTCATATTTTCTCTAAGTTGCTCATCACTACTCATGTGTATTATTCTTCATATTGGGAACCCTGTAAAGGCTTCATATACTCGAGTTAGAAATTTTTCCTAAAGATATCTTAAGGGCTAATACTCATGGTCAGAAAGGATTCTAAAGAGTGGCTTGGGACATTTGTTGCTCTCCTAAAGAGGTAGGTGGCTTAAGGCTTATTGACATTTGGCTGCAAGGCATTTCTCTTAGTGTCAAGTGGATTTTTGGGGCTTAGAAGGATCCTAGGCATGAAAAATATGTATTTTTCATTACATTTCTCAAGGGGCTCCTTTTGGAAAGAAATCCTTGAAATAATTGGGTCTGCAAATCTGTTGATCTCCCCTATTCTAGTGAAAATTGAAGGAACATTTGTTATGAAGAGTATCTGGAAGGCATGGGAGCTGGTCAAACCTCACCGAGTTGGTTCAAAGATCATTTTAGAATTGGGTTTTCTATCAACTCACACTATTTATTGTGGTCTATTGTTATTAATTTTCACAATGTTCCCTTTGTTTTGGTTTGGTGGATTAAAATCCTTCACATTTTTAAACATGGCATAAAATTTATTAGGGATATTTTCTATAATGCTACTCATTCTTGGAAACCACGGGTCCTTATCAAATCACAATTTATCCTTATCAAAATTGATAAAGAATATGTGCGGGAAATAGAGAATGCCATACCTAAAGATATGCTTAAAAAATAAGGTTTCTACTCTGTTTAGTGGTAGCGTGATTTGCACTAGCCCTTGCTTTACTCCCTTCGTCAATTCAAACCCCATCTTGGTTACCATATTTTTCTCCTACCCACATCCATTTCAAAAAATTGAACAATATCTAGAAGGTAAATTCCCCACATGGGGTCTAGAAAGGTAAATTCAATAATATTTGGATAACTCTTATCAAATAAAAAAAGGATCATTTCCTTTGGTGAATCCTTTATTAGGGTTTTCTAGTTGGAAAAAGTCTTCAACATCATGGGGTGGATAATACTTTGTGTCCTAGTTGAAAATTTCTTGAGTCTCTTATGCATTTGTTCTTTTTTTTTCCGCTTTCTTAGTCCACCTAGAAGTGTACTCACTCCCTCTTCCAACCTTTCTGCCCTAATTCCTTCTTTTGGAAAATTGTTTTCTTGTGGGACTTGACCTTGCTTCCTGAAAAATTCAACAAATTTTGGAAAATATTTCATGTAGAAATTATTTTTGAAATTTGGAATATTATAAATGACTCTATTTTTAATCAAACTTCTCTTAGTATAGATTTTTACATGTGTATCCTAAAACATGAATTCATTAATTTTGAATTTTTCTTGAGATCCAAGTCTAGGAGGAGAAATTACTCTTGGAGGGAGAAGATTGTTAGAATTAGTTAGTTTAATACATTTTTGATTATATTTGTTGATGGATAGTTAAAACTTTCCTCCTTCCTCCCACAACCTTTATATGGCTCTGTTCATTATATATTATTTCAAGACATTCTATCAATTTTTATTCTATCTCTACCTTCATTGGTATCAGATCCTAGTCCGACCCGAACACTCCTTTTCCCTCAACTAAATGTTTATAATATGCATTATCGAAGCGAGTGGTGGAGGAATCCAGAAATGCTCCCGCGCTGAGGTTGGTGTTGCTCTTCAGACACAGAGCGAGTAGTATGGCTTTTAGAATCAGGGCAATGATGGCACTTTTCTATGCCTGCATCATCTGCATTTGCAACGTCGAAGCGGAGGAGGAACAGTTCCTTTCCCTCTCACCTCTCAAAATGTCTCTCCGCCTAAATTCCAAAGTAGATACATGCAATAATCGATACAAGGTGATTGTTGACGCTGAGGAGGCCCATCGAGAAAAGAGAGGAAATTCTTGTTCAGATCAGAAAACACAAACGTGATGAAAATTTGTAGAAAAAGTGTAGAGAAGTTAATGTTCTGATGAACAATGGTTATGATCACACTTCTCCTTTGGAACAAAAGTTGCAAAATCTCCCTGCCATTGTTTCTACGCTTGATTCTGACGTCACTACCACTAAAGAGGCCGCTGCTCTTCATCTCAGGAAGATGTTATCCACAGAACGCAATCCTCCAATTGATGATGTCATCAAGGCTGGTGTAGTTCCTCGACTGGTTGAGATTCTCAAGAGGACTGATATGCCTTAGCTCCAGTTTGAAGCAGCTTGGTCTTTAACAAATATAGTCTCTGGGACATCTGAGCACACTAACATTGTGATTGATCATGGGGCACTACCTGTGTTTGTTCACTTCTTACTTCCATGGTTGATGATGTTCAGACTTAGGCTATCATTGATGTTCAGGCTCTTCCTCGTTTATTGCTTCTTCTCGCAGTTGATCAAAATAAGAATATAAAGAAGGAAGCATGTTGGACAATATCTAATATTTATAGGAGGAAGGAGGAAAACGGAGGTTGGAGGAAATCCAACGACCTCTTGCAAGCCACAAGTGATGAGGTTGCTAATAGATATTGTGGCGAATAAGGTATTGAGGACCAAATTCCTCAATTTTTGGTTTGTGTTTATTTCAATTTCTATTTTGTTCCGTGTTCTATTGTTTTGTGATTGGATGCTGAAAATGGATTACTCTGGAGCATAGTTGTTTTCCAATGGTTCTTCGTTTTGAATTGATCCTCTAAGTTTCGTGCTTCAAAAAGAATATGGTTTGCTTGTGAATATGTTCACTTGCAACATGAACCATGTGCAACAAGGTCTAAGTGGCGAGATCCAGTCGATAGCATGTTTCTTGATGCAGTTTCTTTCTCAGTATTCATATTTCACATTATGGGCGAAAATGACTTAGTCAAGGGAAACATCCAAATGGCGGTGATTTTTTCCTTTCTTTGTTGAAGATTGGCTTAAAAAAATTGACATCGTGGCTACAACTAAGAACATGATTGCTATGATTCTTAGAAGTGAATGTGGAATATTTTTCAGTATTGTTTGTTGTTTTCCTATGTTGTTTGGTTGTTCAATAAAGTGCAGATGGTGCATAGTTTCCTGTTTGGGACCTCCAAATTGAAGAGCATCATGGGGAGCAGAAAAGCAAAGGAAACACATGGTACTCGCACTAGGTTCATGGTAAACCTATAAAACCACCGAGGTAAAATCCTCTTGGTTCGTGGTAAACCTGTAAAACCACCGAGGTATCATCCTCTTGGTTCATGGTAATCTGTAAAACCACTAAGGTGAATAGTCGGAAAGTGCTCCTATCCCTCTAGGTTTATGGTCAACCTTAGAAAAACCATGTGTATCGAGACCATGTAGGAACATGCTTGTGTGAAGACCCTCTTTGCGGTGTTCTCATTAAGGGGGACATCCAATATCAGGAAATGTATGTTTGTACGAATAATGTAATAAGGGGGGGAATGTTAGCATTAGTTAGTTTAATACATTGTTGATTATATTTGTTGATGGATAGTTATAACTATCCTCCTTCCACTCGTAGCCTTTATATGGCTCTGTTCATTGAATATTATTTCAAGGCATTCTATCAATTTTTATTCTATCTCTGCCTTCAAATATCTCGCATGATCTTCTCGCCCACAAGGGTAGTTCCTCATCCTCTATCAAGTGGCTTACATATTTGTCATTTTTTACTTTCTACCACATATATGGTCCATGCCTCCCGCTCGCCCTCGGTCTCCTTGTTAGGGAACCCAACAGAGGCAGCATGCCCATGATCGGTGCAATTCTTCAAATTTTTGGAGGCGAGTCTAATGATGTTTTCGAGAAAATCAATGGCGATGGCTGGGGGATCCTCCCCAATCGCAATATGGTGATGGCTCGGGCCGGCGCGAGATCCTTCCTCCACTGCAGCAGTGGCATTGGCTCTAGGTGGCCTCCTTCTCGGCTTTTTATTTCACACGGGTGCCCCCAAATAAATTTGCACACTTAGCTCTTGGGATTTCTCTAACCAAATAAGATTTTAATGCCCGCTAAAATGCCTGCAGGAGACCCAAGAATAACCTAGGGTTAGCTAGAAAAATTATGGAATAATTTTTTTGAAATGTGTTCCCACAAAAGGTTTCAAAACAATGATTTCTTAATTGATGTTCTAGTCAATTCTATTTAATAGATAATATTTTCCGTTATAATAAATATTAATCCCACATTAAAATTTAATGAATTTAATTTGACTAAGCATGGAAGATTCCCTAAGTGTTATTTAAATAAACAAATTAATTCCTACTATAGTTGAATATCCCCCCATGGGATGTCAAGGGTAAAAGAGGCCAAAATAATTAAATACCAAGGTTATTTAATTTCTACAAGGTTGAAACAATTAGCAAGGTCCCTCATTTAATATTGGGTTAGAATAATAAACACTTCCTTACCCCAAAAGTTACCCCTTAAAAGTCAACCCATGTTTTTGAAATTAAAACATTTAAATTAAAAGGTAATTTCAACTCACCCACTCTCCACCTAGGTTTTGTAGGGATGAATCTCATCTCTTAGATAAATTCAATTAGGACCCTTAATGAGGAAAAAGTGAAACTAACCCTAAAGCATGCTTATGAAGGTTTCTTTCTCATTTCCATTTGGTTCATTATTTTTCTCTTTCAGTTTTTGTAGGTTGTTGGAGGAGAAAGGGAAGCCATTAGAGGCCATCTCAATATTTTGGAGAGGCCTACTTGTTCCATTTATTTTGTTATTTTGTTTACACCCTTTCCTAGGTTTGATGGATTCGTATATTTTATTTATCTCCTCTTTTTAGGTTTTCCCAAATGGGTTTGTGGATATTTTCCTATTTTATTTATATAGCTAGGTTTGATATATATCTTCCTTTGGGTATATGAAAAAAATAAAATAAATAAAATATATATATATATATATATATATATATATATATTTTCATTTATAAGATAAATTCGAAAATACCCTTTTAAATACATTGGGATTAAGTGTGTGTGTGTGTGTGTGTATATATATATATATATATATATATATATATATATATATAACCAATTCAAATAGAAGTTGGCCACGGTTTTTACATTATGCACGAAGCTGCAATGATTTTACTTTGTATAGAAGCCATGACTAAAGAAATGCGCGGCGGGGCGGGGCCGGGCCGGGGGCATCTTAGGCTACGGGTTATGGTGTGTAGGATTATTAGGTTGGGGGGTGGTTTAAATATTAAATACTATAGTATTGGGTTATGGGGAGGGTCCCTGAACCCCTTGTCTTATACTTTCCCTCCTCTTGCCGCATGACCTTAACGGCTTCTTTAAAAATGCGATTTGGTATTTATTTATTTATTATACTTGGTAATAATTTATAATATAAAAGACATACATATATATACTACTTATATCATTGTTATTAATACATTTAATAATAATAATGTATAAAATATTATTATTATTATTATTATATTAGCAAAGTATTTAAATGATAGTAATTTTATCAATAGTAGTAATAATTATACTATTCATGGCATTAACTAGACTAAGACTTATACTTAGAATTCTTTTTTTTTTTTGCATTTAAAAAATAGAGACCTAAAGGGGCAAGACATAATTTCACTTCTTATAATATTTTCTTACATGGTTTTATAAGAAAATTTTACAATAACTTAATAATAGTTTTACACATTTCAAGAGGTTAAAGCCTAGTTTGTAAATGGGTAATTTCTTTTCTCCACTAGATTTTGGAATTACCATACTTTTGTAAATCAATCAATTAACAATTTACAACTTAAGTCCTTTCCATCCAATATTGAACTTAATTCCTTTCTACAATGAAAGAAAAGGAACAAGGTAGTCTAATTAAACTTTACTATTTCTTGACTTTTCACAACATACACGTTTACAACCATTTCACAAACAAACTTTACAAAGTTTCTAATAAGTTTTAAAATAAAGGAAATACTAACTTTTCAATCAAATCTATACACTTACATGAGGCTACAATCCAAGTTAAAAAGAGGAGTAAGTTGTCTTTCCTACAACTTCATTTCCATTTTACAACAAAAACTAACTTTAGAAAACAAATCTTTCCTTCCCTTTTTAACATACATTACAACTTTAATATCCAACAATCAAAACAACTTTTTCTTCACAAATACTAATACAATGTCTTCCACTTAAAGTGGGAAATTTTTACAAGAATGAAAGTTAAAATGAACTTCAATTTGTCTTCAAGCATAGCTCCAAGATCAACTCTCCAACCAAGCTCCATCTTCTCATCACTTGTCCACAACAACCAAAAATGGGGGAGAGGCAACACTCTCCACCCAACCAAAATTCCAATGAGAAGAAGAAGCATTTCTTCTCATTGGCCCCCGAGCCCCAACCACAAGGCAATAGGGGATGTTTCAACTCATGGAAACTAAAACATTGCTTCAACATTCACAATAAAACAACCAAACACATAAAAGAGAAGATCACATAATACTTACTTTTAAACACAAATAATTCCCAAACAAAGGCTTCCAAATAGCCTAAAAGAGATAGGAAAAATGGGGGTGCCCTTGTGCCTCCCAAGGGTTTGGATTCCCACCTCTAAATCCCTCCAACACACATTCAATCTCAAGTCTCTTATGCCTCCCTCACAACAAAACCAAGTCTCTTATGCCTCCCTCACTCTTATGGCTCCCACAATACATAATATAATAGAATAAGAAAAGGTGGGGAATCCAAACCCACTCCCTCCTAAACAAAGCAAAGAATCTCGGATGCCTCCCTACATTATTTCATCCCCATATCCAAATCTCAATACATCCTAAGGCCAACATTCTACCCAACACTTCAAAAAACAAGAACACCATTTCACACAATCACATAACATGCAAGAATTTAAGAAGCAAGATCAAAGAGTAAGATCCTACCTAGCCATGGTAAGCTCCTCCTTGAAAGCTAGATCCAAAGTCTTCAACACAAGAAAATTCCAAGAAATCTTCTAACTCCCACAAGAAAACACCCAAGAGAAAGAGCTCCAAAATAAGTGAGTAACCCCAAATTCCCCTCAAAATTTTGAATAAATAGAAAGGAGGAGGAGGAGGATGTGGCTCCAAGTAGGATGCCACATAATTTCCTCTCCACTCCACATCACCCTAGTCAACCCCATACTCCAAAGCATAATTAATAAGTGGTTGAATAAATGACATTTTACTTACACACACAATCTAAGCCCACACCCCTTAAGGACTAAAAAATAAATACATGTAAGAAAGTGCAATAAAAAAATTACAATTTGTCTTCCCAAAACATGCAATGGGGTCTAGTTTTGACCTCACAACCCATA
This sequence comes from Taxus wallichiana var. yunnanensis, assembly GCA_018340775.1. Lineage (NCBI taxonomy): Eukaryota > Viridiplantae > Streptophyta > Pinopsida > Cupressales > Taxaceae > Taxus > Taxus wallichiana. The sequence continues at coordinate 970,712,286 of CM031242.1, forward strand.
TGCAGTGTTGGTAAAATAAATGTAGAGGTGTGGGACAAGTTTTAATTGTCCGACAAGCCTCCAAAATTGACCCTTAAGGCCAAATCCGAATTTCCAAGGAGATGTGGAGTGTACAACACTCAAGGTCTCAAGCACTCAATTTAAAAACATAAATAAAATATCTATCAAATTCAATAAATTAATTCTTTTACCCCATCCATGATTAGCTTAGCAATATGATTAATTCACTAATCAAGACACAATTAATAATTAATAAAAAGGGAAAATACATCACTAAATAATCACATACTAAAATTTAATAAAGGAATAAAATAAAAAAACACACACACACCCCTTGGTCACATTTGGAGGTTACCCCCCATGGGGACCCCCTAACAACAAACAAGACACACACCACAAAACACTAGTTGCCATGGTGACCCTTGTTGAATTCATCGGTATTCCAATGTGGTTGGTATCCAATTCCCCGTTGTTTGTTTTGTTATATATTTTACCTGCAAAACATAGAATACCTCCTTTAGCCTCGTGGCCATGTCAGACAACAAAGATAAAATATACAATATACATCAACAAGCATCCACATATAATTCAAATTAAATTATCATCTAGATAAGTAACATTACTAATTTCAATTCCCAACATATCTCAATTTTTCCTTTCATCAAAATAAATGGACCACAAGATTAGTACAACTACTAAGGTCTACTCAATATAATGAAAACATGAATGTCATAATATATAACCATGTTAATAATCCATCATCATCAATATATCATATCTCTAATAATCCATACACATAAAGCTGTGAATCCAAAATCCAACCATAATCCAAGTATCTCAATCATATACCATCAAGATAAGTCAAAATGATACTATAATGTCCATGCATATAGCCAACAATATCAAAATCAATAGTAATATGTGTCAAAGGGAAGTGGGAAGGGTGATGGATGGGATCTGCATTGAATTCTCGCCAATCCTCAGCTTGGGTTAGGATGATGCTTCACACAAGCTGCCTTCTTCTCCTCCTCCTCTCTGTCTACCATGTTCGTTGATGCTGCATAATTATCTCCTCTCGTGACTTGTCACTTCCGTGACATGTTATTTTTTCATTTGTATTTTGTATCTCGTGGCACATGTATTCTGGTGTGGCGTATTTTCGGGTTTGACTTCTTCACTTTCCTTTTTGATTAGGAACCCTAAGTACTTTTCTTGATCATATCAAAATAAAAGTGTGTTTCAATCAAAAATGTAATTTTAATTTTACTTAGCTATATTTTGATATTGTATTTTTAAAAATTCAATACGTATAAAAATTCAAATGAAAAGAAGAAAATGAATGAGTTCAAATAGATAATACCTTCCAAAGATTTATCTAAAGCAACATAAAAAATAATTCTACTATAAATGAGACAAAATACACGAGCATTCTAAGTTTTAATATATATTTAAGAATATATAAGGATTTAAATCTCAAATGAGAAGTGTGACTTAAAAATAACAATAATATAATGAATATAGATAAAATGACCATGTAAAATGATGATGGTTTGTCTAAAGAACCATGAAGAGATTCCCTATCCCAGAAAACTATCAACAAACATGAGCACCCACAAATGATATTTCAAACCTTAATCAATACATTTGATGTGAGAATGGAATATCAATTACAAAAAAATTCAAACCTTGACCGAGTTGCATTTTGGTAGCGTGAGGAGGTCCCATGAAGGTGCGAGCATCAACCATGAAGTGCATTCAAATATTTGAAAGCATAAAATATCATTAACCATCCTCATTGGTTTGGAAAGGTTAAGGGATACAAATAGGGGGTGTTGTGTAACCCCCAGTGCTTGCAATCATGACTTCTCAAGTGGAGATGGGGAGTTACATTCTTGAAATGGGAATTAACTCTTATATGACGCACTATCGTATAAGGAATTTGATAATGACTGTATCATAACCCCATGTGACACCTAGACCTATGACCTCACCTAAGTGACATGACTCACCACGAGATGCGGAAAATGACTCACACCAGCAAAAAATACCTCTTCACCTCATTTTGAGCAATCGCATCACATTCTCCATATTTTCTCATGTATTAATTTTTATCATGGATTGCCTCATCTTGACAAATCTTGTAATAGTGGTTGTACAGGCGAATGAATTAAAATGCATGATCATGATGAAACTTGATACATTCATAAGCTAGATATTTCATGTTTTTGCGAATATAAACACACCACGAAATTATATGATAAATATTTAAGGTGTATGGTATACGCTTCTTCTTGTCATTAATTTTTTTTTAATGTTTATAGTTACCTTTCACATGACGAATACTATGTTCTAATGACTTAGTCTTACCTCTAATCTAAGTATTTCATCCATGTATGCAAAAAATTATGTGAGGTCACCATTGAGGTAACCTCGAATTGATTAGGTGAGGTCGCGATTGAGGTAACCTCGAATTTATTAAGGAAGGACCGAACCGAGAAGGCTACATTGAAATCTATTTGCGTGACATGAAATGCAAACGAAGAAAGTGAAATATTGGCAACAAATTGTACCATTCATGATAGCTTTTTTTCATCATTTCTTTGTTTCTTGGTTTCGTGAACGTTTTAGGCAATGCTTAAGGCATTAAACCAATCCACATTACTACTCTACCGTGATCAAATTGAATTGAATTGAATTATAGTCACCTCTATGAAGTTTAAGTTCTTCCTATCCATGCCTTTCATTTTGTATTTTGTGCTTGGTTTGATGGCATTTGCAATAATGGGTGATTTGTGAATAGATCTGTAATTGATATTGTTTCTATGATTGGTTTGTAGGACAATTGTTTATTAAAAAAATGTATTTCCGACCAAACTATTAGCTCTTATGGATCGAAACTTCATCTAAATGCATATCTAGACATGACCCCTAACCGTAACTTTATTCTCTTTCTTTCCATTTTGATTAGAGGTGGTCGCCATTGATTAGGGAAGAAACACTAGTCTCCAATTAATAAGATACCTACCGACCAATATTCCGGATGAAATCCCGATGAGAAGGATTCCCTTCTTCTTCTAGAAGTTATGCTATATCTTGAAAATCATTTGCGTAGTAAACAAGTCAATTAAATTTCAAGCTGTGACAAGCGAGAGAGAGTGAAATATTAACCACATATTGCACCATTCACGATGGATCATTTGCTTCATTTTCTGTTTCTTGGTTTCGTGAACGTTTGAGGATTGAAAAAGGCATCTACTAAGACTTGAAAAATAAATAGTTCTATATATAGCGATTACTCTCTTAGTGGCATTACACAAATCTGTAATACTACTCTATTGTGAAAAAATGAATTGAATTGAATTCTAGTCACCGATATGGAATCTAAGTTCTTCCTAGCCATGCCATAAGGTGTCTCAACCTTGTTTGGTTTATTCATTTAAGATTTTCCTACAACCGTTTCACATTGTCTATGCTCTAAAAATAGAAATAGGAGTTGTCAAAAGATTCCCATATGATAGTATATCATGGAAGGACTATTTTTAGAGATATTATGACAGATTTTATGACATCTGTAAGGGTAAAAAATAGGGGAGAATATTGTGGACGTGGGAGCCTAATTTTAGACCGAAATCTTGCTCTTTAATGCTATCCACCTCATGAGAGGTTTGGCACATGGTTTTGTAAACCATAGATGGTTTCTTGTATAACCGGAGGTCTATAAATTGAAGGCTTGGAGAAGCAATTGGTGTAGTGAGTTTTAATCCTCCTAGAATTGTTTTTGGTGATACTCCTGTAAGAAACTTGCTCTGCAAGTGTATGTAATCTTGTTATTAGATTTGAAATACATTGAGTGGGCTTTTGGAGTGTGGGGTTTTTATCCAAAAGGATTTTCCCCACGTATATCTGGTGTTTGTGTTTTGTTATGAATATGTTGTTGATATTTCTGTAACTGTTTTACTATGTTGAAAGTTTTGCATAATATCTCTCCTCAAAGATTAGTGTAGGAAGTTGTTCTGCTACTCTTAATTTCCTATCAAGTGGTATCAGAGCTTGATCACCTTTGGTTTCAGTTGTGGGTTGTTGGGTTTTTTGTGCTAATCCGGGTTTGAGTGGGAGCTTGTGCAGAGAATACTTTGTTATCTGGTTGTAGATATTTTTCAAATGGTGAGCACATCTAGGAGGATTGACGTAGAGAAGTTTTCTAGCACAAACTTTGAAATGTGGAAGCTGAAGATGGAAGATCTGTTGGTTGATCGAGATCTATGGGATGCGGTGGATGAGAAGGTCCATAGGCCTATGGATCAGTTTTGGCTGCACAATATGATGTAATGGATAGAAAAGCTAAAGGTCTTATTAGACTATGTCTTGCAGATTTGATCCTGATAAATGTCCATGAAGAATCCACTTTGGAGAAGCTTTGGAAAAATTTGGGTGAGATATACCAAGCTAAGTCTCTAGTAAATAAGATTTTCTTGAGGAAGAAGTTGTTTTCCTTGAGAATGGAAGAAGGTGGACAAATATCTAAGCATCTGTAAAACATTCAATATGTTGGTGACTTAGTTGAGCTCGGTTGGGGTTAAGATGGACAAAGAAGAAAGGTGCCAAACGATGTTGGTTTCATTGCCAGACTCATGGGACAGCCTAGTCATGGCCATTGGGAGCACTTCAGTCACTCTAAAGATGGAGGATGTTGTTGGTTCTCTACTCTCAAAGAGATGAGAAGGAAGGTCTCTCTGAACACCAAAGAGGCTTTGAGTGTTGAGGAAGAACAAAAGAACAAGGCAAAGATGAGAAGAAGCGTGGCCATTCCAAGAATAAGGGGAGATCAAAATCCCTAGTAATTCCAAAGTGATATGTTGGGCTGTGGCAAATTTGGACACTTAGAAGGGAATGCAAAGAAGAAAAAAAAAGAAAAAGAAAAAGAAGAAGCATGATTCTGATTCGAGTCCGAAGAAAAGAAGATGGAGATTCCTTTATTTCAGCTTTGGCCACTCGTGTGGGTGATAATGCATGGTTGCTAGACTTGGGTGCATCTATCCACATGAATCCTAAAAAAAATTGGTTTAGTAAGTATGAAAACTATGATGGTGGTAAGGTGTATTTGGGTGATAATTCTTTCCTTGAAATTGTTGGTCATGGTAGTATTCAGGTGAAATTTTCTGATGGTAGAATTAGAAGATTTGATGGTGTCTTGCATATCCCAGGACTAGCAAGAAATTTATTATCTGTTAGCAAGCTAATAGATGTGGGTGTGCATGTACAATTTTTTGAAGCAGGTGTGAAAATGGTGAGAGAGGTGCTTATGGTGATAGCAAGAGGAAGTAGATTGGGTACATTGTACCAACTTGATGCATGCACGGTTGAGTGCAATAGTAATTTGGATAAAACTAAGCCAATAACTATTTCATTGAAAAAGGAGAGGGTTTCCTCCTCTGCGGATGGTCGTGGCTACACGGGTACCCTATGGGTGCTCTATCTACGAATCAAAATTACTGCAGAGAAGACCATGTTATGGCACCAAAGCTTGGCCACATTGGAGAGAAGGGTTTAAAATCCTGAAAAATAAGAACCTCATTGAGGGGTTGAATGATTGCAATCTGGAGTTTGATTTCTGTGAGCATTGTATTTATGGAAACAGAACCTGCGTTCGGTTTTATTCATCTACTCATAAGTCTTCATGTATCTTGGATCTAATCCATTCGGATGTATTTGGTCCTGTTAAGGTTGCTTCTATTGCTAAATCAATTTATTATGTTACTTTCATTGATGATTTTAGTAGGAGAACATGGGTATATTTTTTAAAGAGTAAATCTGAAGTTTTTAGTCGTTTCAAGGAATTTAAGGCTATGGTTGAAACTCAAAATTGGGAAGAAAATTAAGTGTTTGAGATCTAATAATGGCGGTGAGTATTATTCTATAGAATTTGACAGATTTTGTATAGATTGCGGGATTAAAAGACAAAAGACAACTTCGTATTCTCCGGAGCAGAATGGAGTTGCAGAAAAAATGAATAGAACATTGATGGAGAAGGCTAGGAGCATGCTTATTGGAGCTGGTCTAGAAAAGAGGTTTTGGGCTGAAGTTATTACCACTGCTTGCTATTTGATAAATAGATCTCCTACATCAATGCTTGTTGATAAAATGCCAATGGAGGCATGGTCGGGGAAAAATCCTTCAATTAGACATCTAAGAGTTTTTGGTTATGAGGCATATGCACATGTGCCTAAGGAGAAGAGAACAAAGTTGGATTCTAAGGCTGTCAAATGTATCTTCATCGGATATGGCTATGGTGTGAAAGGATACAAGCTTTGGGATCTGTTGCACAAAAGGTAATATACTCTAGAAGTGTTATTTTTAGAGATTAAATCTTTCCCTGTTAATTTTCAGCTAGAACAACATAAAGAAAATGAACAAAAAAAAGGATGTGGTTCAACTTCCTTCTACACTTGAGAAAGTTGAATCGAGACCCCAAAATAGACAAGAAGTTGAGGAGAGCTCACCAAGCTCTGAATCTTCAGAAGAGGAAGAAGTGGAAGAATCTCCACCTCAGCTTGTTCGAAAGTCTACAAGGCAAAGGCAACCACCTGAAAGGTATGGGTATTCTCTGATGATTGGAAGTGTATATTTTCTTTGAGTACTAACATTGATGAACCAAGATCTATACAAGAGGCTTTGGGTATGAATGATGCAAAGTCTGGAAAATAGCCATGGATGAAGAAATGGCAGCCCTTAAAAAGAATGATACATGGGACCTTGTACCATTTCCTGAAGGTCGGAAACCTATTGGATGTAAATGGGTGTTTAAGAAAAAGATTGGTTCAGATGGAAATGTTGAAAAGTATAAGGCACGGTTGGTTGCGAAGGGTTACTCTCAAGTTGAGGGTATTGATTATGGTGAGATATTCTCTCCTATTGCTAAAATGACATCCATTCGGTTTTTATTATCTATTGTAGCAGCTTATGACCTAGAGGTTGAACAAATGGATGTGAAAACTGCTTTCCTTCATGGTGATTTGGAGGAAGAAATCTATATGACACAGCCAGAGCACTACATGGTGAAAGGTAAAAGCAATATGGTTTGTAAGTTAAAGAAATCCCTATATGGCCTTAAACAAAGTCCTAGGATGTGGTACCAGAAGTTTGATTCATATGTGTTGAGTTTGGGGTTTGTGTGGTCTAAATCTGATCACTATGTATATTTTAAATTTGATGGTGATTGTTTCCTAGTAATTACTTTATATGTTGATGACATGTTGTTTATTGGGAAAGGAAAAGGTTTGATTGCAGAATTGAAATCTCAGCTCTCTGCGAAATTTGAAATGAAAGATCTTGGTGCAATAAAACACATACTTGGGATGGAGATTAGAAGAGATCGTGAGAATAGAAAGCTATGGCTTGGCCAGAGTAAGTATGTTTGTTCTATTTTGCAAAGGTTCAACATGCAGGATTGTAAACCACTTTGTGTTCTGTTACTTTGGGAACGAAGCTCTCCATTTCATAATGTCCATCATCCCCATCGGAGATGGAAGAAATGAGCAGAGTGCCTTACCAGAGTGCAGTTGGAAGCTTAATGTATGCTATGGTTTGTACAAGACCAGACATTGCCCAAGCAGTGGGAGTTCTTTCTCATTTTATGTCTAATCCTGGAAGAGTGCATTGGGATGCAGTTAAGAGGGTCTTCAAATATTTTGGGGTACATCAGAGTACTCTATATGTTTTCATGGAAGAGGAGATCAACATTCCCTACGTATTCATGGTTTTGTGGATTCAGATTGGGCGGTGATGTCGATAGTAGAAGATCCACCAGTGCATATGTGTTTACTCTTAATGGTGGTGCAATTAGTTGGATGAGCAAGCGACAGGCTGTGGTCGCTTTGTCCACTACTGAGGCAGAGTACATGGCAGCTACTCATGCTTGTAAAGAAGCCATTTGGCTGAAGCGTTTGTGTTTAGATATTGGATTAAAAGCAGGTGCGATTCTGATATCTTTGTGATGAGTCAGAGTGCAATCTACCTTGCGAAGAACCCGACTTTTCATGCCAGGACCAAACACATTGATGTTCAGTATCACTTCATGAGAGATATGGTCGAGGATGGAAGGGTGAAGCTGGAAAAGGTAGAGACAATTGTGAATGTTGCAGATGCATTAACTAAGCCCATGAGCACAACAAAATTTAGGTGGTGTTTGAGTCTATGGGCCTCTCGGCCCCTAGAAGTTGATCCATGATGGTATCTTTCCCTTGGCCCTTGCAAGGTATTCGACAAGTGGGAGATTGTTGGAAATAAGGTGTCTCAACCTTGTTTGGTTTATTCATTTAAGATTTTCCTACAACCGTTTCACATTGTCTATGCTCTAAAAATAGAAATAGGAGTTGTCAAAAGATTCCCATATGATAGTATATCATGGAAGGACTATTTTTAGAGATATTATGACAGATTTTATGACATCTATAAGGGTAAAAAATAGGGGAGAATATTGTGGACGTGGGAGCCTAATTTTAGACTGAAATCTTGCTCTTTAATGTTATCCACCTCATGAGAGGTTTGGCACATGGTTTTGTAAACCATAGATGGTTTCTTGTATAACCGGAGGTCTATAAATTGAAGGCTTGGAGAAGCAATTGGTGTAGTGAGTTTTAATCCTCCTAGAATTGTTTCTGGTGATACTCCTGTAAGAAACTTGCTCTACAAGTGTATGTAATCTTGTTATTAGATTTGAAATACATTGAGTGGGCTTTTGGAGTGTGGGGTTTTTTATCCGAAAGGATTTTCCCCACGTATATCTAGTGTTTGTGTTTTGTTATGAATATGTTGCTGATATTTCTATAACTGTTTTACTATGTTGAAAGTTTTGCATAATATCTCTCCTCAAAGATTAGCGTAGGAAGTTGTTCCACTACTCTTAATTTCCATCACGCAATTAAAAAGAACAACGTCATCTCCTTTGCTTCTATTGCTCCCTACGACGATGACCAAGTGCAGTCACATTACAGTGCCCCGTGGAGAAAGTATGGTAGTGTCATTGATTATGTGAAATTCCAGTTCTATCCGTACGACTCCTCCAGCATCGTCTCCCAGTTCATCCAATACTTTAACGCTCAGTCCTCCCGTTATAATGGTGGGAAAGTGCTCGCAAGTTTTATTACGGAAGGTACCGGAGGCCTCTCTCCTTCCAATGGCTTCTTAATTTGACGCTTGCACCACATTAAAAACTCCGGCAAGCTCAACGGCACATTTGTGTGGTGTGCCGACAGCTCCCTCTCAAATGGCTTCCATTACGAAAAACAATCTCAGGCTCTGTTGCAGGGATCCTGGTGGAATTTTCACTGAAATCCACGATCCTATAATTGATTACCCTGTATTCACTGGGTTGCGTTTCATTTGGTCTTTTAGTCGTTTATATCATGTGGCATTGACCATTATCATATTACGTATGCATCGAAATACAAATGCCTAACTACGCTTAAAAGGCATCCCAATTTATAATGTTCAATATCATGGCAAATATATTTATTGAATATTGCATTCATGTTTGTTTAAAGTTTTTCCTTAATCTGGATATTTATATTTAATTTCAAAATAGAAGAAATGCCGCAAATGAAATATGAGAGAACATTAAAACATAAAAGAACAAGACTAGTCATTGCAAATGAGGGGGCAATATTGCATTCATCTTTGTTTAAAGTTTTTCCTTAATCGAATATTTATATTTAATTGTTAAAATAGAAGAAATGTCGCAAATGAAATATGAGAGAACATTAAAACATAAAGAACAAGACTAGTCATTGCACATGAGTGTAGTGCCCCCTCTTAGTTAGCCGTCAACTTTTGGTGATAATATTTTGGGTAAAATAAAATAATAAAATATTTAAATGTCATGTAACCCATTTGACCGAATTTTAAAGTGAAGACATGACCTGTGGACATTTGTGCATAGCTTCACATCCTAAATGCCTTTTCAGACCTTTCATTCTCCTTGGATAATAATGCGAGAACTTTAGTTGGGATCAAGGCGTGAATCACAATGAAACCCAAGTTAACATTTTAAATCTAGCAATATTTAGATAGTGATAAGCGAGGGTAGAGTTATAGCTCTTCTTTATTGAAAATGGTAAAGTAGAGTTCTATACTCAAATAAATAAACAAAATGTTGCATGGGTTGTCTTTGAAAGGAGCTCTTTCTATACCCTTCCTCAAATTTGTTCCATTATGGGCTCAACTTGCTAATTTACGGATCAAGTAGCTCGGTCTTATTGTGAGAAAACCCAATTTTCCAACTCACTCGATTTGTTGGCCATCTCTTCATGTAATGTCACCTACTTGGCCTTGTATTAGCGAGTTCTTCATTCTACAGGACTTGTCGTTGTGTGGTCACTCTAGTTAGAGATAATTATTTATTTTGGATCTATAGCTTGTTGTTGAAGGTTCACCCTACAATGTTTAATCATGGCCAAGTATTGTTCTCCTTCACGAAGTTTCTCCCTAATTTTATATTCTTACTTGGATGTTCTCTTTCTTCCTAGGGTTGAAAAACCTTGGCCTCCATTTCATTGTTCGGCATGAACCTTGCATCGTGACTTGGGTCATGGTTTTTTGAGGGACATACTCTACTTCAAGATCTTAGCTCGACCATTTCCATTGTTCAAGCTTACCTTTTGAACCAAATCACATGGTGGTGGCATGTGGATCTCATCATTCCTTATCTACAACACACTCGTTCTCTTTCTCGAGCTCATCTCGACTCAGTGGGGTGTCCAAGCTAGTCATGCTTCTACCTTACCTCACTGCCTCATCTCACCCATGGTTTCCATAATAATCTCGAGCTATGGGGTTTTAGCTCAAGTTGGGGGTTCCCATCATTATCTCACCGACCTCTTATTTGTTTTGCACTTGATTGGGTCATTGAACCATGAGCTCGCCATGGAAACTCATTTTTATCGTTGTTTATCAACTCGGTTGGGCATTCTTAAGCTTACCTAAGTCGTCAAAGCAAGTTAAATTGTCTTTGAGAGGAAAAAAATCTACTACTTGATGTTATTATGTTTGTTGTTGAAAATCAAGAAATATTTTTGTTGAAATTGCACAAAAAAGAAAGGAAAGAAGAAGGGATCTCTATCGGGCATGATAGGCTCTATCCCTACTCTAATGCTTTACTCCTGATATTTCCATAAGTAGAATCTTGTCTTAATTTTTATTGTTTTAATAAATATGGGTGTTGTGGAATGTATTATATTTGTGATATTTTAATAATTTGTAAGTTACGGATCTCAAGTATGAAAGTGATACCTAGAAACATATTTTACCTGAACTTGTCTTATGGTTGCATGTACGAAGGTGTTTAGAATATAATAAAACTTGGTTATAATGGATTGAGCGATCTAGGTATGTGATGTTTATGTATATCGTTATAATTGATATATAAAACCTTGCATGCATGATCTAATTGTTTACATTGGAGCAATGTAAAATGCATAGGTTGTGATAAGCCGATCCATGCATCCTAGGTTATTTTTATTTATATCAATTTCTAGGTGTGGTTACTCTTGCTCTGTTTAATCGAAATCTTATCGATTTCTGATTCGGGTTCTTTGTTGATTTGTTAAATGAAATCACTTCAATTTCGGATAACCAAAATTTCTTCTCTATGTCTCAGTAGTTTATGGGTTTACGTGTTGTTGTAAATCCTTCCTTGATGAAGAAATTACCCTAATTCTTTTCAAGGTTAATAATCACATGGTCTATAAGCCCTTGTATTAAGAAATAATCTTGATAGGAGAATGGTAGGGTATTAATGGTCAGCCTTGAGTATTATGTCTTCTTAGAATGGTCGTGACTTTGCCACTATCCTGGTGGATTTTAGGATAAAAAAATACTTGTTTCCGTTATCAAGTCAAGAACCTATTTTGATGTTAATTGTGATATGGTATTAGCCTCACCGAAAAATACCGATGGGCTATGTGTATGTTAAGTTGAAGCTAAGGATCTATACGTAATGATATCATAATGCTAATCATTATTATGTTTAGGCAATATCGTTGTGAACTCAGGGGGATACAATGTTAATATAAACAACTATGACCATTTGATTAATAAGTAAATATTTTACTTGGTACCCTGGAATGATGCATTGATGCATCATAACATTGAGTATAACTTTAACAGACTACATTACGGGCTATAGAGTCCATTCATTGTTAATAAAAATAGTAATATTATTTGATTGAATTTTTATTTTTTTATTACGCGGGAATGATACACACACACACACACTCATGTAACTTATATTACTTAAGTATCATTCCATTTTAGAGACTATCTATCTGAATCGTAATAGAAGACTTGTATTATCTAATAATGATTGAGTTTAAATCAATAATATTAGTTAATATTATGAGCTACTATTACCTATTCGGCTAAGTCAAGAATTATTTATACTCGAATCAAAATATGTGAGAGTGTATAAGTAATAGTAACTTAATGTTACGAAAGTATAAATGAATGATAACGGTTTTTTGTCCTTATTGGTAAGGTGATTTATACTTATAAGTTTACATTTATGTTGATATATCTTAGTGATGCATACATCATTGAAAAATAAAGTAGTTCTATGGAATTGTTATAATTATGACTTGTTGTCTTTTATCAATAAAGTGATTATAACTTAATGCAACATTTCCATTATGAACATACTAGTTGGCATAAATTGTTAAAAGATGTATATATTTTATTATGCCATTTTGTATGAACTAAAAATGCTAATAATTTTATAGATGAACTACTTGAAAGGTGAAACATGGAATAAATTAAAATATTGCTTTTGTTCAATCACTCTAGTTATGACCTTAGTAAGGTGTGTAAAATTTATAAATGAATGTCTCCTTGTAACATGCATCTAATACTTAATTTCCCAGGAATACAAACGTGGTTGAGTGTGAAATCATACTCCTTGGGACCTTGATGACTAAGAATTTAAGTGAAATAGATGGGATATACGGTTAGTTGTAATAAATTAAAAACAAAATAGAGTAACCCTAGAAATTAAATGCTAATTTGAAAACAACGTGTCTTCTATTTACCATAGAACTAATAAACTTACTTTGTTTCATGAGAACATTCCTTGTATCAACCTGAGATAAATTGCAAATCCAAACGAACATACAACTTAGAATGCAAATCCTTAGAAAAAAAATAGTATCTTTACGTATGCACATATGTTCCTAACAACAATTAGGATACATAATTATATTGCGATAAGATAAAGAGAAAAGTCAAATGGAACCACTTGAGTAAAGAGTTAAGTAAGATAATAATAATGTAGCCTAGCTAAAGAACAATGAAGGACTCCATGACAAGTGATTGTCACATAAGTAAGTTCAATAAAAATATGACTATAATAAATGTACAAACCAGGAAAGTGTGTTGTGGTAGGGATGGTGCCTATATGAGAGTCTAAACTATAGTGGAATTATTTTCTTGTGCCTTGTTGTTTGGGAAAGGTGGCCTCAATGTGTTTCATGTGCATTTCATGTTACTGTGTGGGCTAACGTTTGTTCAAATGACTCATGAGTATGCTTTATCATAAGAAATCCCTTGTGTTGTCATGTATCAAGCAATATAAGTCAAAAAAATTTATCAAGTATTTTTATTATTGTATTTGTGTGTCAAAAATGTGGGCATTACATATGGTATCAAAGCTGAGGCTCATACTCTTGAACCTTTGGGAAAAATTGGAGTTGTGATGGTTATAAATGGTGGTGGAGGAGATGGGAAGAGTAATGTTATATATGTTTTTATGTGAATAACTTTTTAATTTTGATATAATGAACACACATGTTGTGCATGTCACTTAGTGCAAATTTGTTATCCTGTTGATGTGCTTATGATGAGATTATTCAATCTCCTTTTTATGGATTCAATGTGGAGTTCACATATGATGAGATGCCTTGGTGAGTGTGAAAATAATGTTATTGTGGATTGCAAAGTGTTGGAGTGTCTTGTTATTCTGTGATATGTAGGTGTGATGATGTGTTGCATGAAAAATTGGTGTATAGTGAATTGGATTGTATCATGATGTCGCCACCATGTTGTGATGAATAATGTGTGTCACTATGTTGTATTGCAATGGACTATATGTTGTAATGTTAGTCTTTGTGTTCATCATATGTATAATTCGTGTAATATGTGATGGTTCATGTCGTGAATTATGGGCATATGGTGATTTTATGAGCCCTATTGTATAATACTTGCACTTTAAGTGCATTATGTGGAAACATGATGTATTATAGCCCATGAAAGTAATGATTGTTCTATACCATGTTTATATACCATGCATAAGACACTATGGTTAATGTGTGTGAATCAATGTTGTGTTAGTAATGTAGTTATGTGCTATGTTTTGTATATTACACTAAATGACCCTAAAGGAAGCAATTGTTAAGAGAGTATGTGTGGAGAGAGGAGACGTGGACTAAATTTCATAACCTTTAGCTGAGTATGAGTTAGGAAGTGGAGTCTCATGTAGACTGAAAACCCAATTCTATTTGTTTAGTATACTTGATCTTTTCGAATATATTACAGATGCACACCAACTTAGACTCAACTTATGCAAGTTAGAATCCCCTGCTCTTTCCTATGTGGTGTAGTGCCCACTTCCCTTCGACACTTATTACTTTTTATTTTGATACTATTGGCTATACGTATGGACATTATAGTATCATTTTGACTTAGCTTGATGTTAGATGATTGAGATACATGGATTATGGTTGGAATTTGATTTATAATATTATGTGTGTGGATTATTAGAGGTATGTTATATTGATGATGATGGATTGTTGACATGGTTATATATTATGACATTCATTTTTTCATTATATTGAGTAGACCTTAGTAGTTGAACTAATCTTGTGATCCTATTAATATTGATGAAATGTAAAATTGAGATGTGTTGGAAATTTAAATTAGTAACGTTACTTATCTAGATGATAATTTAATTTAATTTATATGTGGATGATTGTTGATTTATATTATATATTTTATCTTGGATGTTTTGATGTGGCCACGAGGCCGAAGGAGGTATTGTATGTTTTGCAGGTAAAATATAACACAACCAACGGGGGATTGGAGACCAACCACATCGGAATACCGGATGAATTCAACAAGGGTCACCATGGAAACTTGTGTTTTATTTTGTGTCTTGTTTTTTGTTAGGGGGTCCCCATGGGGGATAACCTCCAAATGTGACCAAGGGGTTTGTGTGTTCTTTTATTTTGTTCCCTTATTTAATTTTAGTATGTGATTTTATAGTGATGAATTTCCCTTTTATTAATTAATTAATTTGTGTCTAGATTAGTAAATTAATCATATTACTAAACTAATCATGGATGGGACAAAATAATTCATTTATTAGATTATATGGCTCTTTGGTTTATGTGTTTTAAGTTGAGTGCTTGAGATCTTGAGTGTTGTACACTCCACCTCTCCTTAGAAATTCGGATTTTTCCTTAAGGGTCAATTTTGGAGACTTGTGGGACAAGTTAAACTTGTCCCACACCTCTTAAATTACTATAACAGCCCTACCGATGGGTTGGGGAGTCAAAAATAGACCCCATTATGTGTTTTGGGAAGACAAAAAGGTAAATTTTTATTGTACTTTCTTACATGTATTTATTTTTAGTCCTTAAGGGGTGTGAGTTTAGATTGTGTGTATAAGTAAAATGTCATTTCTTCAACCACTTATTAATTATGCTTTGGAGTATGTGTTTGAATTGGATGATGTGGAGTGGATAAGAAATGATGTGGCATCCTACTTGGATCCACATCATCTTCCTCGTCCTCTCTTCTATTTATGGAAAAATTTGAGAGGAATTTGGTGTTATGCACTTATTTTTGAAATCTTTTTCTTGGATGCTTACTTGTGGGAGTTTGAATATTTCTTGGAAAATTGCTTGTGTTGAAGATTTTGGAACTAGATTTCAAAGAGGAGCTTACCATGGCAAGGTAGGATCTTGCTCTTTTATATTTCTCTTTAATTCTTGCATGTTATGTGATTGTGTGAAATTGTGTTCTTATTTTGAAGTGTTGGGTAGAATTTTGACCTTAGGTTGTGTTGAGATTTGGATATGGGGATGAAATATGTAGGGAGGCATAAGAGATTCTTGTTGGGTTTAGGAGGGAGTGGGTTTTGGATGCCCCACCTTATTTTATTCTATTATGTTATGTATTGTGGGAGCCATAAGAGAGAGGGAGGCATAAGAGTGAGGGAGGCATAAGAGACATAATTTTGTTGTGAGGGAGGCATAAGATACTTGGGATTGAATGTGTGTTGGAGGGTTTTAGAGGTGGGCATCCAAACCCTTGGGAGGCACAAGGGCACCCCCATTTTTCCTATCTCTTTTTGGCTATTTGGAAGCCTTTGTTTGGGAATTCCTTGTGTTTAAAAATAAGTGTTTTGTGTTGATCTATATTATGTTTTTGGTTGTTTGAAAGTGAATGTTGAAGAATTATTTTGGTTTCCATGTGTTGAAACATCCCTTATTGCCTTTTGGTTGGTACTCAACGGCCAATGAGAAGAATTGCTTCTTTTTCTCATTGGAATTTTGGCTGGGTGGAGAGTATTTCCTCTCCCCCATTTTTTGTGGTTGTGGTCAAGTGATGAGAAGATGGAGCATGGT